>WOXC01004433.1:0-193209 GCA_011680675.1 Gymnobelideus leadbeateri
GATTGTAACTCAAAATCTGGTGGAAATGAATGATGTAAAACAGAAGTTAATAAAGCATTTGTTTAAAAAAAAATCCCTTTATAATCCTACTCATTTTTCTTCCCTTTCAATTCTTCTTAAACTTTACTTTTCATGAGGACATTGTTATCCAGTGGACTGGTGACTATCTTAGCATTCTTAAGATACTCTTCAAATCCAAGCATTTTCCTTGACCCTCATCATTGCTTCCTAGTTTCCCTTGCACACTTCCAGGTGAGAGAGAGAGAGACAGAGACAGAGAGACAGAGAGAGACAGAGATAGAGACACACACACACAGAGAGACACAGAGAGAGACACAGAGAGAGAGATACAGAGAGACAGAGACAGACAGAGACACAGAGACAGAGACAGACTGGCTGTGCCATAGATATTGAAATACTTTGTTAAGAAAGGCATTAGAACAAAATAAATAACCCTACAAGTTAAAATATATGCAAATAAGTTTGTAATGAAAGATTCAACTGTTCTTTGGTTACATTAAATAAATTCCCAACTTGTATTATTAGAGAAAATGAAGCATTATCTTGAAACTAGGGGAAAAAAACAGTGCAAATCCTGGCTTAGATACAAATTGAGTGATTGTAAGCAAGTCACTTAACTACTCAGTTCTTTGGGAAGCCTCAGAAGGCAGATTCACATATCATTTATCTGAATGTATTTGAACTCTACCAGTAAACAAAGTGGTCACTCAGGCTCCTTTTTTCTAGCATTTTTGATTCTTCAATTGTTTCATTATTTATTATGTATTTATATAGGTGTGCTTTTCTGACAATTTATCCTGACATATTTCCCCAGTTTTCCTCTAAGTGTATCTCTCTATCTCTCCCCTCTTTCAAAAAATGAACACATGAAGGATAAGTAGTTAAGTCTTTATCTTTTCCTGACACATGAAAAACAAATCAAATAGGGAAGAACTAAATCTAGACTTTTGGTCCACATGATCAGAGTAAATTCAACATACTTGAAGCCATTTTACTAGGTAAATTCCAATTTCATTTTTGACAACCTAGCTTTACCTGGATTACATTAATTCATTACAAACTTCACTCTAGCAAAACATAATTCTTTTTCTACTTAAGGCTTAGTATTCATTTGACTTGGATAGAAATGAATGTCATCTTGTATCTCTCCAAATGCTGAAAACACTTGTTAAAACACAATGGTAACAGGAGGTTAATCTGAACCAGTTTGCAAACTCCCTTTTGGCTCATTGGGACTTCATTATTGTTCCTGTATGTGGCTACAAACATAACAATATGTGTTTGAACCTAATTAATTATAACAATGATATGCTTCTGATATTAAAATATTCTGGTTTTATTATTAATGATATTCTAATAAAAGTTAGATCAAGATCATTGATTAATTGCCCATAGCTTGGTAGGAAAAATAATTTAATCATTAGATTTCAATATTCAGAGATTTATCTTATGGATAAATCAAGAAATGCTTCTATAAAGACTAATGAAATTCTGTCTGGCATCCATCAGAATTCATCAACCAATTACATGTTATTGATCTTAGCCAAAATTATATAATTTTTCTATGAAAAATGCTAAACTAGAAAACTTACTAGTATGATCATTAAAGTAATGAGAAAAATACAACATTGATAATCTTCCTCCCCTATATTTAAAAATTGTTATTCTTTTCAAAGCATAATTGACAATATCCATGTCTTTTTTCTTTTTCTTTTTTTTTTTTTAGTACATCTTCTGCTCAACCTCTCTGCAGCATTTGATGTTGGTGACCTCTGCCTTCCATGAAATTTCTATTCCCTTGGCTTCTTATATACCATATTATTTTGAATTATCTCTAGCTTTCGGAATTATTCTCTGTGCCTTCCTCTGTTTCTGTCTCTCTCTGTCTCTCTCTAAATATGCCTATCTCTATGAATACACCTACCATCCATTTAACAAACTTTGCTAATTGATGGGAATACAAAAGATTTTACAAATCAAACTGCCTGCTTTCAATGAGCTTGTATTCCACTGTTAGGCATATGATATGGACATTATATATATTTTAGAGATGAAGACAATGAGGTTAAGAGATTTTCCCAAAAGAACTGGTAGAATATATCTGAGGCAACAATTTTTTATGTCGTATTTTTTCAATTTTTTAAAAAAATATTTATTTATTTTTAGTTTTCAACATTCATTTCCACAAGATTGTGAGTAACAAATTTTCTCCCCATCTTTCCCCTATCCCTAGCCCAAGATAGCAAGTCTACTGAATTCTCCTTCCCCAATCTGTTCCTCTTATATCTTGCCCCATCCCCCCCAATTTTCTAGTAGGGCAAGATGGATTTCTATACCCCAGTGCCTGTATATCTTATTACCCAGTTGCATGTAAGAAACAATCCTTTTTTAACATTTGTTTTTAAAACTTTGAGTTCCAGATTCTTTCCCTTCTTCTTTCCTCACACACCCCCACTGAAAGGGCATGCAATTCAATATAGGTTGTACATGTATAGTTACTCAAAACATTTCCATAATAGTTATATTGTGAAGACTAATTATACTTCCCTCCATCCTATCCTGGCTCCCCACTTATTCTATTTTCTACTTTGACCCTGTCCCTTTTCAAAAGTATTTGATTCTAACTACCCTATCCCCCATTCTGCCCTCCCTTCTATCATTCTGCCTCTTATCCCCTCCCCGCTACTTTCCTGTAGGGAAATTGAGTGTGTATGTTATTTCCTCTTTAAGCTAAATTCAATGAGAGTAAGGTTGCTCTATTCCCTTTCACCTTCCTGCTTTTACACACATTGTAACAGCTTTCTCTTTTTGAGGCAAGATTTTAAAGCAGGTCTTCCAGACTCTAAGTCCCATACACTATACACTATCACCTGATTGTTTCTCATTATAGCAACAATAATAACAGTGATTGTGATAATAGCTAACATTTATATGGCACTTTAAGGTTTTCAAAGTGCTTCGCAAATACTATTCCTTATCTTCAGAATAAATCCGAGAGGTAATAATACTATCTTTATTTCCTAGATGAGCAAACTGAGGTAAATAGAGGTTAAGGTACTTGTCCAGAGTTATAGCTAATAAGTGTCTGATTCTGGATTCGACCATAGGTTTTTCTGACTTCAAGTTCAAGACTCTATCCATTATAAAACCTAGCCAAGTATAAGGGGTGATGGTGATATAGAAGTAACTTTTGAAGATTCAAGAGAATTTTGAAAAGGGGATTAACATGGAGAGACCTGTGCATTATGATGATTATTTTGGCAGCTGTTTTGAGAGCAGATCAAAAAGGAAAGAGGTTGTTGCCAGAGAGATCAGTTAGAAAACTATTACAAAAATGAATGTCAGAAGTTGTTATAATTTAAACAATGAAATAATAAAAAAAATATTTTGGATTCTGGTACCATATTTTAGTAAGGATGTTGAAGAAGATCCAGGGGAAAGTAACCAAGATGTTGAGGCAAATGCATATCATTAGCATGTGGAAATCAATTTGTTTATGGAAATTCTCATTTTATTTGATGTCTCTTAAATTCAGAATAAAAGAAAATATTTTAAAATTATTATTGACCTGTAAACTTACTCAAGAATACTTGTAGACCAAAGTTTCCATATAACAGAAACTTTGTAGAAAAAATAAGAGAGCTTAACTTGTTAGGTCATCGATGTCTGGAAAGTGGAGTTCACTTCACTTTCTTACTTGATCGTCCCTTCAATTTGCATTTTTAACTATTACTTCTATGGGAATAAATCCAAAAACTCTCCAGTTTTTCCCTGGGTATCCTAATTAAACTCCAGTCTCAATATTCCCCAAATGAAAATCACCATCTTCCAACTAAAATGTAACATCCCTCCTAATTTTCCAATTTCTGTTGATGACAGCAGCATAACACAAGACTTCACAATCATCATTTGTTCTCTTTTCTTCTTCACTCCTCCATCTTATTATTTTTTTAAATCTATTGATTATAGCTCATTATGTTTTATATCATTTCATTCTTTCTACTACTGCTATCATCAATCTAATTCAGGCTCTTGTCATCTCTTGTCTTTGAAAACATTCCCCTAACTTGCTTAACTACTCCCATTTTCTGTTTTCTGCAATTCCCCTATCCTATGGTTACCACTTGTCTTCCTAGTCCATATATCTAATATCATTCTTATGTTCAAAACCTGTCAGTGTGTCTCTATTACCTAGTGAACAAAATACACCTTCTTTAAACCGGTATTTCAATTTCTTCCACAATCTAACTCTAAATGACCTTTCTATTTTTGTTTCACATTAATCCCCTCTATCCATTCTACATTCCAACAAAACTGTATTATTCACCATACCCTAGTCTTTATTTACCCTCTCCTCCCACAGCGCATTTGTAAAAATGCCTGAAAATTATTCCTCATACAACTCCACCTGATGACATGTAAGTGTCACAATGAATACAGTGTGGGACCTGAAGTAAGGAAGACCTGAGTTAAAATCATGCCTTAACATTTGCTAGCTACTGTGGACCTCCCCAAGTCACTTTGAAATTGAAACTCACTTTGGAAACTCACTTTCCTCTTCTATGAAATAATAATAACAGCTACCTGTGATGTTGCTATGATAACAAAATGAGAGAACACATGCAAAGGTTTTTATGAACTCTTAAATGCTATTCACATGCTGGCCATGAAATCTTCTCTTCCTTCAATGTCCACCTCAACTTACTGTTTCTCCATGAAGCCATCTCCATTTTAACCAAATCTTTAGTCTCTGATCCCATGCATCCTATCTCTCCTCCACAATTATCCCATTCTCTGTTTTTTTTTGTTTCCTTTTCAGTCCCAGACGTTGATTTCATCAATATATGAAATTACCTGTACCAGTGCAGAACAGCAAATATTCTACAACACATAAAGAATTACTTGGCACACTGAGAAGGTAGGTGGTTAGGCCTGGAATCACAAAGCTAGTATTCATTTTCTCCTGGTTCCTAACTCTCCTGACTTTTCTACATCTATTCCAACAATCTTGCCCTCTTGGAAATGTAGCTGATTCTGTAACTCCTCCTCTAATAAAGGTGTCACTGCCTGAAATGAGCATGTAAGGAAATACCCTGGTCATTCATAGCTACTTCTCTTTTGGCTCCACCCCTAGCTTTCTGGAAATTTTAATTTGTATTTCCAACATTTGTACCTGATAAATAATAAGTGCTTAATAAAACTTTTATCTATCAATCAATCTACCTATCCTTCTATCCTTCTATTCATCTATGTATGAGCTATCATCTTTCTATTATCCGTCTTCTATTTATCTACCTATCATCTATCAATCTATTCCATCTTTCCTATTTATCTATCTGTTCATCCATCCAACTATGATCCATCATCTATCTACCTATAATCTATCTAGTTTGTCTATTCTATCTGTCTACCTATGATCTGTCTGTTCTGTCTATCTATCTATCTATCTATCTATCTATCTATCTATCTATCTATCTATCTATCTATTTCTCTCTCTCTCTCTCTCTCTCTCTCTCTCTCTCTCTCTCTCTCTCTCAATCATCTCTAGTCTATGTGCAACAAGAATAGAACCCAGATCTTCTTCATCCTATAATACTTCTGTCTTTTTCCTATGCTGCTTTTCCCATTACAAATTGCATTTTTACTACTTACATATATTCCTTTGCCCCCTCTTTTAAATCATATGCCTCTTGTAAGAGAGGAAATTTTAAATTATTTATTGTCTATGTCAATCTTCTTTGTTTTCTTCTACTCTTGGGGATAATCAGCCTTTGGCAATGCACATATTACCTATGTGACCATGAGCAAGCTACTTAACCAATTTAGGTCTCATTTTCCTCAACTGTAAAATGAGTAGGTAGGATTAGGTCACTGAATATGTTCTTACAACATAGACTTATTACTTTGCCAGACTAAGGATGTTATTATAGATAAGTCTCCAGGGACTCAAATATAGATGACTAGGTTCAACATTTAATTTTTCGCATGACCTATAAATTAAAAACTAGAACTTTTTAATTTTGTCTTTTGATGAGCAGAGTGGCCTGCCCATAATAGGAATTTAAATATTTGTTGAATAGCCTGGTACTGGAAGTCTTAAAATGGAGACTGACTAGCTTTTTATCAGAGAGACTATAGGAGGTAGAGGTACAGACTTGAAAAGAAGGCCTTCTATATCCTTAATAATTGTAGGATTCTATAATTTGGTTAATTAAAATCACATACCTAATGAGGTATAAGGAGTTGAGAAAGGACTAGGAAAGAACAAAGAACAAAATGGAGACTGAATAAATGTTTATAAATAGAATAACTAATTTAATAGCATCAGCAATGGTGGTAATGGTAGTATATTCATTTTTTAAAAAATAATGATGAATCGTATACACTTGTGAAGAAAGAATATACTGAAATATTTTGTTTTAAAAGAAAAACATTTCTGGTTTCTTGAATTCTCAGGGGAAATATAAATAACTTCAGAACTCATAGTTTTCCAATCATTCCAACTTACTCTTAGTCTGTTCTTTCTTGGGAAGAGGTCTTTGCATTTTAGGTAGAATGTGAACTCAGAAGAGACAGAACTAAGCTATGGTCAGGGTGACAAAAAGGAAGAGGAGGTACATGGAACAAGACAGTCATGTACCCTTACCTCAAGAGTCTTAGAAGAGTTTTAAGGACCCCAAAAGAAGCAGAGATTATTGCCTGCACTTAAACATCTTTGGATCATCTCCTTTCTGTTTAATTACATCGAGTTAAGGAATAGAACATTAATTGAAGTCATTAAAAATGGAATCTGCTCCCTCTACTACCCCTTATATGTAGAATGTAAACTCCTTAAGGACTTGGATTATTCTATTTTTGTCTTTTTATCCCCAGAAACTAGCAGAGTGTTTGACATATAGAAAATGATTAATAGATGTTGTTAAATCAGGTACTCCATTTTTATTTGATATTGGTTATTGTTGTTATTTTTTTAATTGGAGGGGTCACATATTTTGATCTCATTTGATCAAAGTAATGTGATCTCATAACTGGAAGCCTGGGTGCCTTTTCTTATCCTCATATTGTCTGATTTATAAATGCTATCCAGAATAACTTTTGTAGTTCTTACCTTGTAACATTTCCTAATTAAGCTAGGGAAGCAAGCAAAATTGCTTTGGTGTGATTGTCTCATGATTCTAGGCCATGTGTCTCTGCTACAAAACCACATTTCACCAAATTCCATTGTCACTGGGTTGCAATGAGTAATCATTTTCAAAGAAAACAGTGGCTTTTCTGAATTCAGTACCTTAATTTTCCCAGAAATGATAAACTTTCTGCCTAATGCCAAAGCAAGTAATGATTGATGGTTGTTCACAAAAGGGCATAGGACCCTTTCTCTGCCTCACCCCCCGCCCCGGATATGTGTGTGGATATTTATACATATATATGTCGGTATATGTGTAAATACACATATTAATTCAGAACCTAATTTTTTACAATAGTAATATATTTCCATAATAGTTGATATAATTTTGTTTTTAAGAACTGTATTCATTGAATAAAGGCCAAAAGTTCAGCAATCAAAATAAAAAACATACACACGTTCTCAGTATTAGAAAACACTGGAAATGTTCAAGGCAAACAAAATTTATGAGTCTTTTTATTTTTAACTGGGTTCCCATGTGCCTATTAATTATGAGAACGTTTTTCTATAAGATCTGCTAACTCTGATAGTTAAAACCATGTGCTAAAGTCATAAGGACAATCTGTATGGGAAGGAAAGAAACAAACATTTATTAAGCAGCTATTATATATCAGGTACTATTCTAAGCACTTTACAAATATCTTTTTTGATCATCACAATGACTCTGGAAGATGGGTGCTATTATGGTCCCATTTTACAGTTGAGGAAATTGAGGTAGATGCATTTTAAATAAGTTCCTCAGAGTCACATAGCTAGTGATTGTCTACAGTCAGATTTGAAGTCAGGTCTTCCTGACTTCAGGTCTGCTGCTCTATCTATTGTATTGCATACCTTCTGGTATGATTAGTCTAATCACTCTTCTGGAGCCACAAACTATTCTCCTAAACATCCAGCCAAGTGTAGTAGAAAGAGCATTGGATTTGAAGTTAGAGGCCCCAGTTAAAATTATACGTCTTCATTTTCTACCTATGTTACCTTGGGCAAGTATCTTAATATCTCAGACTTTAGTTTCCTGATCTGCAAAATTAAACAGCTCCCTCCTACCCTCCATTCCAATTTCGATTTCTATGATCCTGGACTTATATACTTCAATTTGGGTGATCAGAGACAATTCATCCCCACCACTAAAGAAACAGCTTTACCATAGGACCTACTGGTGAATTGAACCGTCTTCTCAAATAACAATAAACATGATAATTTCTCTTCATCAGAGGAAAGCATTTATTAGGCACCTACTATGAACAAATGTTAAACCAAATATACTGAAATAAATGCCAGAAAATAGATAGATAGGGAGGATGGCACACAGATAGATAATTATAGATTAGCTAGGTAGCTAAAGCTAATGCCTATATGTACATATTGCTATATATTTGTACACATACACATATCAATCTAAATGTGTGTGTGTGTATATATATATATATATTTGTACACATACAGATATCTATATCTCCTCTCTCTGCATACACACACACATACATATATGTACATATATGATTTCCTTTCTAAATTCAATTTCATTCCTCTCTGGATATCATTTAGTAGCTATATGTTCATAGCCCCCAAAATAGTGAATGGAAAATGAAACATTCCAATACCTAGCTGTTGTTGGTTTTTTCATCCATGAGTTGTTGCAGACAGAAGAGATTAATGGATTTCATGCTTTTCATCTCCATGCTTGCTGTTTTGGAGGTATGGTTAAAGATTCACTTTGGGTAGGATTTGAGATTAATGTTCAATAGATGACAGTGACTTTTCCTTTGAATGATTTTCAACATGTTCTACACTTACAAGTTTTATTTCTAAAAATATACAAAATAAGAATATAAAATGTAAGTCTGTAGAAGAATAAATTTCAAAATGAATGCCTTTAACATCAAAATTTTGTGTAAGCATGGAATATTTGTACTAGTAATACTAATAATAACTGACATATGTTTATAAAGAGCATTAAAGCTTGCAAAATATTTTACAAGCATTCTTTCATTTTCTCCCCTTCCAACCATCACGATGTATTCACTTAGTGCCACCTGGCTGCTGAACCAAATTGTAAAGGAGACCAAGATCATCTGAGAGACCCCAGGCTTTTATTCTCTTTACCTGCCACTATCCAACCCTGTCAGTATTCACTAGTAACTTGATAAACTTCAGAATGTACAAAGGAAGGAAGCCAGAATACTGAGAAGCTCTAAAATCAGACCATATGGGAATTAGTTGAAAGAAATGGAGATGTTTGTCCTGGAGAAGAAAAACTTGGAAAGATAGAAGATGATAGTTGTCTTCAATAATCTGAAGGGTGTAGGACAGACTTTAGGCTCTTTCTACCAAGAGTACAAGAAGAGCAATGGGTGGTAATGTGTGTGTGTGTGGAGCAAATTTAGGTTTGCTAAAAAAAGAGAGAGAGAAAAACTTTGTACTTTACCCTACCTCAGAAAATGGTGACAACCCTCCCTGGAGATCTTCAAAGAAAGACCAGATGACTGATCACTGGATGCATGGTACGACAGAATCTTGTTTATGTAGACAAGTAAGCAAGATGATGTGTGAGGTCCCTTCCAGCTCTGAGGATCTGTGACTATTTTCATTGTCAAGGATAAGTATTTTTGCTGAATGATAACTGTGTGCAAAGGACCATACTTGGAGTTGAGGAGGAGTCAAGAATAAATACAATATGTACCCTGTCCACACAGGGCTAAGAATGTAGCAAGGAAAACAAGACACGTACACACATACACGTAGTATTTCAGTTCACCTTCCCCAATTCATGAAATAGACTTTTCAGAAAAGGTTTGCCCTTTGACGAGATAACTTGTGAATCCTTGTGTACTCACTTCATAACACCTACTTATATGTTAGTTGTTTTTTCTTTCTCTATCCAGCAAGAGGACATGATTGCTTCACAGCAAAAATATTAGGTAAATAATATTAAGAAAATAAATAATAAAATGTTTTCATCATAAATCTGTCCACATTCTCTCACAATTTCAAAAAATTCAGTGGAAATAGTGAATGTGCATGGGGAACATATATTACCTAACTGGCATCATTTATCTATTACTTCCATGTTTACAAAAGACTTTACTTTTTAACATCTTATCTCAGTCATAAATGAAGGGAGCCCTAGTAACTTGTGCATATATGTTGACATAAATGCATAACACATGCACAGTCATGGACCACTTGAAGAGTGCATGTTTATAGTCAATATGCATTGCAATTTCACACATCAATGCTGCATGTGTCCAAAGTGCATACATAAAAGACCATACATAATGAATATGTGTGGCCAAGGACACATTTATGGAAGGGAAAATAGATGAGCATGACCTGTGTCCAGGGCACAACATTTAGAGAGAATCTGTACATAGGGAAGGTCTGTGGCCAAGGAACACAAATAGATGGACATATATGTAGGTAAAATGTGTGACCAAGGTGCATGCATAAGGAATATGGGAGTCTAGGGCACATATTTTGTTGGTGGGTAGGAGGGTGGTGCAATTCTTACCACTAGATGCTGCCAGTCACTGATATATTCCAGTAATGTCACTCTTGTGTACCACCTAGGCCTGCTGCCAAATAGTCTCCCACCGTAGAAATTTGTTTGGTGGTACATCAGATATGTGGACATGAGGTATAGTCTCTAGTTTGCATTTCTTACTGTTTTTCTTACAAAACCATTGCTTAATATGCTCTACTAGTATAAGTGTGGTTGCTTTGCTTCAGTTTTCTGAGTGTTCATCTAAGTTGCTATCTCTTCCTTATGATAGGAGGAATGGGCTCTTTTGTCTCTCTTTCACCTCAAATCACCATAAATATTTGCCATAGATCTTTTTTCTTTTTCTTTTTTTTTCGAATTCAGGAAGCATTTATTAGCTGGCCAGCGGCAGTCCTAGGGACACAGTCCCAGGAGCTGCACTGAACCCCAGTAGACACACACTTTAAATAGTCCAAAAGCTATCAGGGGCAGGCTGGTCGGGCAGAATATGGGGCGGGGGCACTCTTAGATAACGCAGGTTGTTCAATGACCGAAGGGAGGATTCTTGGGTTTGGTTGGATGAGATAAGTGTGGGCTGGGGCACACTGGGTTAAAGATGTTCGATAACCTAGAGGAATGAAGGATTCTTGCGTTTACAAGAATTCAGGATACAAAGATGGGCCCCTCGTAAGCCAGTGAAATGTCAAGGCATACTACTTCACTCCCCCCTCTTTTAGGTCAGACTAAGGATTCTTCCGATTCTAGGGTTTTGTAGGACATGTGGATTGCAAAAGTTTGGTGGCCTCAAGTCTGGATTGGATAAAAGAGAGTAGGCGGTTAATCAGACAGGGGCCGATGGTCAGGGTTAGCATGACAAGAAGTAGAGGGCCAGCAAGGGCCGAGAGAAGGGTCGTTAACCAGGGGGACCAGTCATACAGGGACTGGTACCAAGAGGAGGTGGATCTGCGGGCTTGATCTCGTTCGTCCAAGCGCTTACGGAGAGTGGCAAGGGATTCCCGTATAACTCCAGATCTGTTAGCGTAAAAACAACAGGTTTCGCCCAGGGCCATGCACAGACCCCCCTGTTTTAGGAACAGGAGGTCCAACCCTCGTCGATTTTGCAGGACAACCTCTGCCAAGGAGTCCAAGGAAGATTCCAAATGGGTGACCAAGCCCTGTAGGGACCTAAGGTCTTGGTCCACCTGTTTGCTGAGGGACTGGAAATTAGTGTTGTCTTTGACCAGGGCTGCCACCTCCATGGCCGTGGAGCCTGCAATGTCTAGGCCCACCAGGAGGGGAACAAGGATGGGGGCTGCCCGTGGCTGCCTCAAAAGGTCAAAATGTTCAGATGCCCCCTCCTCAGAGTAAATGTAAACCTGGGGAAGTACATGAGCCACTACACATAGCTCATTCGGGTCAGTGAAATGTACTTCCCCAAGACAAGTTGTGAGGCCAAGGGTGCAAGAGAACCAGAGTCTCTCTGGAGGCATTAGAAACCGGTCAGAGTCCTTTTTGAGAGTAATCACCCAAGACTCCTGGCAGGTCACCGGTAGGGGTGGCCAACCATTGTTCAGGTGGTTGAGCTGGTTGTGACCGGCCACCTTCACCGGGTTGTATGGTTGAGGGTGTCTCAGGAGGGTGGTCACTGGATGCCTCAAGCAGGGTACGGACAGCAGCTTGCACCTCTGTCAATGCCTGTAAGGACTTCAGAAGACTAATATTAGTGAGGTCAAGAGGTTCAGATTCAGATACCCAGGGTAAAATGGGAGGGGGAACGCCAAACATGACCTCAAAGGGTGATAGGGAAAGAGTAGCAGGATTTGGGGTACACCTGACTCGAAGTAGGGCAAAGGGAAGGAGGCTCACCCAAGTTTCGCCAATTTCTACTTTTAATTTAGCAATGTGCTCCTTCAAGGTCCTATTCATCCTTTCCACCTGTCCTGAACTTTGTTGCCTATAAGCACAATGCAACTTCCATCTAACCCAAGCATTTTAGACAAATTTTGCACGACCGAGGAGACAAAGGCAGGTCCATTGTCAGATTCTATAGTCATTGGAATACCAAATCTGGGAAGGATCTCAAAAAGCAGCTTCTTAGCTATCACTATGGCTGTTTCAGACTTTACCAGGAAGGCTTAGCTTATTATTTCAGGCAGAGATAAACAGTTCATGAGTTGCTGCTGGGCAGAGTGCTGGCAGGGGGAAGGGGCAGAGTTAATGTTTTGAGACTGGGGGGTGGAGGTGTGACGTTACAGACTGCTTTTACAAATCGGTTTTACAGACATAGATCCCAAAGCACCCCATCTACAAGTTGATATTACAGATTGATATTACAAACTGATGTTACAAACATATATACATTCTAAGGACCCCTTCATCCCCCCCTTAAATAGATGGCACCCAAATAATTTGGGGGCAAGGGGCGATGATCTCAGCTTCCTGAACTGCTTCTCGCTGGGAAGGGGCGTAGAGCTGTCCCTGCCTCACAGGGTTCCATCGCTCAAGAGGGGGCGGGGGGGCGGTCTGTAGCCAGTGTCCAGAACCTGGCCTATGTTGGGTCCAGATGGTGAAGGGTCATGATCTTGGACAGGGGTTGGTACTCAGCCTGAGCTGTCATCTGCAAGTGAAGGGTGCTGAACCTAGAAGACACAAATCTAACCAGGAGATTAAACAAACAAGGGCCAAAAAGAAGTAAGAGAAAATTGACCAGAAGTGGAGTGAGGATGGGCTAGTATAACCCATTACTCAGACTTTTTCACTTTCCTTCATATTTCTACATACTACATATTCTTTTACCAACGTAACTGTACTGCCTTTAACAAAGGAGGTTCCTAACTAGGTTACTTAAGCTGAAATTACAGTGATGTAGGCTGAAACTCCAATGATTGGTCAGTGTACACTTGAATTTCCCACTGGCGGGGAAACCCTAGGCTGGGTCTCCCACCCACAGATTAATCAAGGGTAAGCAAGGGGTGGGGGTTCTGCCTGTTTACAGATTAAGCAAGGTGGAGTTCTCTGTTTTACAAATCAATTAAGGGAAGGTTGGGCTGCCTGTTCTACAAATCAAGGAAAGGGTGAGTGGATATGTGTCTGACATTCAGGAAGGGCAAAGTGACAAATCAAAGAGGGAAGGGTAGAGTGGAGCTGGGGAATGATGGGGATTGTGGGGGGCCGTGCAAGGAGGTAAAAGGGGAATCAGGGAGAGGATTGGATAGTCTTAGCTTTAGGGGGTGCTCGTGGACTTCTGTTTTCCATTCTGAGGTGACAGCAGGCTTCACTCTGGTGTAATGTTGTCATGTGGGGATAGAGTCCACTTTGACAGCAGTAGGTGTAGTGGGGATCATGATGTCCCTTCCACCTCTGCTCCAGACCATGAATTTCTTTTTACCAGCACAGAATCCCCAGGTTGAAACAGGTAAGCTGAGGCAGAACTCCTCGGGATTAGGAGAGCTGAGGGAAGGAGTTTTTTTTTTTTTTTTTTCTGAATCGCCTGCAGACCCTGAAGGAACTTGATAAGGGAAGAGTTAGTGATTTCAGCTTTTAGGTCTTCCCAGATTAGAGGAAGAATGGGTGGTAATCTTCCATATGTTAGGGAATGGTCTGGACTTTCTCAGCCTTGAGTTCTGAGCTCTGAGAAAATTTCAGACGAGGGCTGCTCAAGGAAGTCAAAGCTGAGAATCCAAGGACCTGATCATCTCCCCCTTAAACAGTTGGGACCCAAAATCATTTGGGTAGATCTATGTTTCATAGGAAGCTGGGTACAAGATTATATATACAGTATACAGTGAGTACAGATTCACTCAGGAAGAAAGAGATAATTCAGAAATTGAATCTTTTACATGTACATTCAGTTACAGATGTTAACTTTTGCTTAGATAATGGAATAACTACACATTCAGATCAAAACAGCAAGATCCCTTCTGATTTACAACTCATTACATTAGTTTAGCAACAAATTTATCTTGGAAAGGAAAGTTTTAATAGGCCTTTTAAAATTACACTAGGGATTTAAAAATTTCTTCTGAAAGTATTTTCCTTTCTTTTAAAACAGTTTCAAGATTTATAATTGATCACTAAACTTTTATGAAGAAAGTTAGTTGAAAACTTTCAAAATGATCTTAAGCAATTTGCACTTTCTGCACATGTTCCAATTCCAAATGAAAAATAATATTAGATTTTCCAGTAAGCTTACACGAAAGAACTCATATCTGTTACTGACTACGTTCTCTGATCATGGAAACTTGCTATAGAAGGAAAAAAAAAGCAGGGACACGTGACATTCCAAATATGGCAGGATAAAACATCCTTGACTCTGTTTAAATTCAGGTAAAGTCACAGATATCCAACCATGCAGTATCTGTTCCATCTTATAGATCTTTTTTCAAAAGGGCAGAGTCATCAAAAATCAGATCATTGAAGTAGGAAATCCTTTTAGTACCTTTTCCCCCCACAAGGGTGATTTGAGGGGTCTAAATTGTAACTACATTCATTACACCTAGAGTCAAGATCTTTGGGACTCAAACCAATCCTAGCTAACTGCTGCCCCAAGGCTTTCATAATTTTTAACTTCAATTTCCTTTTCACTAAGATCAAGGCCTCTATTACAAGCTTGGATCTGACTTAAAGTTAGGAATTCCTGATTGGGTCCCTGATTGATATCTGACTGCTAAACTATATTCAGGTAGCACCAATTTAGAATCCACTCTTTCAACAAACTACTAAACACTCTGTAAATTACATTTTCCTCATTTTTCTCAACCCAAAGATTCCTTGAGTCTATTATAAAAATCAATGGGAGGGAGGAGGAGGCACAAGAATAAAGATTAAGGTACACAGTCCTCTACCACTTCTTAGAATCTCTTTAAAACCCATTGGTTTTTCATATTTGAATATTTCCCTTTCTTTCTGTTTGATTCCTTCTGCCTGGTCCCATTACTGCTTTTTTTTTTTAAATCTACATCAGAAACTAGTGCCCTCCTGTAATTATATTGTATTTTTTATCATACATACTCTGTGTATACTTAAATGTGTGTATGTTGATAATCCCCCCCCCCCAATAGAATGAAATCTCCTTGAGTGCAGTATCTGTTTCAATTTTGATGATTGTATCTCCAGCACTTGTACCATTATTTGGTATGTAGTAAAGGTAAATGCTAGGTTCTTGTCAGTCAATGAGCACATATTCACTAAAAGCTTGTTATGTGCAAGATACTGTACTAAGCACAATTGAAATAAAGAAAGGCAAAAATAATACCGACCATCAAGGATAGTATAATGTCAGTGGAGGAGGGGGATTATATAACTAACTAGGTGAATGCAAGATGTATACAGAGTAGATAGAAAGTAGTATGAGAGGAGAAGGCATTAACACCTTGGAAGATGGGGAGAAGCAGGAAAACCAAAAAGTGAAATTTAAGCTAAGTCTTGGAGAAAGCCAGAAAAACTAACAGGTGGAGTCAGGGGTGTGCTGAAGTCAGGTCATATAGGCTAATGAGAGATGGTTGTTAAATATACTTTGGAAATTAGCAAACACTACAAATCAGGGTTTGATTTATTGTTTTGTTCATTGACTTAAACATTAAGAAATGTAAACTTAAAAAAATTAAGTAATGGAGAAAACGTTACTAATGTACATTAAACTTAATATTGACCATACAGGCTGGAGGTGTAAGGTATATGGGAATAACCATATGGGAATATGGGCATATGGGAATAACCAGTGCTAGGACACTGAGGAGAAATTGCAAGATTAGCATTGGTGGATAATAGAGGGATGGAGGGGAAATAAAGTGTTAGAAGAGTAGAAAGATAAGAAGAGGCCTGTTATGAGTAGTTATACTGACCAATTGATTCCTCCAACCTGGACCCATTTCTGTTTTTAATATGTACATGTGACTAGCAATAATATACAACCTATATAAATATATATGTATATATACATATATACACACATACATACATGTGTATTCATGTGTATGAGATAAGCAAATTTTTAAGATTAAATATAGTGAACTGTAAAGGTCAATCCTAATAAAATATTTTGTAATTCATTTATTCCTTGTTCATTTGTATTTTGGATAAAAAAGGAAAGAGTGGATTACTTCCAACATTTTTTTTCCATCCCACCAGAGCTCAAATTTTACCCACAACTCCTGTCTCTGATAGGTGAGTTTTTTGCTTATGTGACAAGGAACCAAGCAACAACATTACTGCTGTTTCTTGAAATCATTACACCCAAATGCTACCCACCCTGATTAGAAGGATGATTCCTTGAGGGCATATACTGAATTACTTAAACAGCTCAGTGTGTGGCATATAGTTAGTGCTCAATAAATACTTTATCAATCTATCTATCATCTATTATTTTATAAGGTATGATAAAATAAATATCAATCATGTCTCTTCCCAGCCCTACAGCCCCAGATTAGTTTCCTCAAAAGGTAGCAAAGCTATCTGTAGGTCCTGCTTGTTCCCCATTTCCTCATTTCCTACCTTGTTGTACTACATTGACATTTCTCTGACTCCTCCATCATGCCCTAGAAACCAAATCAAATCAGCCTTGGTACTCCTACCTTGGCACTACCCTCTGTCCCTCTGATTGGAGGTCAGATCCATCAATTTCAAAACATCCACTTAAGAAGGAGATTCCGTAAGGCCATCTCCTCATTTCAATCTGGCCGCACAATTTTGGAACTTCTTTGACTTTGATTCTGCATCAGGTACCTTAACTCAGAAGTGGAGGGCTACCAGCTTCATAAGGAGGGACAAACTAAACCAGGTCAGAAAAAATGGAATAGATTAAAATTTCTGTGATGATGATGATTGAGATTGGGACCATAAGTAGCAACAGCACCTCCAACCAATGTGAGAAAGAAAAATCAGTCTTAAAACAAACAAACAAAAATCCCCAACAACAACTAATGCAAGAGAGAAAATAAAGAAAAAATATTTTTCTTCTCCTAGTTCTGCTTCTGACTTTCTGAATTTCGTCATTATTCCTCTTATCCTATAAGTATCCTCAGTTTCTATGGCCTTCTCACCATAGAACATTCCTTTGATCCTGAAGCCCTCTTCTCCTATTGCTGACGGGTCCCACAACTCCATTTTGAGGCAGATCAGTAATTTATTCTTCACCTGGGTCTACTTCTGAAACTCCAAATTTAGTACTATACCTCAGCTGCCTAGTCATGCTAGAAGTTTCCTCAAATTCAAACAAAGACTTCTCCAATTGATGACTACATCCTAGAATTTCCACTTTAGAGGAAGACCCAGATCAAGTATCCTGCATACTACTCCCAACTCCACTTTTGAAACTCCTTACTACACCACCATTTCCCTACCTGAAACCTTCCCCTAATCCTCTTTTTAGTTTTCATTTGTGTTTTGTCTGCTCTTTGCTTCTTGAATTTGTTTTCTCAGTACTCAGAACAATGCCTGGCACATAGGAAGTGGTCAGTAAATATGTATTGATTGACTATAGATCTCCCTTGACACATCTTCCTACTAGCCTTTAGTGTTATGGCTTCCTGGTCACTCAAAGAATTAAAAGTCTCGTGGACCTCGTTTGTCCCTCCATTTGGAGGATATCTGAAGAGCATAGGAGTTATCCCATTCTGCTGTGCTAACCAGATAGGGTTCTATAAGGTGCTGAAGGCCCTATTTATAATATATCTTTATATCTATCTATAATATATCTATATATCCATGTTCTTCCCCCATCTATAAAAGCAAAATGTTACTGTTTCACTGTTCACATCCTTGCTATTTTAAAGTAAATCTTTGTTTATTGCTTAACAGTCTAAATGTAACTCATTTCAGAAGGAGGAAGAAGAGAAAGAGGAGGAGGAGGAAGAGGAGGAGTAGTTCAGTAAAAACCAATTGATAGATTTATCTCATTTAATAGAACACATAGCATTGCTTAATTGAATCTCTATTTCTCTACCCACAGGGGCTGTTGCAAATCTAGCCTCTCCACAAATCTCATCTACTACTTCCTACCCCTTCCCTTTCAGTAGAGGACATTACTTCATGATTTACTGAGAAAATACAAGCCATTCATTGTGAGTTCCCATTTCATTCCTTTTCAGTATTTCATACCCCCTTGCTATCATCCTCATTCTGTTCCTTGTGCCAATCTCTGATGAAAAAAAAGGTGTCTATTCTCTTTACCAAAGCCAAGTTCTTTATTTGTGCCACCTGGTTCCATTTCCCTATCATTCTTTAACAGTCCGCCCCTTCATTCATCCCTTCAGTTCCTTCTCTTCACTTCAAATTCTCTCTTTCTACTGGTTCCTTCCTTCATGCCTGCCCTCTTCTCGACTCCCCTCCTCTTCCATCACTTTCCCTCCTATCCCCTTCTCTAACCCCCCCTTTCCCTTTCCTTCCTTCCCCTCACCTTCCATTCCCTCCACTCCCCTATTGCCCCCTCCTCTCCCCTCCCTTCCCCTCTCTTTCCTTCCCTTCTGTTCCCTTCCCTAGTTATAAAAATGGACAACTTATTTCTAAAAAAAAAAAAAAAACTATCACTTTCAATTAATATGTCAAGTATTTCCTAAGGCATTAATTTTTAACAGTAAATTTCAGTCTACTCAGGGGATTTCAGAAAATGTTTCTGAACATCATTCTCATATTACATTATTTAACATGAATGATGAATATAGACATCAAAGATACATTCAAAACAACTATATTGTGATTTTAAAATTTAGGTTTTATTTGAAAATTAAATGGATCTTTGTGTGCTATAGCCAGTTCAAATCATATCATGTTACTTGACTATTACATTTTCAGGATGAACATTTACACCTTGAAAGTCAGCAAGTGCTATAAATCAGAACTTTATTATTTTATTCATTGTCTCAACTTTTAAAAAACAATGGAGAAAATGTTAATGATATAGATCAATCTTAAATGTCTACCCTGTGTGAATGTACATATGTGTGTACATTAAATGTTTACAAGCACACTAGTGTTCAACATGCAAGTTGAAAAGTGAAATATGAGAATGATAAGAGAAACTTTACTGATTAAATCTCATAACGGGACTGAGTTTTATTTCTGCAAAGACAGTCTTCATAAAGACTAAGCAAGAGAGAATTTTCAACAGTTTTTATCCAGTTCCCAGTCCTTTCTTTGACTCCCTTACCAACACACATAAGCACAGACAAACAGGAAAACACACACAGACACACACACACACACACACACACACACACACATTCTACCACGTTCTTCCCAGTTTATAGGAAATACTGTTCAGGTATTATAAGATTCCCTGTAAATCTCCATAACTATTTTCTCCCCTTTAAATGACAAATATCTATCCTATACATTAAGCAGGGAGGGGGTAATTAGAGGGTATACTAGAGAAATAAGCTGCCTTCTATTTATTGAAGGGAAGTGAAACAGATCCATCTATTTAATTTATTAGCTCAGTGTAACATGAGATTGGTAAGGAATGAATTCTCTGCTGGATGTGCATCCTACACATCATCTAATTTTGACAAAAAATAAACTAAATACACATTAAATTCTTTTTAACTCAAAGCTACAGATATATATGTGTATATATATATGTGTGTGTGTGTGTGTGTGTGTATCTGTGTATATATACACACATTTGTGTATATGTGTGTATATTCATATATATGTCTGTATATAGGTATACGGATACAAGGATGTATATGTATGTGTATGGGATAAGAATCTGAACAGAAATGGTAATAACTATTGAACCTATAATATCACTTGGGAATTCTCAGTTGAGGAAATTTTCCCTAGCAACACACACCAACATCTTCTCTGCAATTTCCATCCTTTCACAGTTAACCTAGATCAATGAGAAGTAAAAAGGATGTTTCTCTATTATAACACCAATTCCTCTCAATGTATGTGTATATGCATATATGTGTGTGTGTGTTTGTATATGCATATATATGTATATATACATACAAATGGGCAGGTATGTGCATTTGAGTGACAGTATGTATGTATAGATTAATATACTTAAAAAGGAATATGTATTGTCTTATTGTCTATGTACATATGCATATTATATACACACACAAACCCATATGTGCAGTTACATGGCACAATGGATAGAGTGCTGGATGTAGAGTCAGGAAGACTACTTTTACTGAGCTCAAATCTGGCCTCAGACACTTACTAATTATCTGGCCCTGGGAAATCACCTACCCCTGTCACCTACCTCAGTTTCCTCCCTTTTAAAGTGAGCTGGAGAAGGAAATGGCAAATTTCCCTAGAATTTTTGCCAAGAAAACCCCAAATGGGGTCAAACATGACTGAAAAAGGATTGAACTACACATATACACATACACATACACATACATATACATATACACATGCACATGCACATATATATATATGTGTATATATATATATATATATAATATATATATATATATATATATATGCGCTTATGTGTGCATGCATATTAGGCATCTAAGGGATCCAGAAAGGTGAAAAAACTTTTTCTGCCTTAGGTTAATATCTAAGCTTAGATGTTAGAAATTAGTTTCTGATCTGCATTAGTGAACTCCCTATATCTTTAGAAACATAGTTCCTCACACCCCAACAGAACAAATGTATAAGTTTACATTGTGGAATCAGGATCCTAGACATATCTCATTTCGGGTTTTTTTTGGCTCTAGTCTCCTCCTATCTTTCTGGTCCTCACACTCTTACTCTCCACCATGTACTCTCCATTCTGATGACCCTGGTCTCCAGAGCTGTTTCATAAATAAGATCCTGCATCTCTTGACTCCAGAAATTTTCTCTGGCTATCCACCATGCCTAGAATGCTCTCCCTCCTCATCTCCACCTGTTGATTTCCCTGGCTTCCTTTAAGTCCCAACTGAAATCTCATCTTTTACAGAAAGTTCTGTGTGTGTGTGTGTGTGTGTGTGTGTGTGTGTGTGTGTGTGTGTGTGTGTGTTGTCTCCACCATTAGATTGTGAGGTCCTTGAGGGAAGAGACTATCTTTTACTTCTTTTATAATCCTAGTGCTTAGCACAGTGTCTGTCAAATAGTTGCTCAGTTTTTTGTGAGAAGGACCAATGATATCATGAGGTAATGTTTGAGTGTCAATCAGACTTAAATGAGGCAGAGTTGCACAAAGTTGTCAACCTCACTGTTCCGGAGTCAGCCAAGTCCACTGTCAAGACAAAAGTTGAAAGGGCTAGTGTTGGTCCAGAATGAAGTAAATAAACTTAGTGTCTTGAATGTCTGAACAGGCTTTAAATGCTCCACAATTCCTTCTTCAGGTGCCTTTATGGCCATTGGAACAAATTATTCTAATACACAACACTGGGGGAAGTTTGCACGTGGTTAGGGTAGATATCCCAGTAACTCACCAATGGGTGTGAGGCCTGTCAGTTACCCTAAACCTAATTTAGCAAATCTGCCAGGACAGTTTTACTGGGGTAGGGCTGCTGCACATGCTACAGCTTCTTGATTGGGTGGCAGGTAGATACTAAAGGTGGATGAGTAGCTCTGAAAAGGACCCCTCAAGCCCTCACTCCAGAAATGCTATTCCTCCCCAAACACCCTACATACTCCAACAATATTTCAGTTATATATTATGTGCTTAATAAATGTTTATTGATTGATCTATTCATATACTGTTTTATATATATATATAAATATATACATATGTACACACATATAATAAATAGGTTGTAATATAGAGACATACACATACACACACATGTAATAAGCTGTTTATCTCTAGTTTCATTTCCAAGTTTAAAACAAGCACGACACTTTTTCAATACATAATTCAATAAACAGTTGAGTGGACATTTTGCTGATGGGAAGCATTGAGGAGACAAATCATAAATTTCTAACAGTTCATTTGATAGTAGAAAAATAGATATTTTAAGGTTACATATACTGTATACACTCTTCCTTTGTAGCATTAAACCATGGAATCCAATCACCTTGACCAAAGTCCATTGAAAGAAATTTATATATTCTCCTCCAAGACACAATGCTAAATGGGGCTTTTCATATTTTTTTGCTGCCTCATGTGCCAAGAAATGTTCTTTTCCCATTTCCTCTGACAGGCACTGATTTGGCTCTGGGTGAGTGATTTTGTTATGAAACAGGTTGAGAAATGGCACCCTCCCAGGAGCATGCTGAGCTACTCAGAGAATGGGACAGGAAGTAATGGTCTGTGTCTAGGAGGAACAGAAAGGAGCCAGGCCATGTGCTGACTCTCTTATCTATATAAGGATGTCATTTATAGTCAAGATGATATTAATTAGCACTTCTGTTTTCTGCCTACAACTCCACATGCCTTATTTCAAACCTACAGCCTACAGAGAGATCCCAGACTCCTTGTAGGCTCTCTTTATGGATCTTTACTTTACACTCCAATGACAAGAATACCAAAGAGAAAGGGAAGAAAGAAGAAAGGATATATGGTGCCAGGTTCTTGGCAGAGCTGAATGTTTGTATTACAATCTTTTTTTGTAGACAGAAAAGTGACTGTAATTTTTTTTGATGGTAAAAACTAACCATTTTTGCCTCAAAGATATTTACCCCAACATAAATTTAAAAAAAATAGTGCTTGCCCAATGGAACAGATAAGTTCTAACATCTAGCCAGAATATATGGGACCTCTGTAACTAAAGTCACTATTTTGTGTATTATGCATAGATTGGACACCTGTCGTTGGTCAATGTCTTGAAATAAAGCCGCAGATGAAGAAATACCTGATTGCCAACTTCTTTTTCAGTTGTATTTGCTGAAGGGAAAATGTTTAAAGATTAAAGTTAACCTCTTCATGTTAATCATGGAAATTTGCATCATATCTTCAAAACTATGTGCTGATAGTTATTAAAAGGCTGCATAGTGATGTAGCTAGAATCATGGCCTTGGACTCATGAGAACTTAGATTGAAGTTTTGACAGATTTATTCATTGATTTTTTAAACTTATTTTTAGCTTTTAACATTCACTTCCACATGATTTTGAGTTCTCAATTTTATCCCCATCTCTCCACTCCCTCACTCCAAGACAGCATGCGTTATGAATACCGGTTCCCTCAATCTGGCCCCCTTTTCTCTCATCGCCTTTGCTTCTATTTTCCTGTAAGACAAGATAGATTTCTGTACTCTATTGCTTAAATGCCCTATTTCCCAGTTTCATGTAAAACAATTTTAACATTTGTTTTTAAAACTTTGAGTTCCACATTCTTACCCTTCCTCCCTCCCTACCCACTTGCATTGAGAAGGAAAGTTATTCAATAAAGGTTATGAATGTGTAATCATGCAAAAAACTTCAGGGGGGGCATAACTAAGATGGAGGTGTAGAAGCAGGAAAACTCCCTGTGCTGCCCCCATAAGCACCTCAAATGCCTATAAAAAAGACTCAAAACAAACTTTAGAGCTAGAGAACCCACAAAGTGACAGAGAGAAACCTCCTGCTGAAGGCAGCCTGGCAGGCCTACAGAAAGGGTCCATCATAGCATGCTGGGAGCAGAACTTAGTCCCACAGTGAGCCCACAGTTTTAGCCCCAGAGTGGCCTGACCAGCCATGACTTGGAGCCACTGACTTGGAAAATAGATCCAGGAGAGAAAATTTAAAAATTATGGGACTACGTGGAAGCCATGTTCAAAAAAAGAACCTAGAAATCATCCTTCAAGAAATTACCAAGGAAAATTGCCCTGATGTTTTAGAACCAGAAAGCAAAATAGAGGTTGAAAGAATCCACCAATCACCTCCTGAAAAAGATCCCAAAAAGAAAACTCCTAGGAATATTAAAACCAGGTTCTAGAGTTCCCAGATCAAGGAGAAAATACTACAAGCAGCCAGGAAGAAACAATTTCAATATTGTGGAAACACAATCAGAATAGCACAAGACCTGGCAGCTTCTACACTGAGAGATCAAGGGCCCATAACCACCTTAAATACCTATAAAAATGACTCTAAATAAACTTTAGAGCTACAGAATCCACAAAGTGATAGAGAGAAACCTCCCACTGATGGCAAGCAAGCAGGTAGACAGGAAGGGTCCCTTCCAGTGAGCTGGGAGCAGCGTCCAGCCCCAAGTGAGCCCATGGTTTTAGCCTCAAGATGGCCCCGACCCTGGAGCTGACTTCTGGAGAGTGGATCACCAGCAGCTGTAATGGTTTCCATATTTATCAACCCATAAATGCCAAGGACAAAGTAAGAGGTCAGGGAATGGTGGGAATAGAGGGTCTGGGAGTGTGGGCCAGCCTGCCCTGCAGGGGGAGAAGCGGCTGAGGCACAGCTGAGGCCATGTAACTATTTCAGAACTCCTGACCTGCAGAACTTAGGGGGACCAAGAGACCAGTCTGACCAGAGTAACTGCTATTCCTTTAACCTTATTGGATCTGGATTGCTGTCTAGGGTGGAGGTCCGGGGGTGCATGATCAAGTGCCAGAGCCGGTGGAGGGTTCAGAGAGGGCAGCAAACTAAGAGCTCCAGCAGCTGTGAACACCCCAGCAATTTGGGACAAAGCTCTCCTCTCTGGAATCAGAGTTTTACTGTGGCAAAAAGTTCAAAAGTCAAGGAATTAAGTGGCAACATGAGCAAGTAAAGGAAGCAAAGAAAGCACAGCTGTCAAACCTTAGATTCCTTTTGGTGGGACAATAAGAATCAAAGCATGGAACAGGAGGAAAACAACAAAGTCAGAACTCCTATACCAAAAGCATCCAACAAAAATATGAATAGATTACAAGCCATAGAGGAGCTTAAGAAGGATTTTGAAAACCAAATAAGAGAAGTGGAGGAAAAATTGGGAAGAGAAATGAGAATGATGCAAGAAAATCATGAAAAGAGTAAAAAACCTGACTGAAGAAAATAATGCCTTAAAAATAGATTAACTAAAATGGCAAAAGAGGCCCAAAAAGTCATTGAGGAGAAGAATGACTTAAAAGACTAAATTTGTCTGATGGAAAAAAGAACTTCAAAAACTCACTGAAAAGAATAATTCCTTCAGAATTAGATTGGAGCAAATGGAAGCTTGTGACTTCATGAGAAATCGAAATAATATTAAACAGATCCAAACAAATAAAAAATTATAGGCAATGTGAAATATCTCATTGGAAAAGCCACTAACCTGGAAAGTAGATCCAAGAGAGATAATAAAAAAACATTGGACTACCTGAAAGCCATGATAAAAAAAAAAGAACTGAGAATTCATCCTTCAAGAAATTCTCAAGGAAAATTGCCCTGGTGTTTTAGAACCAGAGGGCAAAATAGAGGTTGAAAGAATCCACAAATCACCTCCTGAAAAAGATCCCAAAAAGAAAACTCCTAGGAATATTAAAACCAGGTTCTGGAGTTCCCAAATCAAGGAGAAATTATTACAAGCAGACAAGAAGAAATAATTTGAATATTATGGAAACAAAATCAGGATAACCCAGGATCTGGCAGCTTCTACATTGAGGCCCTGAAGGGCTTGCAATATGACATTCTGAGGTCAAAGGAGCTGGGATTAAAACCAAGAATCACCTAACCAGCCAAACTGAGTATCATGTTTCATGGGAAAATATGGTCATTCAGTGGAATAAAGGACTTTCAAGAATTCTTGATGAAAAAAAAAAACAGAGTTGAATAGAAAATTTAACATTCAGATACAAGAAGCAAAAGAAGCATGAGAAGGTAAACAGAGTAAAGAAATCATAAGGAACTTATCAAAGTTGAACTATTTATATTCCTACATGGAAAAATGAAAATTGTATCTTATAAAACTTTTCTCAGTTTGAGAACAGTTGAAGGGAATAGATATGTATGTATGTATGTGTATACATATATATTATATGTACATATACATACATATATATGTCTATTTAGAAGAGGATATGGGCATAGGAATACATATGTGAGTGTGTATGTGTGTGTGTTTGTGTACAGATATACATAGATAGAGGGCACAGGACCAATTGAATAGGATGTGATGATACTTAAAAGGTGAAATTGAGAGGTGAGAGGAATATAATGAGAGGTGATGGGGAGAGAAAAAATTGGGTAAATTATTTCATATAGAAGAGGCAAGGGAAAACTGTTACAATGGAGGGGAAGAACAGGAAGGCAAAAGGGAATGGGTCAACCTTACTCTCATTGAATTTGGCTTAGGGAGGAAATGACATACACCCTAAATAGGGTATCTTGCCCTATAGAAGAGTAGGGGGGAAGGGGATGAGACAGGTAATGATAGAGGGAAGGGCAGGTTGGGGGGGGGAAGGGAAGTTAGAAGCACACTCTTTTGAAAGAGACAGGGTCAAAGTATAGTATAAAGAACAAGTGGGGGGTAGGATAGGATGAAGGGAAATATAGTCAGTCTTTCACAATATATCTGCTATGAAAATGTTTGGCATTGGCTACACATGTACAACCTATATTTAATTGCCTATCCTCCCAGTAAGGGTGAGTGATGAGGAAAGAAGGGAATGAATCTGGAATTCAAAGTTTTAAAATCAAATACTTGAAAATATATTATTATTATTATTAATATTTCTTTTTACATGCACCTGGGGAATATACAGCTATATTTATATATTTATATACACATTCATATATGTATATATACAGATATACAGGCACTGGGGTCTAAAAAAATCATCTTTCTCTGGAAAGTTGCAGAGCATATGGGGGAGGATGTAGGAGAGAGTAGATTGGGGGAGGTGATATACAGTGAGATCACTGTTTAGGGTTGGTGGGTAGGGGGAAGACAGGGAGAAAATTTGTAACTCAAAATCTTGTGGAAATGAATGATGAAAACTAAAAATAAGCATAAAATTTAATTTAAAAAATAAACAAAAAATTTCCATAACAGTCATGTTGTGAAAAACTAACTATATATCCCTCCATCCTATTATCTACCCCATTTATCATCTTATCTCCTTTGACCCAACTCTCTCTCTCTCTCTCTCTCTCTCTCTCTCTCTCTCTCTCTCAAGTTCTTTCAAGAGATTACTCTTAATTTTAGAGATAGCAGTTTTGATTGATTGATAAGGTTAGAAGCCATACTGCAAAGAGCTAATAAGAGAGTGAGAAGAAAGCAAATGGTGGTAACCATTGGAAATAGCATTCTCAAGGAGTTTAATCACAAAACAGAGTATATATGTGTGTGTGTGTGTGTGTGTGTGTGTGTGTGTGTGTGTGTGTGAGTGTATGTGTGTGTGCGTGTATGTGTGTATATATATATGTGTGTGTGTGTGTGTGTGTGTATAGATATATATATATAAACACATATACATATATGATGATAACCAGTGGGGAATTAAACTTCTTGCGAACAGGTGAGACACTGGCATCTAGTAAAGGTTTTTTGAAGACAGGGTGATATTGGAATGTTTTTAGGCAGTAGGAAAGTAGCTAGCAGAAAGGAAGTGATTTAAGATAAATACATGATGATGATAACAATGACAATAATAAATAGCTACCATTTACATAGCACATTTGCTAAGCACAATGTGGGGTCTCATACTAAGTACTTTATAAATATCTTGTTTTACCCTCACGGCAACTCTGCAGGGTATGTGCCATTATTATCCTCATTTTACAACTGAGAAAACTAAAGCAATAAGAGGTTAAGTGACTGCCCAAAGTCACACAGCTATTAAATGTAAGGCTACATTTGAGCTCAGGACTTCCTGACTTAAGGCCTAGGACTCTATTCAGTGGTCCATCTAGCTTCCTAATGAGGAAGTAGAGAAGCTGGAGAGAATAATCTGCTGAAGAAGATGGAATGAAGTGGGAATGTAGAGGGGTTTGCATTTAAAGGAGTAGAAAGAATAAATAAAAACAGGAACTTCATATTCTTTATAATTACATTTATTAGAAAAAGAATATGTAACCATGGAAGTGGAAGGGGAAGGAATGAGAATTTCATGAACCTCAGTCTCACCTGAATCAGACAAAAGAAAGTTGAACACAAACTCAAAGAGCTTAGTATAGAATATTTTAAATTCAGCAGAAAAATAGTTGGTGGTAGAGATAAAAGTGGGGATTTTTTAAAAAATAGTAGAATTAAAAATAACAAGTAAAACAAACTTCAAGTCTAGAGTGCTGATTTCTGAAGGATATTAAAAAGGAAAAAGAAGACAATAGATTTCAGTGATTTGTTTCTAGAGAGGTTGAAAAGAGAAGAGAAAAGGAGTCTAAAAGATCATTATAATTATAGATTACTAGTGCTGGTCCCATTCATTTTATTTCTCCGGTTTCTTTTTCTTTGCAATGAGTAATTATGGAACAAAGAGAAGAAATGTTATAATTTTACTTAATAAAAAAATACACCCCTAAAATTATGACCATTATTTTGAATGAGACAAATATATCCATAAAAGGAGGGGTAATTGAATGTTTAAAAAAATCAGAATACAACAGTGTATTGTTTACAAAAAATACATTTGGAATAAAGCCTTTCACAAATCTAAAATATGAGGCTAGAGAAAATTTTATTGGTATATATGTAAATGCCCAAAAAGATGGGGTTCCAATCATATTTTTATACTATGGAATAGCAAAAATAGTACGGTTAAAAGAGATAAAGAGCAACATTTTTTACACTTAAAGGAGCAGTAGAAAAATGAAAATCAATTCTAAACATATATGCACTAACATAAATATTTCATGATATCTTAAAGGAAATGGTAATTGAACCATAGCAAAATACAGACAGAAAAACAATAATTGTTGGGGATTTTAATGTGCTACTTCCAGACTTAGAAAAATCTAACAATAAAATAAATAGAAGAATTAAAAAATGTGAATAGAATTTTAGAAAAGTTATCTATGGAAGATCTCTGGTTACTATTGAGTGGTAATTGTAAAAAAGTATAGATAATCCTCAGTTTTACATAACTTTACTGCTTCACCTTTACAAAACTTGGCCATTCACAGGGCATAAAACTCATTTAAAAAATCTAATGCTTTAAAAAATACACAAAAGGAGAGATATTGAACGCACCCTTACTGATAACAATGAATTTTAAAATTATAATAAAAAGGAAGAATTACAAGAAAAGACTCTGAATTTAATGCATATCAAATAATATAATCCCAAACAATATTTGAGTTAAGGGACAAATCAGAGATCAAATGCTTTTTGTCAAAAAAAGTTATGATGAAACTTTTGCAATTCAGCCAAAAGAGTTATAAAAAGAAAATAAATCAATGCCCTTTCATCAAAAAAGAAAGACATGAGAGATTGATGACTTGCACCTAAACTTAAAAAAAAAAAAACCTTAAAAAGACACATAAAAATGAGCACATCTTAAAAATTCTGATAATTGCTGAAGATATACTGAAAAATAAGACACTTAAAAAAAAAGATTAATAAAATACACCATAGCAATTGAAGATTTTGCTACAAATATAACCTTAAAGACTCTAAGTTTTCGGAGCTGTTCTCCCTTTTTCGAGTAGGAAACAGAGGACAAGAAAATCAGTAAATTGACTAAGGACACACAGTAAATTAGCAGCAGAACTAGGATGATGAGATATTCAATTTTAATATGCAATGATACACACACACACACACACACACACATACACACACACAAACACTCATTATTCCCCAGGTAGTATTATATTTCAGGAGTTAAATTTCCAATATCCATCTATTATTCAGCCTATTTTATAAGATCATTATGTTTATTACATTTCCATTTTAACACATTTACCTTTTTTAAAATTCACAGAATTCTAGCATTTCATACTTAATAAATATGTGGGATAGACTAAAAAAACTCCCATCTTTGTGCAAAATATAATATTGTAAGAGGTAAGGCTGGATTCAGTTTTCCATTTCAGTTTTTTAGATGGCCATATGCCTTTTTTATGTAATTATTCTTCTGGAAACATCATGATACAGAGACAATGAAGATAATATAAAGACCCTTAGAACACTCACCATCCTTCATATGCATTTTATATGAATTCTTGGAACTCCTCATCTGTGTCCATTAAATTATCAACTGTTTTCCCTGGGCTGACTCAAATATGACTATTTACAAGAAGTTATCTTTGATTCCCATAGTCATAAATGAACTTCCTTTAAAAAAAATCAAATAAACCTCTCCTATACTTTTAGTCTATTCTGAACTCTAGTCACTCTAGTTCTTGTGATTTTATCTGTCATTATCCTTGCTAAATCATAAGGTCCTTGAGAGAAGATATCAAATTTTACTTATCTTCACATTATATGTATGCCACCACCAGGATAAAGGTGAGAAGGGACTTCATTCTGGGTATAGGGAAGAGCCTGTGCTGAGTCAGAGTCAGGAGATGAAGTGCCAAGTTTGCAGAAAAACAAGATGATCAATTTTCCTGGAATATAAAATTAGTGAAATTAAGTGATTTGTAATAACCCTGGAAAATAGGCTGGATCCAAATTGGGAAAGACTTCAGATTCCAACCTGTGCAATTATATTTTTTATCCTAGAGACAACAGGAAGCCACTTAAGGGTCTGAATCATAGGTGTGACATGGCCATATCTGCTTTGGCCATTTTGGCAGATATGTGGAAGACAACTTGAAGAGCATGGATTTTTTTATAACTAACTAAAAATTTAGTTGCATTTATCCTATATCTATCTATATATTGATAAATGTACTCCTTGTTTATTCTAGATAGATAGATAGATAGATAGATAGATAGATAGATAGATAATGTGCTTTTTGCCTCCTCCACAATGTAAGGTCCTTTGGAACAATGGTGTTCCATTCATTGTATTTTTATTCAAAGCACATAACATATAATAACTAAATAAATATTTATTCATTGATTAGTTTATTGGTTTTTTTCTGTTCTGCAGGAAACCTGTATGAATCTTAAGTCATTGATCCTCCAGGATGTTGTCCAGGAGACTGTAAAATCATGAGATTTAGAACTGAAAGAGAACTTGGAGATCATATAAGAAAACCAAGGACCAAAGTAATGACTGAGTCAAAGAAGTGATAGACATAAGAAATGCCCTGTAGATAAATCTCAATTAGTTAATACCAATCACTAATTTAATTTCTATTTTGATGTTCTATCATGGCATGGAGGTGACTGGAATTTTTGAGGTAATGGTATCTTATCCCTCAAGCTTACTGGCGTGTTGGAGTCAGGATGGAGTACAGTAGATGAAGCCAATGATCACATCAACACGAAATGGGAGCATGAAAGACATGTTACCATGATAAAAGCCTGTTTCTTTGGGCAAGGAACTTAAGAGAGCAAGTTATCACCATCATAAATATCCCTATACCTTATTTTTTCAGATCCTGAATTTTCTTTAGAGTTCAACTCAAACAGAAGCTTCTACATGATTCTATCATTGCCTTCCCCTCCAAATTACTTTGTTTTTGTATCTATTCACACATACTTATAGATGTGCATTCTGTTTCCTTAGAACATAATATCCTTGAGGACAGAAGCTCTTCAATTTTTGTCTTTTTAAATTCCAGGATCTGGCATGTAGTAATGATATAGTAAATGTTTATGGATTGATTAACTGAGATATTTCTTATTTTTCTGGTTCTTATACATCACACATCTTAAATCTTTGCTCTATAACCACCTTCAGTTCCACCTTAGTTCCTTGAATTACAGAGTTTTAGAGAACCTTAGATTTTCATACTGATTTAGGATTCTCTTTGTGCTTACTTGACTCCTAATTCAGACCATTTGGTTATGCCCATAAGCACCCCTTTCATCCTTTTCCTAACCCTACCATTAGCCTACCTAGCATCCTATATATTTTGCTAATCACCATCACATGTGGTTCCTGGAAAAGAAGTCAAAGGCAGACTGTGTGTCTGCCCTCAGAGAATGAACCCAATGAACTAAGAAAGGTTCATCATCAGAATGGTAGGTGTTAGATCAAAATTCGTTTGAAAGTGAGCTTGGCATCTCATGAAGTCATATCCTACAGCAGCAGTCAAGACCCTTTATACTTTTAAAAATTATTTGAGAGGGGTGGCTAGGTGGTGCAGTGACTAGAGCACTGGCCCTGGAGTCAGAAGGACCTGAGTTCGGATCCGACCTCAGACACTTAACACACACAAACAAAAACCTAGCAGTGTGACCTTGGGCAAGTTACTTAACCCCAATTGCCCTCCCAAAAAAAAGCAAAAAAAATTATTTGAGGATCCCAAATAAATATATGTGTTTATCTGTTCAAATTTACCATGCCAGAAGTTTAAATTAATATTTTATATTACTTTATTGATTCATTTTCAATAACAAACCAATTGTATCATAACAGAAATGATGTGGGATTTTTTTATAAAAAATATATATTTCCCAACACAAAAAAGTAGTATTGTTTTACATTTTTTTGAGAATTTCTTTAATATCTGCTTTAAGGAATGCAACTGGATTCTCAAATCTGCCTCTGCCTTCAATGTGTTTTGGTAGATTGTCTTAGTGAAGTCTATGAAGAAAATCCTGACCCAGAGATAATGTAGTTGAAAAAGAAATGTGTATTTTAACGGGTTTTCGTATACTTGTGAATATTGTTCTTTAATAGTACATCAAAACTTAGAAAGTCTTGGTTTCTTAAGGTTCTCAGTTGCCATATGAATTTGAACTGCTTGAACTCTATTATACTAAAATCTATTGGTCTATTTTCTATTTTGAACGGGTATTTAACCTATGCATGATTTTGTACCATTATTCATTGGTTAATTTGGAAAATTATTACTTTAGGTAGTTATGTAGAAATTCCAAATGATGCCACACTTCATAATATAATATCTAAAAACCCACATACCCTAATATCACCACTCGTTTCATCAGAAATTCATTAAACACTGAGAAGTTTTCATGTATTACCATGGCTAATACATATTTTTCAGTGCATATACTTTCCAAAATTCTATTTTTTATTGAAAGTTTAAGTTTTATCATTTGCAAAAGATAGCATTTTTCCCCTTGAAGTGATGGGTTTACTTCATTAACTTATGAGAAAAGTCTGCCAAATAACCAACTCTGAATAACCTTACTTTGTCAGTTACTCTCTCAAATAAAAGTTATGCTCTAATAAAAAAAATTGTTAATTCAGCTTATAACTCAATCTCACAAGTGCTTTTCTGGATATTATTCTCATTCTTTGGTATATAGCATAAGAACATACTTCCCATTTCTTTATATTATATATTAAAAATAAGTATTCTCAATGGTCAACATTGAACAAAAACATTTCTATTGTTTCATCACATTCTTAGGTGAAACAAGTCTTCTTCATTTTTTTTAAACAAGGATTTGAAGGAGATGCAAAACACCCTAGCTAATACAGGTAATATATTAGCATAAATGATGAGCACTATGGAAACAGTCACATTATTAAAATTTGAACTGCATTTTTCCACTGGGTTGGAACCAATGACCATATTTTACATAATTATAACACCAAACACTGTGAATTCAAATTCATGTTGCCACTTCATGGCACTCATTATTCATAGTGTCAGTAATTGGGACCTGGCTATATAGTACAGTTTGAAGTCACTACTTTGATGTGTGCTAAGGTACCAGCATGGTATAAGTGTAAATGTCAACAATGTTGTTCTGGGATAAACTATGAGATTCAAAAAATTACTCAACACTCAATATTTCAACACCCCTTCTGCTTGTCGCCAGCAAGAAAGACTGGATTTGGAAATCATTTGGTGCTGATGGATGAATACAAGCAAAACAGCCATTGTAGACACATCTACAGATTTGTCCATTTATAAGGCAAAAATTAGAACCTTACAGATGAGTTATTAACTTAATTCTTCATGTTTGCAATTAAATCTTTAATTTGAAGGTTCACGCAGCCTATGGGAAACTTCACTGTACACTTATAGAGATAAGATGGGGAAAGGCACACAATGACTTATGATTATGAAAAATGTTTTGACCTCAAAGACCCTCTGAAAAGGTCTAAGGACCTGGTGGTCTACTGACTCCACTTTCTTTTTTTTTCTCTAAAATTTTATTTTAGACTCAAATGCCAGCATACAAATAGATAATAGAGAAAAAGAAACAAAAGCACATCATAAACTTAAATACTGGAGCTTAAATACAGAGTTAGAAAGAAATAAAAGCATGTCATGTGCATAGCAGAACTTAAGAGAATGAAATATTTAACAATAAATTTGCATGTAAAGAAAGCCTATATGATAAATAATACTGATTATGTTGAGAATTTTCCATCTTTGCTTTCTTATGAGTTTTCTTTTTTCTCTGTTGTGGACTTTTTTACTTTGTTCTTTTTCCTCCTCCCCCAAGGACCTCCCCCCAGAAGGTCATAATAAAGTTTAGATATTTCTGTATAGCTATAAATATATAAATATCCTCTCCCAACCCCCAAAAGGCTACAATAAAGTTTAGATATGTTTCTCCATAGCTATAGATATACACATATATATATATATATATACATACATATATAGACATGTATACATGTATACATTACCAAACCTGGTCTATTCCTGATCTTTGTTTTTTTTATGTATATGCATATTTCTTTTTTCCTATTCCTCCTGCCTCCTCTACTTTACTTTTACCCACTCCCTTGCCCTCCTATGACTTGCCTACCCCTCTCCAAGGATCCCACCCCCATCCTCCCATTCCCATAAATTTAAACACCCTTGTATACCCTTATTTACCTATTTTCTTACCCCCCATTAAAGACCCCTTCCCTTTGACTCCACCTTCAAAACAACTATCCTAAAGTGTAAAAGAGTAGTATTCTTTGTTCCTGAAAGCCCTGTGTATACTTATAAAAGCACAGATTTTTTGAAGTATGGAAATAAGTGACTATGAATGGGAAAAGAGTTACCAAAAATTGTGAAAGGTAAACGTGAGTGGGACTTTTATTAGACTCATAGCAAAGCACAATGTCATAAGTGAAAAATGAATGCAAATGTTATATTCCTGATTTTAGAATGGTGCACCTGACAAATTCTCTTTGCTGATTTATTTTAAGAATCATTATTCTTAGCAAAACATGGATCAGTGCTGTACATGATGAGGTTTTTATTACATTCTTGGCACAGACTTCAGATAGTGGATTTCAAAGCTCCACTTAATCTGATTTGATTGCAAAGAGCCATTATTAACTGCTGTGGAGGGCCATTGATTTGGCTGTAATTTTAAATAAACCTCAGTATTCCATTCCAGGAAAAAGGTCCTTATGCTAAGAGCAAGGCGATTAAAGACCCCTCACTTGGATATCATTATCACTATTCTGATAGTAGGTTGCTATGTGTAAATTGGAGGAAATTGCATTGATGTTAATCCAGAGTATTGGCAGGAAGTTCAATCCTATTCAGCAACCTATTTGATATGATAGACTGGTATTCTGGGACTCTGTCATGACTCCTACTTTTGAAAAAAAAAAAAGAGTGCTTTGGCCATAGAGAAACAGCTATACCAGACATATAATTTTTGGAACCCAGATGGATGTGGATTGGTGCAAATCCAATCTAGTCATTCACTTATGGCTGTACATTTTTCAATTGTCAGATTGGTTTGTGTACTGATCATCACTAGGAAAAGTCATTTATTAATTAATCACCTTAGTACAGATGGTGCCGGGCTAGGCATGTGCCAAAGTCAATGTGTATAGGCACACTTTGTCCCCTCTCATACTCAAAATTAAACAGTGCTGATTCAGATTGTCATGATTCCTAACAGAATTTAAAGAAATGCACCATTACTTCAAGAAGTCCAAGATTTTACCAGTATGGGTCCTCTCACCACTACTCCTTTAAATCTCAGCTGACATTCTTGATCTTCCTGAATTGTTGGTGTTGAAAGAATTTGTATATGCATGTGTAGGGGCAAGGTAAGCCCCTCTGTGAGGAATAAGATTATACAAACCAAAGCCCCAACTCAATACGACCTTTCTATATACTCTGAGTTGTTTGGGAACAGGGATCCTGAGAACTTGAGGGCTGCTCCTCTCCTGGGACGTTGGCCAGGTCCTTGAGAAGAGATATGATAACTGCACAACTCTGGGAACTAGCCACTCCAGGGAAACATCGCTTTTGGTGGGGGGCGGGGCGGGTTGGAGGGACTGGCCTCCCTCCCCCGCCTCACACAAGATACCGATGCTTGCTAAAAAACACCTGGCAGTATGCCTTCTTTGTTCTCAGCACTACTTAAACTGTATGATTCAGACCCCAAATTGGAATCTCACTCATGGATTGGACGCTCTGCCTGGGACCCTCCTGCGTAGGACGCTGATGGCTGTACCTGGGATTCCCCAGCTTGTGTGGTCAGGTGTTGGTGCTTCCCCATAATGGTGATGCTTGTAAATATGTTAATATATGCATCCACTATTAATCATAGTTGCTATTATTCTGCTATCTTTAAGCCTCTTATTCGGTTATCTCTGGTTTCTTTCTCAATTGTTTATATATACATCTGTTCTGAATAAATATTCTAAAGAAATTGCCTTGGGTCTTTCTTGGAGTGCAGAGCATCCCGTTTATGCGAATTCTGAACCTCCTTAATTGGACAGCATGTGGGAGCATTTGGGTTCTGTAGTCCTCTATACTTGAAATGTCATAAAAACACAAGTAACAATAATGATAATAAGGAGGAATCTATAGAAAACTTTAGTAGAAGTTTCTAAACGTACATATATTAAATGCGGTTTGACATGACATGTAAATCTAAGACTTGATCTTCTCATCAAGTTGACAAACATGGCAGCCAAAGGCAACACTGATTTAGGATAAGGACTTATTTGACAAAGAATGACAGATTACAAGGAGTGCCCCCTCACAAAATACGGGAAGGAAATAGAAGAAAATGAACTTGCAAAGAGTTTGATCTGAGAAATAACAGGGATTTTCCTGGAAAATCATTGAAAACCAGAAGGAAAACAAGAAGATGCCAAAAGGAATATATCTATCAACATTCTGTAGTGATCTCTGCTCATTAACAATAATATTGAAACCATTATATTAGCACTTTGTGAATGTTGTCTCCAATGGACCAAGTGAAAAAGTAGAACTGACTTAAATGAAAATTAATTCTGGAAGAGAATCTGAACCTACTCAAGAACACAGAAAAGAAACGGGCATTGGAGGCAACACATTTCAAAAGCATATAGGAAATTGTCCTCTTTCTGTACAAAAAAAAAAAAGGACAAATTAAAGAAACAATAATTAAAATGAAATAAAAGTGAGGCCATTCAAAATTTTGTTTCTTGCCGTACACTTTATCTTTCTCAAAATCTACTTTTCTCTGTCCAGTATTTCTGAAGCATATTTGCCTTACGTATTCCAAAGGCAGCATCGGGGGCTTAGAGATCTCTCAGATAACTAGCAATCACATCTATCTATCTATCTATCTATCTATCTATCTATCTGCCTGCCTGTCTGTCTGTCTGTCTACACAGCATCATAGAGCTGTCTTGCAGTGAAAGACCCTTTGTGGACATTGCATACTTAATGGATCTACATGGATTACTGAATAAAATATAAATTCTTAAACTTATATTTCAGGACCCTCCACAACTGTGATTCAACTCTTTCCCCAGTTTTATCTAAAACTACTTTCTAATTCTTCCACTAAAATTAAGTGAAATACCAACTCAATATTTCTTAAATCCAATGGGACTCTTATACATAACACATAACAAACCCATACCTTCTCAACTTTTCTGATATCCCATGAGCCTGAAATGACCTCTCTATCTACACCTGTGGAATCTCTATCCATCTAGCAAGATCCAGTCTAAACGTCCCTAATTTCTGGTAACCCTCCCTAGCTAATGTAGGTGGAATCAGTCAGTCTCTCTCCCTGAATTCCCCTACTACTATGTAAGTCGTTGATTTTATTCTCTTTACCAGATATTAAAATTTTGGAGGATAAAATTCATTCCCTATCCTTAGATCCTTCATATTTCCTGATAAAGTATCTCATGGAGGGCATTCAGTAAATAACTATTGAACAAATTAATTAATTAATTTATAGAATCATGGAAGTTCCTAAGAGTTCATAGGATTTTAAGTCTAAAACTGAGAGGAACCTCATGGGCCATCTAGTCTAACCCTCTTATTTCAAAGAAGAGGGATAATATGCTCAGGAAGGCCCAAACATTTGTCCAAAGTCAATTGGGTAGTTAATATGAGAAACATCATTTGAATTTAGGTTCTCTAACTCTAGCAAGATAATTATTTTTCTATTGTACAAGAAATTTGTGAAGTTCTCTAGCTTTTTCTTATTCTTCTTATTCATCCCCACCCACTTCACTTTCTTTCATCATGAGAAAAAGAAAAGACCTACATTTTCTACTGCATTTCTATTTCTATGAAATAGGCATATAAATGCTCATTTGGCTGGTTGGTTGCTGTCCTTTGTTCTCAAAGAGGACCAAAATTGCATCATTATGTTGGAGTCAAGGTACAGTACATACTGACTATGGCTGATCAGTGCAATATAAGCTCAGAAAGCTCTACCACAGGATGGGCACAAATGTCCATATGAACATTTGGGGTTAAAATGTCTCTAAATTTGCATATTTCACATTTCTTTTGAGTTATTTTGCTTTGCTCATAGAGCACAGCACTGTTTTTGAGGTGAGCATGCCATGCTGGGTTGTTCTTTGCCAGTGTCTCCCATGCAATACAATCAATTCCAAAGTTCTTCAGAGAGACCTTGAGAGTATCCTTGCATTACTTCTTCTGACCACCATTTGGTTTCTCCTATGAAATAGATGTAGAAACTACCTCTACCAATAAACAAACAAGTAAATAAAAAGAGTCTTCTCTGGTAGTATCCTTTCCCAACAAAACCACGGATCAAGGCTTTTTTTTAGTCACAATTAAAATAATCATACAAACTTATTTAGACAACTGGCAAAGATACCCTCACATATATGAGAGGCAAATCCAGGTTCCAAACTGACCCTGTACATATAAATAAGTCCATATCTACATATACTCATCTGCAATTTATAGACTTAAAGAGATGTCTTCATCACTAGTATGTGCCAGAAACAGAATTTGCATGCAGGTTTTATTGATTTAAAGGCTAGTTATTTCTCTACTATGCACATACTCTTTCTCCTTTTTTCTTTAGTTTTTAATTCAGCGTTTCTAGCACCATGCCAACTATAAACACAGGTACTGTCAGTAATGTGCCAGAGATAAAAAGATAAACAAAAATGTTTGTATGAGCAAACCCATAATGTTCTGAAAGGATTTGCAGTCTATGAGAGAAGTAAACCAAAAAGGGAGGAAATTAGACAGCCCTCTTTATGCTGTAATTTGTATCTTTACTGAACAAGTTTACAAATTGAAGATTTTGGGAAGAAAACCTGTGCATGAGACATCGATAACTCTGGAATCTGGAATAAAGTATGGTTCCAGTTGGTAAATGAGCCTTGCTATTCCAAAGGAACACTCTATTATATTTATAAATCTAAATATAGCAACAGCTTGGACTTCTCTATTTCTCTTACCCCTTCTTGATGTGCACACACCTGTCTATTGTTGCTATTCCATTGTTTCAGATGCATCTGGCTCTTCCTGACCTCATTTGGGGTTTTCTTGGCAAAGATAGATAGGTTTATCATTTCCTTCTCCAGCTCATTTTTGTTACAGATGAGGAATTGCAGCAAACAGGGTGAAGTGACATGCCTACAGTCACCTAGCTAGGAAGTGTCTGTGGCCAGATTTGAACTCATGAAGATGAGTCTTCCTGAACTCAGGCCTGGCACTCTATTCACTGCACTACCTAGCATCCCCATCTACCTATACACAATGTTTAAAAAAAAATCAGCTAACGGCCTCGGCAGGGAAGAAACCTGATCGAATTCATTAATTCGGTACAATTTATAATCCTATTATAGAAATACTATTTGTTAACATCAATAACATTTAATGCTTTGAATATAGGTATATACACATTGATATTGCTGGAATCTGCATCCCAGGTGTGAGGCAAAAGACAACTTCCTTTTTAATAGATTAATGGAAGGCTAGACATATCACCATTTGCTGTTCCATGACAGGCTTCCCTGCCCTCCAAACCTCCTATGGCATTAATGAAAATATAATATCATGTTTAAAAATAGTCAGAAATAAATACTAAAAAGTGACTCTTGATCATGGTACACTAGAAAGATCATTGATTTTTGAGTCAGAGAATCTGAGTTACCCCTGGCTTTGGGCAAGTCACTTTAACACCTTAAATCCCAGTTTCCCCATCTGTCAAATGAGATTGTACTGGACAGCTTCAAATGTCCCTTTTAGCTGTAGATCTGTGCAAATGGCATCCCCATTTATTTGCTAATTTTTCTACCTTGCTTCAGAGATTTTTCATATTGTTATTTAACCATTGTCTGAGACAGGATTTTAACTGAACTCTTCCTGATTCCTAGTATAAAGTTATCTACTCTTATACCAGCAGGATAGAACCAGGCTATACCTGAAAAGTCCTATATTCCCCACTGCCTGTCTACCAACCACCCTGTTCAATTAGTTCTGAGTCCTGAAATGCTTACCTGGAGGTTATCATGTCCCCAGAATAGACCAAATTTGTTTTGGCACTCAACTGGAAAACACATTGTAGGAGATGTACCTGAGATCTTTTAAACAGCAAATAATAATTCATATTCTCATATTACTTAAAAGTTGCATAAATTATTTTTTCCTCATAAAAGTTTTCCAAGAGGGGGTTGCTAGGTGGCCCAGTGAATAGAGCACTGGTCCTGGATTCAGGAGGAACTGAGTTCAAATATGGCCTCAGCCACTTAACACAGAACTAGCCGTGTCTCCTTGGGAAAGTCACTTAACAGCAAGTTCCCTACATTCACCCCTCCAAAAAGCAAAAAAAAAGTTCTCCAAGAGAGGCAATGCATGTATAACTGTTCCCATTTTACAGGTGGAAGAGGCTTAGAAAACATACATGACTTGCCCAAATTGGTATATTTAGTGAGTGTCTAGAGAATACTTCATTCAATAAGCATTATTTAATGATCTGCTATGTAAAAGATACTGTGCTAAACTGGAGATGCAAAAAGAAAAAAATATCATATATAAACATGTATATACACATATGTATGTGTGCATATGTAAATATATATATAACTGGACATGTATACATATATGTGTATATGTAGGTATATGTTTAACAGCCAACTCTCTGATATTTTAATTTTTATCTCCATTATTAGCAATTTCCCTATCATTTTCTTAAGTCCAGGCAATCAATAAACAAATAGTTGAGTCCTGATTGATAACATGTATTGGTTCCTAAGCTGCAAAGGCATGCACTGAAAATGTAACAATCAGTTCTTATAAGACTGTGGGAGCTGATTCCAGGTCACCCCAATGTGAATGTATATATGTGTCTGCATAAGCATATATATATATATATATATATATATGTATATGTATATGTATATATACACACACATATTGTATGTGTTTATACAATATGTGTAAAGATACACATGTAAGTATAAGGGTATGGATACACACACACACACATATATGTATTATATATTTGTGGGCAGAGAAAAAGAGAGGAGGGAAAGAATCCCTGTACTCAAGAAACTTAAATTCTTCTTGTTATATTTTGGTAGGATCTACTAAAATGTGTATTGCACTAGAATAGCATTCAAGAACCTGTGGTCACCTCTATTCCATGATTTGACATTAGAATAAGACTTCAGTGGCAAAATTAATTGAATTAGTAATTATCCATAGCTAGCTTTTATTCATATTGGTGCTTTTTTTTTCTCATCAGAAGCATCTCAACTGCCTTCACTTTGTGTTTCATTCTTTGTTTTGGAAAAGGACCAATGAAATCATAGGTAATGTTTTGAACTCGATTTAAGCAAGTTAGAGCTGTGCAAAGTCATTGTCAGGCTCACTCTCTCTTCCAGAATCATCACAATTAAAGACAAAAGCTCAGCTAACTGGTGATGGCCCAGGAGGCACTAGATAACCTCATCGTTTTTTATGTCCACCAAGCTCTAAGCCCTGCACAGTGCCTACTCCAGCCACCTTTATGCCTGTTGTAAAAAAATTGTTCACATCTGCCCATTCTCTTGAGGGAGGTTGAGCCCCTCTGCCAATATGGTTTCCGGGGGTATGGCTACTGCAAATTCTATAGCTTCTTGGAGCCACGGGTGAATATTGGTTGAAGGTAACATACAAAATGGATGAGTGGTGCTGAAAAGGGTTTGTCAAACATTCACATCAGAGGTACTAGTCCTCCCTGAACACCTCATACACCTCTGCCTACCCATTCAATGAAGAGTTGTGATTTGAAGTAATAGTTATATTACTTTTTTGAAGTGATAGTGATCTTGATGAAAACTCGTTCTGGTAGTATCTACTTTGGGTAATATAGTATACAATATGGCATGTAATATAGTATAACAGATCCTAGGACAAATGGCAAGATATGATTCCTGTATTTAAAGTTTAGACTTTATTGGGAAATACAAGACATTGAAGTTAAGACACATATTCGTTGAGTAAGTGAAGCAAGTTAATGGGAAATACTAAAAACTTAGGTATTTATACCTCATTTCTCACATATATAGAGAGAACTTAGTCAAATTTATAAGAATACAAGTCATTCCCCAATTGATAGATGGTCAAAGGATATGTACAGGCAGTTTTCAGATGAAGAAAATAAAGCAATCTGTAATCATATTAAAAATGCTCTCAATCATTATTGATGAAAGAAATTCAAATTTAAACAACTCTGAGATAACACCTCACACCCATCAGATTGGGTAATATAAAAAAAGGAAAACAATAAATGCTGGAGAAGAGATTAGAATACTAATGTATTGTTGGTGAAATTGTGAACTGATCCAAACATTCTAGAGAGCAATTTGGATCAATGCCCAAAACACTATTAAACTGTGCATGCCCTTTGATCCATCATTAGCAGCACTAGATCTGGGTTCCAAAAAGATCACACAAAAGGCAAAAGGACCCACTTGTACAAAAAATATTTACAATAGCTCTTTTTGTAGTGCCAAAGAATTGGAAACTGGGGAATGACTGAAATAGTTGTATGTGAATGTAAAGGTATATTACTACACTATAAGAAGTGAAGATAAGGCAGATTTTAGAAAAACGTGGAAAGATTTAGCTGAAATGATGCTAAGTGAAGTGACCAGAACCAGGGGGAACATTGAACATAGTAACAGTAACTTTGTATGATCATCAACTTTGATAGACTTAGCTTTTCTCAGGAATAGAATGACCTAAGACCTAAGAATTTCCAAGACTCATAATGGAATATGCTATCTACATCCAGAGAAAGAACTATGTTGTGTGAATGCAGATCAAAACCTACTATTTTCTCTTTTTTTCCTTCTCATAGTTTTTTTCCCTTTTGTTTTGATTCTTCTTTCATAACATTACTAATGTGGAAATACGTTTAGCATGATTGTAGATGTATAGTATATATCAGACTGCATACTATCTTGGAAAGGAGGGGAGGGGAGGAGGGGAAAAATTTAGAACTCAAAATCTTATAAAAGTGAATGTTAACAACTAAACACAAATGAATGAATGGATAAGGAAAAAATAATTAGATACTTAGGTAGAGGCTTGAATAGAGGACTTTGAATCCCCAGCTAATTAGTTTGAACTTTATTCTACAGGCTACAGGCAACAGGTTGGTTTTAAAACAAAGGGGAATGATAAGTGCTGACCATGAAGGAAAATTAACCAGAAAAGCAGTAATGACAATAGCCAAATAGGTGGCACTGTGGATAAAGTGTCAGGCTTGAAGTTAGGCAACCTCATTTTCCTGCATTCAAATCTGGCCTCAACTACTTCCAGTTGTGTGACTCTGGGAAAGTCACTTAACCCTGTTTTCCTCAGTGTCCTCATCTGAAAAATGATTTGGAGTGCCTTTGCAAAAAACAAACAAATGGAATTATGGAGAGTCAGACATGACTAAAAAACAACTGATCAACAACAAACAGAGTACTTTAAGGCATGCAAGTTATATCATTTGATCCTCACAGAAGTCCCATGAAACAGCTGCTATATTTCATTTTATAGATGAAGGAACTAAGATGGAGGGAGGTGAAATGAGGCCAGATTAGAGCCCAGATCATGTTGACTCCAAGTCTAGTTCTCTACCCACTACATAATGCTGCCTCTCCATACTGTAATGTTCAGAAGGGTTGGGGATGTGATGCTGAATGAATTGAGGATTTTGAAGCAATTGGATCATTGATCTAAAGCTAAAAGGTACCTCAAAGGTCATTCAGATACCCTGATTTTATTGATGAGGAAAATTAGGTCCAGGGCTATGAAGTGACCTAGCCATGGTCACCAAGCTAGTAATCAAATACCCGAGGGAGTATTTGAACCTGTTTTGTCCTCACTCCATATCCAGCACTCTTTCTATGCCATACCACCTCAAACTTTTGTGATAAGCAAGTCTGGTAGGAGTGAAGAGGTGGTACGCCAGATGAATTTAGGTTTGAGGATTATAGGTTCATAAGAGGATTTATCTAAAGCTGGAAGGGACCATTGAGGTTAGCTACTGAGCCCAACTCCCTCTTTTTATTTATATACTATTGAGGCTCTGTGAGGATGTGACTTGTCCAAGGTCACATAACTAATGGTTTGAAACCAAATCCTTAGCTTCTAGTACAATGCTCTTTCCACTATACTATATTCAATGAACTATTTGATTCATGCATACAACCCAAGTGAATTCATTAAACCTCAATTACTTATTCCAGGCAGTGTCATTTTCCCACATATTTGATATTTTTTCAAAGAACTTTATTTTTGACATATGATAAGTAGAGATGCCATGCCAAGGTTCATGTTACCAAAAAAGGAGAGCAATTATATGGTCCCAAAGTCTCCCCAAGTATGCATTTGCTTATTGATATAGGCAGATAGAGTGAAATTTAGCTCCAACATATCTCTGGGGACTAGAAATGAAAAACCACATTCTGAATAATACACACTAACTGAAATTCCTGGGAAGACTTGAAAATATAGCAGAAAGGAGTCCCCCCCCCCCCCCCAGTAATTTCTTTCTCAGCAGTTGAAGTGACAAGGACTAGAACAATATATCATAGAAATAATGAGCCTCACCCAAGTGCCCAACGGAGTATAAAATAGACTGAAGCTTAATCTTTCTCTGTTAGAACTTGCTTGGCATTTAAACAATTTCAGAATAATGAGTATTATGGAGTAAACAAGAGAAGAGAATCTGTGCATACTGGACAAATATTCTCCAGTTACAAGGTAGTATAGATATATTTTCCTAAGAAAGCAAGGCCAGAAAAAATAAAATGCTATTAAAAGTAGAAGGCAGGGCCAAAGTTGGTTATATCTTTATGTGCCTAAAATGACTCTTAAAGGAATGTATGTGTGTATTTGTATTTAAAGTTGAGAAGGAAAGCAGCCATGGTTTTATCAATTGGACATTGAAATATATTTTTCCTTGAATGCAGAATTCTGTATAACCTAGAGGCAAAATTGCATAGTGACTACAGGCAACTTTGGACTCAGGAAGATAAATGGTACTGTCTCAACTCTGATACATTTTGGCCATAGGACTCTAGACAAGTTACTTAAATTCTCATTTAACTCTTTACAATTCACTAAGAAAATATGTTGTAGGGCAAATGATAACCTATATAGGTAGAAAATAATTCCTCATTGGGGGTTCCCTGTACCAATGAAAATCACAGGTCCAGTTTTTTTAATCACAATCATTCAAAAATCTAAACAATTGGAACAGGTATGCTCACATGCATTTCAGGTAAATCCACATTTTCCGAACTGACCCTGTACATGTATCTATAATGATATTAATATCAATATCTAAATTGACTCTATCCATATCTACAAATATAGGCATCTATGCATGCACACACATAAAATTTGAGCTAGAAAGGACCTTTAAGATAATGGTTGTAATTTTTTGTTTTTATTTTTTGTTCTTATATCAAATATATTTCTCTGATAGACCTGTCTTCCCAGAACCCAGCAAACCACCCTTTTAACAAAGGTTTGAAAAGTAAAAGAAAGAAACTCATTGAGTAAAACCAGCTAATATATTGCTTTCAAAAATTAAGAAACTGAGGCCCATAACCACTGTGACTTGCTTAAGATAACACAGAAGAGGAAATATCAAAGCTAGGATTTGAAATCAGTCTCTCTGAATCCAAATTCACAGTGGTTTCCACTTTCTGTTTTACCTCCCCTCTCTTCCCCCAAAACATTTCTCCAACATAAAGATGTCCTAGCATTTTCAAAGGCAATGTCACTGGAATTTAAATTGAACTTAATTTTATTAAATTATTTTATTTAAAATTTATTAAATTGTAATTAAATTTAATTTGGAATTTTAAATTGTTTGGAAATTAAAATTAAATTTAAATTGGAAAGGCTTCAAATATAGAGGCAGTGGTGTATTATATACTTGTTAAGCTGAGTACCAGCTTAAATATTTGTGGAAAAGAGTCATCACCTGGTTTACCACAGGCTCGTGACTCTTTGGATCACAGTAATCTTCACTTGTGGAAGGTATATTCATGCCAAATAAATTGTAGTTCACTGAGGTATTGAGTGAAATGGAATCACACTCTGCTGTCTCATCTTTGGACATGGAAATGGCTCTGGCTTCTAAAACACTATGATAATAGAACAGAAATAGTAGGTGTTCTGATTGTGTTATGTTTTATCCTTATACTCCTAGGATCCTAGTACTTAGAACAAGATAGAAATTTAGCATATAACATATCACTTACAATTGATAAATACTTGTTGAATGAATGAATGACCTAAGGCATTAGTCATTAAGGGCTGTTAATTGCATTAATGAAAGATGTACATGTATCAATGAAATCATGAATCCTTGTAATAAATATGCATGTGATATATGTGTGCTGTTTCTTTAGTCATTTTCAATCAAGTCCAACTCTTTGTGATTCATTTTGAGGTTTTCTCCGCCAAAGTCCTGGAATGTGTCATTTCCTTCTCAAATTTACTTTATAGGTGAGGAAACTGAGGCAAACAAGTTTAGGTGATTTCCACAGGGCCACACAACTATAAGTGTCTGAGGTCAAATTAGAACCCAACTCTTCCTGACTCCAGACTCAACACTTCCACCTAACTGCCCATATGCCTATGCACATACATAAATAATTCTGTATAAGCTTAAAGAAATTTCTTATATTCAGTTGTTTCTCATGGACCCAGTTTCTCATTTTTGCATCTTCCTACTCAACTTCTTGATCAAAGTAGTGCAGGTAACCCAGACTCTGGGCTTTTTGCATTCTGCTTCCTGCTAGTTGTAAATGAAATGTTATGCTCCATTACTTACATACCCTAAAAGCTAGTTTGCATATTTTATATTTCCTGTTGATACAACTTCAAAATAAGAAAATGGAATTATCTTAAGTAGTTCTAAGCACATCCTGCATCCAACTTGTTTACATGGCTCTTCTTTTTACAGACCAATAAAATTCCAGATTTATTGCTATGCTAGTGCATGATTTAGCACATTCTTTACAGCTTAAACTCCATCATTAACTGCCATTCTTCAGAGTCAGCTGGAAGCATGATGAGCTTGCAACAGGCAAAATTTAGTGAGCCAGAATCACCTACTGTAGTCAGCATTATCATAGTGTACACCCCCAAAGAAGAGCAGTGTGACACATGGAAAAAGCCTGCTTTTTGAAGTACAACAGAAATTCCCAAATAATAGAAAACACGTTTTAGAGATTCCGGAAATATTGCAGGGAATACAAGATCCATGTAAAGAAAGATCATAATTAGAAGGTACCATCTTGAGATTACTCCAGGCATAGGCTATTCTACTTTTTGGCAATATAGTGACATAAAAGACAGATAAGTTTAAATTCTAGATCCAACAAGCAATGTATATGAACATGACTAAGTATCATTTAGCCTCTTTCAGACTCCATTTCCCCATAATATCATCAAATCAGGTATCTAGAGGTAGAAAGGATCTTATAGGACATTCAGTCAACCATACTCATTTTGAAGATGATGAAACTGATGTCTAATGGGTTTGGATGCCTTCGAATTGCCTTTTGTACTAGACCATACTGCTACTCATAAAATATCAATTTTTTTCAGTACATATCATGCAGGGTCATTTTCAAAATAAAAAGACTAGGTTCTGTAAGAGTTCTATAAATAGTTTATTAATAATTTATTGGAATTATATTTTATTTCCTATTGGAATGGACATGTATGTGTATGTTTGTTTACTAAATTTTAGAAATGAATGAGATAGAGTTTTGAGTCTTCTATGTTTCCAGCTTGTCATTTGTATTCCTATCATTAAGTTTGTCTAATCTAAAATTATTATTTTTAAAAGTCTAGGGCAGGAGCAACTGCTGACAATTGTTTTTTCATCTTGAAGTTTTTTTCTTCAACTCAGTTTTTTTCTTTTCATCTTACTCTATCACTAAGTCTCCAAATTGGGTGGAGGGGGAAGCCCTTGTAACAAATAAACATATCCAAGCAAAACAAATCCCTATACTATTTATGGCCAAAAATGTGCATTTTATTGTGCATATTACTTCATTATCTCTCTGTCAAGAATTGGTTGCCATGCCTCATCATTGGTTTTTGGAAATGTGGTTGATCATTTTAGTTATGAGAGCCTTTAAATCATTCACAGTTTGTGTTTACAAAATGTATCTGTGATTCTTTGCAACTGCCCTACTCAGTTAATAAACCGGTTCACATAAAGACATTCATTCTATTGTAACTGGAATGTTTACTGGATAGGTTGAAGACATTTACAATGTCTACATCATCTTACAAAGCTACCTATGTGATTTTAAGTATTTCTTTCTGTGTATCTGTCTCTGTATCTCCTGTCCTTCTGTGACTCTCACACACACACACATATACATAAACATGCATACACACCTTTAGCTATTGTATAAGGAGGTATCTATAATCTATAATCTTGTAATATTTTCCTGTCACTAGGCAATAGTTTAAAACTTAAAACTATTCAGAATAAAGTAAAAACCAAAGATAATTATAGAACATATTTGGTTAATTTCTCAGTGAGAGGCTAGTAAGGTTGACTTTGAAACCTGTTATTTTCACTACTATTTTCTACAATTTTTCTTCCCCCTATAAAAGAACATGGCAATTACTTTCAGCCACCCCATTGTCTATGAAACAACATCACCACGTTATTTTTTTTCTTCAAGTTCACATTTTTTTGGTATATAATTTGTGATACATTAAAAAGACTGGCATACTGCCCATGGGGTTTTCTTGGCAAGGATGCTAGAGTGGTTTTCCATTTTCTTCTCCAGTGGATTCAGACAAACATACTACCAAACACTAGTGGTTAGGTTGCATAGTGCATAGAGCACTGGGCCTAGAGTCAGGAAGATTCCTATTCCTGAGTTCAAATCTAGCCTCAAACACTTACTAGCTATGTGACCCTGGGCAAGTCACTTAACCTTGTTTGCCTCAGTTTCCTCATCTATAAAATGACCTGGAGAAAGAGTCACACACAACTGGAAAATGACTTAACACTACCGAACATATTAATCATTTAAGATTAAATGATTCCCCTGATCAGTGTGATGGAGTGGGAAAAGTACTAGATCTGGAGTAAAGAGGAACCTAGATTCAAATCCTGCCTCAATACTTAATAGCTCTTTGACCATAAATGGGCCTCACTATCTTCGACTGTAAAAATAGAATAATATTGGCAGTATCTACATCATCAGGTTGTCCTGTTGATGAAATGAGCTAAAGTACATATAATTTTCCATAAATGTTCAAAGTAATTTATCATGATCATTATTATTACAACTGTTTATGAGTTTTATTTAAAATAACGTTTACTGTTGTTGTTGTTCAATAGTTTGTCATGTTGGACTTTTTGAAACCCCATTTGGGGTTTTCTTGGCAGATATGCTAGAATGATTTTCCATTTCCTTCCCCAACTCATTTAATAGATGAGAAACTGAGGCAAACAAGGCTAAGTTACTTGGCCAGGGTCACACAGCTAGTAAGTGTCTGAGACCAGATTTGAATTCATGAAGATGAGTCTTCCGGTTTCAAGTACTATATTCTCTGAATCACCTACTGCATTTACATATAGGTACATATGGATAATTTAAAAGTTCTAAGCTCTTTCATCTATGAACTGAATATTGCAACTGACTTATCTTGGATGTTCCTGCTAATTTCTATTGTAAACATATCAATTATAAGCCTTATCTTTATCGTACCATATTTAATAATAATAATAATAATAGCAATAGATAGCATTTATACAGTGCTTTAAAGTTTGTGAAGCCCTTTAGAAATATTTTCTCATTTAACCCTCACAACAACCTTGTGAGATAGATGCTATTTTTTTAACATATGAGTAAACTAAAGCAGACAGAAGTTAACTGATTTGCCCAGGGTCATACAGGTAGTAAAAGTCTGAAGAAAAATTAAACTCAGGATTTCCTGACTCCAAATCTTGCATTCTTATCCACTACTCCATGTAGAAATATTATAAACTAATGTTCAAACTAGATCCTGTCAGGCAAATGCTAAATTATAATATCTGGTGAAAATAATTGGTGATAATTACTAGTTATAGAAACACATAATCCTAGCTCTGGAGACCAATTTAGCCATGTCTTGTAGCGCTCTGCTGCATAGCCAATTTCTTTTTTGTATTTCTCAGATCTCTAGCCACACACAGTTGTACTAATATCTGTAGATGGGAATTGTTTTTAATCACTTAGGAAGCAGTTATGGTGTTGGAGAGACAGACAGAGAGAAAGAGAGATAGACAGAGAGAGAGAGAGAGATTGAGAGTTGGATTCGTAGGATGGAATTTGGAGGAGGGCCTGGACTTCTGATTACTAGCGTTGTAACTGGGGAAGTCACTAACCTTTAGTGGGCTTCAGTTGCTGTCAGCCTCCCCCTCTTTGAAAAATAGGGGTAATTGTATAGAGCATCCTAAAAGTCTCAGGGCATTTAAAAACTTTAATAGTTTAAATGGTTGTAAGACTTTTGACTCCACTACACTTAGACTTACTGTATTACAACTAGGGTTGATAGGAGAGACCAAATGAGACAATGTATGCACAGTCCTCTATTGATGCTAGTTATGGAGAAGATTACTTTCAAAAGTGAAATTAAGGGGCGGAGCCAAGATGGAGGAATAGAAACAGCATTTGTAACGTGCTCTGCCCCACACAAATTTCAGTTAAAGTGAAAGGGGACTCCAAACAACTTCTGGAGCCCCAGCACCCACAGAACGGCACAGAGAAGCTAACCTCCTGCTGAGGACAGCCCAGCAGCACTGCAGGGCGCGGCCAGCACAGCGCTCTGAGAGCAGGCAGCACAGCATGCTGGGAACCAAGAGCTCAGCATGAAGAGCCCAGGTCCGTGGTTTTAGCCCCAGGGCGGCCGGGCCTTCAGCTGGCTGGAGGGACCCCAGAACACCAGCAATTGTGGTGATTCCAGAATTATCAGCATAGATACGCCTAGGACAAAGTGAGAGGATAGTGCCCTATGGACTTTGGGGCCAGTATTTGGGGAATGCGTTGCTTCCTCCCCTGGGGGTGAAAAGATGCTGAAGAAACAGCAGCACAGAAGCCATTTTGCAGCGTCAGTAGTGGCTCTAGCTCCTGGTCTGCGAACTGGAGGGAGATCCAGCAATCAGTCTGGGGGTTAATCATTCTTGCTTTAAACTGCCTGGATCTGGATTGTGGTGTGGGGGGGGGAAGTTTGGGGTGGGTATCCAATTTGCCAGTGTGGGTGGAGGCTTTACAGAGGCCACCCAACTGGCAGAAGTTGTGAAGACCCCACATTTGGGCGGAAGCTCCCCTGTCTGGTGACAGAGTCCTACTGTGGCAACAAGCCCCAAAATCAAGTAATTAAGTGGCAACATGCCTAGGCAAAAGAAACAAAATAAACAGAAAAGTTAAACATCGCACTCCTATTTTAGGGGCAAAGAGGCTCAAAGCATGGAGGAGGACTGTGAGGTCAAAACTCCTGCACCAAAAGCCCCAGATGAAAATACAAGCTGGCTACAGGCCATAGAGGACCTTAAGAAGCAGATAAGAGAAGTGGGGGAAAATTTGGGAAGAGAAATGAAAAAGATGCAAGGAAAGTATGAAATGACAGTCAACAGCCTGACTGAGGAAAATAACACCTTAAAAAATAGACTAACTCAAATGGCAAAAGAGGCTCAGAAAGGCAATGAGGAGAAGAATGCCTTAAATAGTTGAATTTGCCTGATGGAAAAAGGATCTCAAAAGCTCACTGAGGAGATTCATTCCTTCAGAGTTAGACTGGAGCAAATGGAAGGTAGTGACTTTATGAGAAATCAAGATACTATTAAACAGATCCAAACAAATGAAAGAATAGAAGGCAATGTGAAATATCTCATGGGAAAAATCATTGACCTGGAAAATAGTTCCAGGAGAGATAATTTAAAAATTATTGGACTACCTGAAAGCCATGATCAAAGAAAGAACCTAGAAATCATCCTTAAAGAAATTCTCAAGGAAAATTGCCCTGATGTTTCAGACCCAGTGGGGGAAATAGAGGTTGAAAGAATCCACCAATCGCCTCCTGAAAAAGATCCCAAAAAGAAAACTCCTAGAAATATTATAGCCAGGCTCCAGAACTCTCAGATCAAGGAGAAAATACTACAAGCAGCCAGGAAGAAACAATTTCAAGATTGTGGAAACACAATCAGAATAGCCCAGGACCTGGCAGCTTCTACACTGAGGGATCGAAGAGCATGGAATATGATATTCCAGAGGGCAAAAGAGCTGGGATTGAAGCCAAGGGTCACCTACCCAAAACTGAGTATCTTGTTTCAGGGGAAAATATGGTCATTCAGTGGAATAGAGGACTTTCAAGCATTCTTGATGAAAAAAACAGAGTTGAATAGAAAATTTGACATTCAGATGCAAGAAGCAGGAGATGCTTGAGAAGGTAATCAAGGAAAAGAAATCAAAAGGAACTTATCAAAGTTGGACTATTTACAGTCCTACATGGAGAAACAATAACTGTGTTTGGTGAAACATTTCTCATTATGAAAATAATTGAAGAAGGGTACATGGCATATGTTCACAGGTATACATGGATAGAGGGCACAGGTTGAATTTGATGGGAAGGGATGATTCTTATTTTTTTTTTTGGAGGGCAATTGGGGTTGGGTGACTTGCCTGAGGTCACACGGCTGTGTTTTTGTTTGTGTGTTGGGTGTCTGCGGCCAGATCCGAGCTAGGGTCCTTCTGGCTCTGGGGCCAGGCACTCTGTTTGCTGCGCCACCTAGCCGCCCCAAGGAAGGGATGATTTTTAAGGGGCGAAGTCAAGAGGTGAGAGAGGAAAGTGGCAAGAGGAGATGGAGAGAGACAGGGTAGGGTAAACTATCTCATGTAGAAGAGGCAAGGGGAAGTAGTTGCAGGGGAGGGGAAGAACAGGAAGGCAAAAAGGCAAAAGCATATTCTCATTGAAGTTGGCTCAAGGAGAGAATCACATACATACTAAATGGAATATCTTACCCTCACTCACTCTCCTGAGTAGGGGAAAGGGGGATGAGAGGGGGGATGATGGAGGGGAGGGCATTCTGGGGGGAGGGGAGGTTAGAAGTACCCACTGTCAAAAAGGGACAGGATCAAAGTAGGGAATGGACCAGGTGGGAGGTGAGACAGGTGCGAGGGAAATATAAGCAGTCTTTTACAATATATCTACTATGGCAATGTTTTGCATAGCTATACATGTACAACACATACTGAATTGCTTATCCTCTGAGAGGGAGTGGGTGACAAGGGAGGAAAGGAATGGATCTGAAAATGGAAGTTTTAAAATTAAATGTTTCATAAGATGTCCAGGCATTGGGGCTCAGAGTTTCACCTTGTCCTAATGGCAAAGTCGAAGGGGGTATGGGAGAAGATATGGGAGAGAGCAGATTGGATGAGGGGATATCTAGTGGGACTGCTATTCTGGGGTGGTGGGTAGGGAAAATGGGGGAAAAATGTAACTCATAATCTGGTGGAAATGAAATATGTAAAGCAGAAGTTAATAAAGCATTTGTTTAATTAAAAAAAAGAATAATGCACTAAGACCAACATAATATCCTCGAATTGTGTATTTTACTTCTACTTCCTTTGATTGATTCAATTTAATAAACATATATTGAGTAAAAAAAAAGTGAAATTAAGATTCTTGACCTGCCAAAATACTTTTTTGAAATGAGTAGAACATGTTCTGGAATTTCTTAGTTATTTTCTTGAGTCAAGTTCATCAACATGTGAAATAAAATAGCAATAACTTTAATTGCTAAAAGGGGTAAGCTTTCAAAACTGATTATGACACACAGATAGAAACCCCAAGAGCTTATCAAGTGACAGCTTCTATTACCTTGAAGCAAAAGAAAAAGCAAAAAAAATGGATATTAAGAAGTATATATTTAACTGGATGGCTCATTTTGCATTTTGAAATGGGAAGACTCACTAACATTGTAACATTCTTATTTTTTCTTTCTTTATTTATTTATAGGAACATTCAAAGTATCTTTGATTTTTATCAGTATTGGGAATTACCAGTACAGGGCACTGCAGGACACGATAAAGATAACCACCAAGGCTCCTAATGACTTACCCAAGCTTTGTCAAAAGCTTCAAAGCGTTAGAGGCAGAATGTGAACCCAGATCTTCCTGACTTTGAGGTTAATATTCTATCCATTACAGCAAGTTATCATGATTAAGCCACATTTCTGGCCTCCCTATTCCCCAGGGGGAAAGGCAGTGAGACAGAGAAGAGTGGGCTATTCCAGACCTTTAATTTAGTGGTATATTTAGAAAACTCCTCTTGAAGAAATTCCCTTTATCAATACATATATGCCACTATTCTGAAATTTGTCATGTTAGAGAGATAGCAATATGTGGGTACTAGGGTGCGGGGGCAAGAAGTGACTTGTCCAGAGCTATACAGCCAGTTTATATCAGAGGCAATACTTAGACTCAGGCCCTCCGAATTTATAGGCCTATGCTTACACTGTAGCTTTCTGTGTCTCATTAATCCAAAAGGATTATGCTTAGTTAGGTGAGGGGAATGTTAGTAATTGAAAAGGCTACTGTTTTGAAATCACATTGGCAAATTGCCAGCGATTTGATTTCACAAATGTTTAAAAAAAGTTTTCCAATATAGATTAGTGGCAGAAGAGCCAGTTTAATCAAACTCTAAAAGATAAGTAGGCACCTGTTCTCACCTCTGGCAAGATTTGTTTTTCCTTACCCAAGGTACAGTCTGAAGGTGGTTTTCAGCTCAGTACAGCAATAATCAGGTCTGGAATACGCTGTGCTATTAATAAGCACAGTATGCCTGGGGTGATTTGCCTCAATGTCTGGAGGATTGCCCCAATGAAATATGTAATATGTCCAAAGACAAAATTATTGCTTACTTAGTGCAGTGAGGGATGGCAGTTAGAACATTTGTTTAGGCTGTAAATGGAGTTATCATTATTTCCCCAAATCGTTTCAGCAGAAAAAAAATGATGCCCTGGCTATAGATACATACAAGGTCAGATTTTTCCAGACTATAAAATATTATCCAGCTCAGACTGTCTTCCTCCCTCTCTGATTTGTTTATCCATACAGAGTTAGTGAATAGGTTTAAAAAATAAATCAACATATAGGAATTTGATTCCTTCAAAGATTTTTGGTTGTCAACCTAAACAATCCAATAAAGGCATTTAGGAAAGGAAAGGCAGAAAGGAAACAAAATGAGATAACAGTTAAATAAAAAAGGAATAGCAGAGAAAAGTGGGCAGAGATTCAGGAAGAAGTTTAGTAAACTCGCTCACCCTCACTAAAAAAATGTTAATTAAAACAAAAACTCCTTTGAACAGATTTAGAAAAGACATTAGACTGAAACATGGTTGGAAAAAAACATTACAGTGAGTCATTTTTCCATCCCTATTCAAGTTAGGAGACAGAGAAGTCTGAGCACATTGGTGTCCAGGTCAGGTGAGGAATGTTATCAGGAAAAGACTGAGCGATAATAAGGCAAGGAGGTCCGAGATTCATCATAGAAGGACCTAAATTTGTGTGAGATGCAGGGACACATATCAGCTGGTAACTGCCATTCACTACCTAGTTCTGTGTCATGGGTCCAAAACATTCTGAAGAAGGGGTCTGAATCTCAGGGTGGCATTCCAGGGTAAGGGATTGTTTTGGCCCTTGGGCTGTGTACTAAGCAAGAAGCAAGTTCAGAAGCAAGCAGCAGCTGAGCTGAGACTCCCAAATGTAGCATGATCAAAGTTTTATCTTCTATTTCAGTATGAGGCCCAACAAGGAATAACCAGGGTAGCAATCTCATACCAAAGGGAAGCCTACAGGTATGTCAGTCTGAATCAGTAGAGTTTTTGAGGAGTCTGATAGTGGTTGAGTTAGTCCAAAACCATGTACAGTAGCTCCATGTGTCATTGTATCCCCAAGAACTAATACATTACCTGTCACAAAGCAAGTGCCTGATAAATGCCAATTTAATGGCTTGTTGATTCTATTGGTCAAATCTATTGACTGTGGTATAGTGGGAGATAGCACTGCATTTGAATCCCAAAGACCTGGCTTCAGATGCTATGGGCAATTACTCTGGTTCTCCATATCTTCCCCTCAAAACATGAAGGGGTCTGCCTCATTGTCTGACACTGTCCACTGAAACTCTAGATCTGTGACTTGTGACTCTAATTATGTGACATCAGCTAGATTGAACTGTAAGACCTAGAAGATACTGCAAAAGGGAACATGACTACACTACCAGAGATTTTTAAAAATACCTAAAGCTAAGGAAAGTGATGCCAGCAGACAATATACCTAAGATGTTGAAAAAGCCTTGTCGGCTCTCTTGTTTCTCTTTTCCAAATTGTATTAGCAACAACACTAACACACAGGGTGGGCTTCTAGCACAGGTTCTTTGATCTTCTTTTCTAAAGTAAAGACAGCTTTAAAGGGGTTAATGATCTTACATTGATTAACAGACAGAGAAGTACAAATAAGTCGTCCAGGAAAGAATCCAATAGACAGGGCTTCAATTGTCTAAACAGTGTAATAGATACCTAATCATCAGACCAGGGAGCATCAACATCTGGGTTCAGGCACAACAGGGGGCTCTTTAATGATGGCTACACAGAGTCCTGTCTGACCAAATCACAAAAAACTTTCTTCCCATGAGTGAGCCCCAAAATAAAATACCAATGTCCCAATGTGTGTGTGTGTGTGTTTGTGTGTTTGTGTGTGTGTTTGTGTGTGTGTGTGGATGTGTGTCTGTGTTTGTGTGTGTATGTAATTTTCAATAGGCTCAGAGCCAGAAAGACATCACAACCCACATGATTCAGTGCCTAACTGGCTCAGTACCAAAAGGTGGAAAAGATCTTCCTGCAAGCAAGGCTTGTGTAAGAAAGCTTCCTCCTAAGCAAGTTCCTCCCCCAATGCGCTATATATCTCTTTATGGGCTCTATGTGGCTAAAGATGTGTCACAGCTGTGAAAGCAGAAAGACTTTGTAATGGTAATGTAATTCTCTTCGTGTTGGAAAAGGTAGCAGGTATTTGGTACTTAGTAACAAGCAAATGTTGGGGAAAGAGAAGGTATGAATTTCTGTCTCCTGTTGCTGACATAACAGGAAGGGGTTGACTGAAACAGGAAGTAGCTAATGCTGTGTGTATAAGAAAAGGCCCAGAGAGGCACAGTCAGAATTTCTTGGGACCAGCACCTGGTGGCAGAGCAGCTACAAAAGAGAGAATGGGGAACTGAGCCAGAATTTCCTGAGAAACTCTGTGTAGGGTTGGAGCTTCTTCTGGACAAGGAGCCCAGGAACCCTAAGCCCTGAGCCCTGAGCCTGGAGGCCAGGTGACTGAGGAAGCATGACTGGGATGCTGAGACCTTGTTTGTTTGTGGCTTGGTTGAGCCTTGAATTCCCTGGGGCAGAAATTGCAAAGGATTTGACGTGGAGCATACCCTGTGAACTACAGTATGAAGCAGGAGCTACCCAGAGAGCTGGACAAGGAACTGGGATTGAACCCAGGTGATAGTCTAGTGAATTCAGGTAGAATCTGGGCCCATGGAAGGGGACCCAGGGAATCTGAGAATCCACCCCAAGTCAAGATGAAAAGACCTCTGCCTGGGTACTGAGTAATGATAAAATTGTAGTTTACTAGTTACCTAGGGGTGGAGGGTTTTGTGTATGAACTTAGTAATTGATTGATGAATAAGTGACTGATTGAGTTAATCAAGACATTGCCCCATGAGCAGATGACTTTGCTGAATAAGTGACTGATTGAATTAACTTAAGAGTGCCCTATGAGTGGAAGACTTTGCCCCATGAGTGGGAGACTTTGACCATTGTACTTTGAGATTACATTGTGATACTGATTAAGTTAACTTGAGACTTTGACCCATGAGTGGAATATTTTCTTGTGAATATAAGATGTAATATTGTGAATGCTGTACCTTGATTTTCTGTGAATGTTTTGCTTTGATTTGTTTTGGAATAAATAGATTGTTATGTAATCAGAACCATAAAAGCTGTTCACAGTAGCATTCTTCTGAAAAGTTTATGTGCATGGCATTATAGACATCCATGATTGAAATACATGCATACCTTTAGGCTCTTGTTCCAAGGGAACAGGGGACATATATGGTCACATAGGGCTATTAATGAACGGGGAAGATATTATATTCCATTAACCCTACACAAGCAGAAGTCAGTTGCTACTATAATCTAGAAAGTAGAATAGCTGAGTTGTAAAAGAAGTATGGCATTGAGTATATTGAAAGCCTCAGTCTCACTTTTACTTAAAGGCTGACTTCTAGCAGCAAATAAAATTTAAGACATTCCACACCTCTGGGAGAGGACTGTTAGATCATCCAACTATCCTAGACTTGAAATGCTGCTTATATTTGCAAAAGGGAAGAAACCAGGGGAGACTTCTTTATGGTTAAGAAGAACAGCTTTGAGAGTTATTTGTCCCAAAATGCCTTTTCTTGGGTTATGTCTATATTTCTCTATGTTAGATATGTCCATGGAGAAGCCTTGTGAGCCAAACCAGTTGCCCATGGTTTCAGTCACTGAGAACACCTAGGGCATTGAACAATAATGGTTCTGTATCACAAAGTCATGAAATAGATTCATTTAGGTGCAGTACATCTGAGTCTTCTCTACCCCTTCATCTGGGGTTTAACTACATACAAGGTCACAGGCATTTGAATCTAGTAATTATGATGATTAGGACCCTGATGACATGCTATCATGCTCCCTTAAGCCCTAAAAGTTGTCAACCTGCACTAGATTTTCCACAATAATTGGAAATGTTCAAATCAAATGCTGAACTCAAAGGACAATACAGAATCAAAGAATATACAACTGAAAGGGATGTTCAAGACATTCTAGTAAAAACCTTTTTCTCATTACATTGATACAACAGGTCAAAAGAAGTGAAGTGATTTATCCAAGTTAAGGCAGATAGGAAAGAGTAGAGCTTGTATTTGTATCTACATTCTTTGGTTCCAAGTTCAGTATTCTTTCCCTTTTCCCACTATACTGCCATTTCCTTATCTGTAAAAGGATCTCTAAGGCTTCCCACTTAAGATTTTTCATGTTATTATCCTTCAAGTCATTTTGCTTTTCTGGACCACAGTTTATTCATTTACAAAATGAGAAGGTTGCATTAGTTGACCTCTAAGGTCCCTACTGTCTTACAATGTAGGACTCCATGAATGTATAATTCAGTTTACGCCATCTCTGAAGTCCCAAATTCTTCAGTGACTCCCTCCACAATAATCCTATGGCAATTCTAATATTTTTTCACATTAAGTACAATTTCTATAGACTCCTTGCCATCAGACATAATTTTAATGCCTACTATTGATGATATCAAGAAACTTGATATTTAAAAATATCATAATTGTGCACCAATTTGACTATAAAGGCAACAGTTTCTATGAAGGTGATAACTGTAACTGTGTGAGATTAACAACTGCCTAGTCATTGTAAACAATATTAGATGTGACAACTCAACTTGTAAGATGCTTAAAAATAGGGTGTTTTTTTTAATCCTTTCCTTTCATGTCAGCATTTTGTGGGATCATTCTAGTACACCACATTTTTTTCTCTTAAAATTAAAGAGGGGGATGATAGAAGCAAGATGATACAGTAGAAACAGCAACGTAGATAAAATTTTCCAACATTCCCCTCCAAACAACTTTAAAATAACTCTTCAAATCAAATTTTGGAGCAACAGAGTCAACAAAAAGTCATAGTGAGGTATTTTTCCAGCCTGAGACACTTTAGGAAGTCAACAAGAGAGCAGTATAACACCAAGGTGGGGTTTGGCCTGAATCTGGCCCAGATCAAGGCAGGATTTCAGTTCAGAGAGTGTAAGGGAGTTGGACAGCTTGTCAGGAAAAGATTACAGGGGACCCTTTGCTGCACGTGGTGTAGCTGGTGCTAATTGTTGACTCTAGTGCCCATAAGGAGTTTTAGGTCACAGTTCCAGGTCAGAAATAAGAACTTGAGATCATTATTCACAAGGGAGAAGGGGTTCTGGTCACAGTTCCTAGGTGGAAAGGATCACTACTACTTGTGGCTACATGAGATCAGGGACCCATAAGAAGGGACCTTTCTTAGAAAAGAATAGACCAGTGACTATGCTTCTCCCCAGATCACACACCATGTTAAAAGCACATAAAGTTTGGAACAGTGCCTCCTCAATGCCAGGTGAACAAATTCCAACCTTAACATAAAATGCAAAGTCAACAAATAGGCTAGGAAAATGGATAAACAACAACAATAACAAAAAGAACTAAATCATAAAAAAGTTTCTATGGGGGCAGTGAAGACCAAAATATAAACTCAGAAGGCAATAATGTAAAACCAACTATAGGTAAAGCCTCAAAAGAAAATGCTAATTAAACATAGGCCCAATGCAATTTCTGGAAAGAGTTAAAGAAAGATATGAGGGTGCTGGAGGAAAAATTAGGGCAAGAAACAAAAATGAGGTAAGAAATTTATGAAAAGATAATTATAGCTTTATAGAAGAGGCACAAACATGCTGAACAAAATAACACAATAAAGAATTGGCATAAAGTTAAAATCAATAATAGCAATAATAATTGAAGAGAATAACTCTTTAAAAAGCAGAATAGGCCAAATGGAAAAAAGGTGTAAAAATTTATTAAAGAAAATAACTTTATAAAAATTGGAATTGGGCAAGTAGAAGCTAATGACTCCATGAGACATCAAGAAACAATAAAACAGGGGGCAGAGACAAGACGGAGGAGTAGAAGCACAAACTTGGTGTGGGCTCTGGCTCCAACCACTTCCAATACCTGTAAAAATGACTCTAAACAAATTTTAAAGCTACAGAACCCACAAAGTGACAGAAAGAAACAAAACTCCCACTGAAGACAGTTTGGCAGGACAATAGGAAAGGTCTATCACAGCATGCTGGGATCTGACCACAGCCCCACATGAGCCTCCCTGTTCTTGCCGAGGGTGGCCCCAACCAGCAGGCAAGACCAGTGGTGGCTGAAGCAGACTCCAGGAGAGTGAATCACCAGCAGCTGTGGTGGTTTCCAGACTTATCAATCCATAAATTTCAAAGACAAAGCAAAAGGTCAGTGTAGAACTCTTTTGGAAAAGGGGGGACAGAAGAGTGTGGTCCAGCCCTTGGGTGAGAAGCAGCAGAGGCACAGCCCTACCACATGGCTGCCTCAGGAGCTCCTAGACTTCCCATCGAGGAAGAACAAGCAACCATTCAGAGGGTAATGACTCTTTTTTAAACTGCTTGGATCTGGATAGTGGTCTTGGATAGGGGTGTGTGACCAGTGAGCCTGAACTTGTGGGGGATTGTAGGGAGGGTGCCCTCCTAATAGCTCTGGCAGCTGTGAAAAACCAAGCAATTTGGGACAAAGCTGTCTCCATTACCAAATAGAGGAAGCACAAACAGACCATTTAATTATTTTTGGGAGGACAAAAAGGATCAAGGCATGGAGCCAGAGGGAGACAGTGAAGTCAGAACTCTTGCATCAAAAGCCTCCAAGAAAAATATGAACCAGTTACAGGCCATGGAGGAGATCAAGAAGGTTTTGAAAATCAAGTAAGAGAAGTAGAGGAAAAATTGGGATGCGAAATGAGAATGATACAAGAAAATCATGAAAATTGCATCAACAGCATGCTAAAGGAAACAAAAATACACTGAAGAGAATAACACCTTCAAATTAGATTGGAGCAATTGGAAGATAATGGCTTTATGAGAAGCCAAGATACTATAAAACAGATTCAAACGAATGAAAAAATAGAAGGCAATGTGAACTATCTCATTGGAAAATCCACTGACCTGGGAAATGGATCCAGGAAAGATGATTTAAAACTTATTGGACTACCTGAAAGCCATGATTAAAAAAAGAGCCTAGACACCATCTTTCAAGAAATTATCAAGCAAAACTGCCCTGATATTCTAGAACAAGAGGGCAAAATAAAAATGAAAGGAATTCATTGATCACTTGAAAAAAGATCCCAAAAAGAAAACTCCTAGGAATATTGTAGTCAAATTCCAGAGTTTCCAGGTCAAACAGAAAATACTGCAATAAGTTAGGAAGAAACAATTAGAGTACTTAGGAAAAAACAATCAGGATGAGCAAGACCTAGCAGCTTCTACATTAAGGGATCAAAGAGCTTGAATATGACATTGCAGAGTTCAAAGGAGCTATTTCTAAAACCAAGAACCACCTACCCAGCAAAACTGAGTATAATGCTAAAGGGGAAAATATGCTCATTCAACAAAATAGAGGATTTTCAAGCATTCTTGATGAAGAAATCAGAGCTCAAGAGAAAACTTGACTTTCAAATACAAGAAGCATGAGAAGGTAAAAAGGAAAGATAAACCATAAGAAATTTATTAAATTTGAACTATTACATTCCTAAATGGAAAGACGATAATTGTAACTCATTAGACTTTTCTCAATATGAGGATAGTTGAAGGGAATATATGTGTGTGTATATGTATATGTATATGTATATGTATATGTATATGTATATGTATATGTATATGTATATGTATATGTATATATATATGTGTGTGTGTTTGTGTGTGTATGCACGTGTGTATACATGCATACATATATGTACTGGAGGGTGTACATATATAGAAATATATATGTAACTGTAGGCATATGTATATTCATGTATACATAGACAGAGGGTGCAGGATGAGTTGAAAATGAAGAGATGATATCTAAAAAATAAAATTTAGAGGTGAGAGAGGAATTTATTGGGAGAAACAGAAAGGGAGAGGTAGATTAGGTTAAGTTACCTCATATAAAAGAGGTAAGAGAAAACTGTTACAAAAATGGAATGGAAAAGCAGGAAGGTGAAAGGAAATAGGCCAATCTTATTCTCATTGAATTTGGCTTAAGGAGGGAATAACATACACAATAAATTGTGTATTTTACCCTACAGGAAAATAAGGGGATAGGGGATAAAAGGAGAAATCATAGAAGGGAGGGCAGATTGGGGGAGAGGGTAGTTAGAAGCAAAAACTTTTGAAAAGGGATAGGGTCAGTCAGAGGAGAAATAGAATAAGTGGGTGGCAGGATAAGATGGAAGTAAATATAATTAGTCTTTCACCATGTAACAACTATGGAAATGATTTAGGTAACTACACAATCTATATGGAATTTCTTATCTTCCCAGTGGGGACAGGTGAGGAGGGAAGAAGGGAAAGAAACTGGAAATCAAAGTTTTAAAAACAAATATTAAAAAAATGTGTTTTTACATGCAACTTGGAATTAAGATATACAGGCACTGGGTTAGAGAAATCCATTTTGTCCTACTAGAAACTTAAGGAGTAATGGGGAAGGATATAAGAGAGAATAGATTGGGGGAAGTGGTATTCAGTAGGCTTAATATGTTTGGGGTGGGAGGGTAGGAGAAAGACAGGGAGAAAAAAATTGTTACTGAAAATCTTATGGAAATGAATGTTGAAAACTAAAAATAAATAAATATTTTTAAAAAGAAATAATAAAACAAAGACAATAGAATAAAAAATAAAGGAAAATGTGAAATAACTCATCAGAAAAACAACTAATCTAAAAGAAGAGATGTTGGAGAGATAATTTAAGTGATTATTTAAAGAAGAAAATATCCTACATATCATATTTCAAGGAATTATCTAGGATAACTGCCCCATCTTAAACCCCATAGGTAAAATAGAAATTAAAAGAATTTGTTGATCACCTCCTAAAGAATGAGTTGATCAAATAACAAATCAAAGAATCAATTAATAACTTTAATCAAGAGAATAACAATAATGAGACAACATACAAAAACTTATGGGATTCAGTGAAAAAGGTGCTTAGGGGAAGTTTTATATATCTGAATACATACATGAATAAAACAGAGAAAGAGGAGATCAATGAATTAAGAACGCAACTGAGAAAGCTAGAAAAAGATCAAATTAAAAATCTTCAACTAAACACTGAATTAAAAATACTGAAAACCAAAGGAGAGATTAATAAAGTTGAAATTAAGAAAACTATTGAACTAATAAATAAAACTAAGAGCCAATTTTATGAAAAAACATTAAAATTGATAATATTTTGTTAATTTGATTTTTAAAAGAAGAAAACCAAATTACCAGTACCAGAAATAAAAAGATAAATGTACCACCATTGAAATGGAAATTAAATTAGGAATTATTTTGCATGCCTATAAATTTGATATTTTGCAGCAACAACCACACCACCATACCCAAGATGACTGCTAGCATAAGTTCTTAGATCTGTTTTACTAGTAGAGATATCTGTTCTGGGGTCAGCTATATTTTTTAATTATATTTATTAGTTCAGGGGGAGAGTCAGCACCCTGAACTTTAGAGAAAACCCATACAAAGAAAAATAAAGAAAATACAAGTAGAAAAATAAAGACCAACAGACAAGACTTCTGTCTGAATAGCACTGATTAACAGACAGATCCAACTATCTGAAAAAGGCAACACATACATAATAATCAGAGAGAGAAGCACCAACATCTGGGTTTTTAATGGCTACCCAGACTCTCATCTGATCAAATCATATGAGCATTCCTCCAATGAGTGAACTCCAAAATAAAATACTAACCTTAGAGTATATATACCCTTTTTAGAGCCAGAGGACATCACAACCCTCATGACTCAGTGCCTAATTACAAATTAACAAAAGATAAGAAAGCCTACCTACAAGCAAGCCTCCACTAAGCAAACTTCCTTTAATGGGCTCCACTTGAGACTTATTAATGGGCAGGGAAGATCTTAAATCCCATTAACATTACACAATCATAGAGAAATGGATGAATATTTGCAAAAACATAAAGTGCCCAGGTTCACAGAAGAGGAAGTAAAATCCCAGAGAAAAAATTGAACAAGCCATCAATGAACTCCTTAGGGAAAAAAAATCTCCAAGGTCAGATGTATTTACAAGATTTTATTGAACATTTAAAGGACAACTAATTCCAATACTATATAGACTATTTGGTAAAATTGGTGAAGAAGAGTTCTACAAAATTCTTTTTATGATAAAAATATGTTACTGATAACTGAAACAGGAAGAGTCAAAACAGAAAAAGAAAACCATAGATCAATTTCCCTAATGGCTATAGATGCAAAAATCAAATGAAATATTAGCAAAAAGATTACAGCAACTTATGACAAGAATAATACACTTTTATCAGGCAGGATTTATGACAGGAATGCAGGGTTGGTTCAATATTAGGAAAACTATAAACATAATCAATCATATCAACAACAAAATTAACAGAAACCATATGATTACCTCAATAGATGCAGAAAAAAGCTTTTGACAGAATACAACACCCATTTCTATTGAAAACACTAGAGAATACAGGAATAAACAGAGTCTTCCTTAAAATGATAAGTAACATCTACCTAATAACCATCAACAAGCATTATATGTAGTGTGGATAAGCTAGATGCATTTCCAATAATATTGAGGGTGAAACAAGGATGTCCATTATCACCACTGTTACACAATATGGTATGAGAACTACTAGCTTAGCAATAAGAGAAGAAAAAGAAATTGAAAGTATTAGAATAGTCAAGGAAGAAACTAAATTATCATTTTTGCAGATGATATGATAATATACTTAAAGAATTCTAGAGAATCAAGTAAAAATTACTTGAAATATTAAACAACTTTGGCAAAGTTGCAGGATATAAAATAAACCCACATAAGTCATCGCATTTCTATACATTATAAACAAAACACAGAAGCAAAAAATAGAAAGAAATTCCATTTAAAGTCACTGTAAACATTATAAAATATTTGGGAGCCTACCTGCCAAAACAAACCCAGGAACTATATGTTCACAATTACAAAATACTTTTCACACAGATAAAGTCAGATTTACACAATAGGAAAAACATCAGTTGGTCATTGTCAGGCCCAGCTAATTTAATAAAAATGACAATTCTACCTAATCTTATTTACTTATTTAGTGCCATTCCAATCAAACTACCAAAAAGTTATTTTACAGATCTAGAAAAAATATTATCAAAGTTCATCTGAAAGAAAAAAAGGTTCAGAATATTAAGGGAATTAATGAAAAGAAATGCTAAGAAAGGTGGCCTAGCCATACTAGATCTTAAATTGGAAGCAGCAGTCATGAAAATTACTTGATATTGACTAAGAAATAGTGGAATGGGTGAGGTACACAAGACACGGCTGTCAATGATTTTAGCAATCTACTGTTTGATAAACACGAAGACCCCAGCTTCTGAGAAAGACTTCTTGGGAATCTGTAAAACAATATGGCAGAAAGTCGGCATAGACCAATGTTTGATACCATATACAGAAATAAAGTCCAAATGGGTACATGATTTAGATACAAAGTTTGATACTATAAACAAATTAGGGGATCAAGGAATAGTTAATTTGCCAGATTTATGGAAAATGGAAGAATGTATGACCAAAGAAGAGGAAGAGGACATTATGTCAAATTTAGAAGAATACAAGTCATTCCCCAATTGATAAATGGTCAAAGGATATGAACAGAAATTTCAGAGGAAGAAATTAAAGCTATCTAGTGTTACAAAAAAAAATGCTCTAAATCACTATTGATTAGAGATATGTAAATCAAAACAACTATTAGGTATCACATCACATCTATCAGATTAGCTATCATGACAAAACAGGAAAATGAAAAATGTTGGAGAAGATGTGGAAAAGTTGGTGGAGTTGTGAGCTAATCCAACCATTCTGGAAAGCAGTTTGGAACTATGGCCAAAGGGCTATTAAAATGTCCATACCCTTTGACCCAGTAATAATCCTTCTAGGGCTTTTTCCCAAAGAGATTATAAAAGTTGGAAGAGGACCCATGTGTACAAAAAATATTTATCACAGCTCTATTTGTGGTGGCAAAGAATTGGAAATTAAGGGAATCTCCATCAATGGGGGAATGGCTAAACAAGTTGTGGTGTATGAATGTAATGGAATACTACCACACTATAAGAAATGAGGAACAAACGGACCTCATAATAACCTGGAGAGTCTTATATAAACGGATGCTGAGTGAGAGAAGCAGAACCAGGATAATATTGTACACAATTACAGACACATCATATTGTAATGACTAACTTTGATAGACTGGGATCCTCTCAGCAATGCACGGCTATAAGACAAGTCCAAAAGACTCATGATGGAAAGGGCTATCCAAATCCAGAGAATAAGGGACTGAATGCAGATTGAAGTAAACTACTTGCTCTCTCTTTTTTGTTTTGTTTTGTTTCTTCTTTCTGTTTGTTCAATCCATTGGATACAATCCTCATTGTTGACTAATGTTTAATATTAAGGTATTTGTAGAACCTATATCGGATTGCATGCTGCCATAGACAGGGAGATGGAATAAGAGGGAGTGGGAGAAAATTTTGAACTCAAAAGCTTGTTGAACTGAATATTGCAAAATAAAAGTAAATTTATTATTTTTACAAAAAAGAGATTTTAGATATAAGCAGTATCACTCCCTCTGACCTCTCTGTATATCAATACCTACCTGTTTGTAAACTATTAACTGATTAGTTGGAGTCTTTTCCATTGTTGTGATTGTATAAATAGGAGTAAGACACTGAAAGTAAGGTGGTTTTTTGGTTTTGTTTGTTTGTTTGTTTTGTTTTTGTGAATAAACAGTGAAGATAACAACAAAAGGGGACAGGAGGAAAAGGCAAGGGAGGGGATGGAGAAAAAAGATCAGAGCTTACAGATGAATTGTCTTTATATCTGTAATATTTTAAAGGAATAGTTATTAAGTTTTCAGAGATAACAATATTACCAAGAATATTTTTAGAGTCATTGAACTTCCTTTTACTTTTTTAGTTTATGAACTTATATTCAGAAATCTCTATTCATGGAGCCATTTTCTAGAAGTATAAATGGCCAATTTAATTTTAAATAGATTCTATTCACCAGACTATTGTACTTCTTAATTCTGAATGAATAAATAATGATTAAATAGTGAGAGGCAGTATGGTACAGTGTAAGAAGTAGGAATCTCATCTGCCATTTACTATTAGTATAACTGTAGGTGTCATTTTTTTAAGCCTTTGAGTTCCAGTTTCCTCTTCTCTGTAATAAAGGAATTGGACAATATGACCCCTCAAGTTCCTTCCATCTCTGTATCTATAATTCAGTGATAATTGTTTAGGAGTTAATCAAAAACTTAGAAATTATACTCACTTGGAGGTTACAGCTTTGTCTTTATATAATGTATAGGACACTGGACTTGGAAGCAAAAAGACCTAGGTGCAAATCCCAAGTCAGAAATTTCTGTAACCCTAGATAAAATAAGTCATTATCTCTGCATCTCCTTTTTTATGTAAAAAAAAGAGAGTATTGGATTTAGCCTCTGAGATTCAATCCAGTTAAAACTTATGATCATTTATCTCATATATAGACACATACACATGAATATATGCATTTCCACATATATATTCTTATGTGTGCATATATAAACATATATGACATAGCATATATGCATGTAATATATGACTTGTGTGTGCCTTATACACATGTGTATTTCTATATACTTGCATATATGCATATGGTATAGACATCAGTATTTGTACACATAGCCATGTATGCATGCATAAGCACATGCACATGCATTGTTTGATTTTATTCACATACATATATGGACAAATGAACACATAAGTATTAGTAGAAACTTATCTATGAGGTTATTGATCTATATGATACAAATAAAAAGATAAATATAGATTTTGGATAGCAATAATATACATATTACATATATAAATATGTCTTTTTTCTTGAAAAATTTTATCTTATAGGAAAAAAAATAGAATTCTGTCCTAAATCATATTTTTTATAAATAGGTCAACAGTACACCTTATTATAGTTACATGATAGTGGTCTTTGAGTCAAAATAATTTTCATTCTAGTTCTCTCTTAACGCCTGAGTTTTCTGATGAGGTCACTTACCACTTGCTGCCTTTTCTAACACACTGTGTACTTAACCCCAAATGATACATATACCTGCAAACTTGTTTTTTTTTTAATTAAACAAATGCTTTATTAACTTCTGGTTTACATCATTCATTTCCACCAGATTTCGAGTTACAATTATTCCCCCATTTTTCCCTACCCACCACCCCAGAATAGCACTCCCACTAGATATCCCCTCATCCAATCTGCTCTCTCCCATATCTTCTCCCATACCCCCTTTGACTTTGCCATTAGGGCAAGGTGAATCTCTGAGCCCCAATGCCTCGACATCTTATGAAACATTTAATTTTAAAACTTCTATTTTGAGATCCATTCCCTTCCTCCCTTGTCACCCACTCCTTCTGAGAAGGTAAGCAATTCAGTATGTGTTGTACATGTACAGCTATGCAAAACATTACCATAGTAGATATATTGTAAAAGACTGCTTATATTTCCCTCCCACCCATCTCACCTCACACCTGGTCCATTCCTTATTTTGATCCTGTCCCTCTTTGATAGTGGGTACTTCCAAACTCAACTCCCCCCAGAATGCCCTCCCCTCCATCATCCCCCCTCTCATCGCCCTTTCCCCTACTCTCCTGCAAGGTGAGATATCCCATTTAGTATGTATGTGATTCTCTCCTTGAGCCAACTTCAATGAGAATATGGTTTTGCATTTTTGCCTTCCTGTTCTTCCCCTCCCCTGCAACTACTTCCCCTTGCCTCTTCTACATGAGATAGTTTACCCTACCCTGTACCTCCCCATAACCTCTTGCCACTTTCCTCTCTCACCTCTTAATTTGACCCCTTAAGAATCATCCCTTCCCATCAAATTTAACCTGTGCCCTCTATACATGTATACCTGTAAACATATATCCATATAACCTTCGTCAATTATTTTCATAATGAGAAAGTTTTCATCAGACACAGTTGTTGTTTTTCCATGTAGGAATGTAAATAGTTCAACGTGGATAAGTTCCTTTTGATTTCTTTTCCCTTATTACCTTCTCAGGTATCTCTTGCTTCTTGTGTCTGGATGTCAAATTTTCTATTGAACTCTGGTTTTTTCCTCAAGAATGCTTGAAAGTCCTCTATTCCACTGAATGACCATAGTTTCCCCTGAAACATGATACTCAGTTTTGCTGGGTAAGTGACCCTTTGCTTCAATCCCAGCTCTTTTGCCCTCTGGAATATCATATTCCATGTTCTTCGATCCCTCAGTGTAGAAGCTGCCAGGTCCTGGGCTATTCTGATTGTGTTTCCACAATACTGAAACTGTTTCTTCCTGGCTATTTGTAGTATTTTCTCCTTGATCTGGGAGTTCTGGAACCTGGCTATAATATTCCTAGGAGTTTTCTTTTTGGGATCTTTTTCAGGAGGCGAACAGTGGATTCCTTCAACCTCTATTTCCCCCACTGGGTCTGAAACATCAGGGCAATTTTCCTTGAGAATTTCTTTAAGGATGATTTCTAGGTTCTTTCTTTGATCATGGCTTTCAGGTAGTCCAATAATTTTTAAATGATATCTCCTGGAACTATTTTCCAGGTCAGTGGTTTTTCCCAAGAGATATTTCACATTGCCTTCTATTCTTTCATTTGTTTGGATTTGTTTAACAGCACCTTGATTTCTCATAAAGTCACTACCTTCCATTTGCTCCAGTCTATCTCTGAAGGAATGAATCTCCTCAGTGAGTTTTTGAGATTTTTTTTCCATCTGGCAAATTCTGGTTTTCAAGGCATTTTTCTCCTTATTGCCTTTCTGAGCCTCTTTTGCCATTTGAGTTAGTCTATTTTTTAAGGTGTTATTTTGCTCAGTCAGGCTGTTGACAGTCATTTAATACTTTCCTTGAATCTTTTTCATTTCTCTTCCCAATTTTCCCCCCACTTCTCTTATCTGCTTCTTAAGGTCCTCTATGGCCTGTAGCCAGCTTGTATTTTCATTTGGGGCTTTTGGTGCAGGAGTTCTGACCTCACAGTCTTCCTCAATGCTTTGAGACTCTTTGCCCCTAAAATAGGAGTCCAATGTTGAATATTTCTGTTTATTTTGTTTCTTTTGCCTAGGCATGTTGCCACTTAATTACTTGATTTTGGGGCTTGTTGCCACAGTAGGACTCTGTCACCAGACAGGGGAGCTTCTGCCCAAACGTGGGGTCTTCACAACTTCCACCAGTTGGGTGGCCTCTGTAAGGCCTCCACCCAAACTGGCAAATTGGATACCCACCCCAAACTTCCCCCCCAGACCACAATCCAGATCCAGGCAGTTTAAAGCAAGAGCGATTAACCCCCAGACTGATTGCTGGATCTCCCTCTAGTTCACAGACCAGGAGCTAGAGCCACTACTGACACTACAAAATGGCTTCTGTGCTGCTGTTTCTTCAGCAGCTTTTCACCCCCAGGGGAGGAAGCAACGCATTCCCCAAATACTTGTCCCAAAGTCCATAGGGCACTATGCTCTCAGTTTGTCCTAGGCATATCTGTGCTGATAGTTCTTGAATCGCCACAGCTGCTGGTGTTCTGGGGTCCCTCCAGCTGGCTGCTGGCCCAGCTGCCCCGGGCTAAAACTGTGGCTCACACGGGTCTGGGCTCAGATCCCAGAGTGCTAAGCTGTTGGTTCCCAGAGCACTCTGCTGCCTGCTCTCAGAGCACTGTACTTGCTGCTCCCTGCAGGGCTGCTGGGTTCTCCTCAGCAGGAGGTTAGCTTCTCTGTGTAGTTCTGTGGGTGCTGGGGCTCCAGAAGTTGTTCAGAGTCCCCTTTTACTACTCCGTCATCTTGGCCACCCCACCCCAGCAGCTTTTTGCCTCCAGGGGAGGAAGCCGACGCGTTCCACAATTACTGGTCCCAAAGTCCATAGGGCACTAACCTCTCACTTTGTCCTAGGCATATCTGTCCTGATAGTTCTGGAATCGCCACAGCTGCTGGTATTCTGGGGCCTGTCCAGCTGGTTGCCAGCCCAGCCACCCTCTGCAAACTTGCTATAGGAATGTAAAGTCTTAAGATCTTCCCTGCCCCTAGGTTAAGTACACCTGGAGCCTATGGTGGGAGGCTTGTTTTTCAGCAATGCCCACACCTTGGTGCTTTGTGATTGGGCAGTGGGTCAAGAGGGTGGTTACATTCTCTGACCCAGGAGGTTATATAATCCCTGATGTGAGACTTTGTTTTGGGGCTCACTTTGAGAAGTGTTGTGTGATTGGACCAGATGAGACTCTGGGCAGCTCTTGAGAGCACACCAACTTTGAAAAACCCAGATGTTGATGCTTCCCTCTCTGGTAATTGTGATTTGATATGGATGTAATAGTTGGACAGTTGGAGGCCTGTCTGCTTGAAATGTTTCTGTCTGTATACTCTGAAGTTCGGGGTGCTGACCTTTTTCCCCAGACCTAGGTAAATTATATGCTTCATTGATTAAAGCAAGATTGTTTACCTATTTTGATTTGCTTTCCTCTAGATAAACAAATCTAAGAACCTGTGTTGGCAGCCACCCTGGGGACACTGGGTTCCTTTCTGCTACAAAACTGAGAAGAGGGCTCATTAGATTCTTGGAATACAGAGAAATTAAGTAATTAGAAGGGAACCACATATGCTTTCTCATGTGGGGAAACAGGGATAAATTACTTTTTAATTTCTACAAGAATCTGGAATTCAAATGAATGCAAGGACAGATTTCTTGAATGACTCCTGATTCTAATTAGAATCTTCTCATATTGGAGAGTGTGATTGTTCAATTGGGTAACACATGAGTCTGAATTCATATTCTGTCATCTCCCCATTGCCAAAGTATCAGAGAGGAAAGGGAAAGGGAGGACACTGATTTTAGCTTACCAGTCCTAAATAAACTCCTGGCAATGCAGAACACGTATGAGGAGCTATGTGTTACCATGGACTATTATTAATTTTTATATTAAAATGTACTCTATCAAAATTAGTCCATGTCTACTCAAAGAATAGCAGAATAACTCTGTGAACCTTAATTTTAGGCAGAATTATTATCTCAATTCAACTGCATCATAGTAGGGACAGAGCAACAATAATATTTGAACTTCTGCTTGTTATATTTCCCAAAAAGTAAAAAAAAAAGAAATTAATAATCAACCAGCCTCTATTAAGAACCTATTATGTCTCAGGCACTGTGCAAGGTGTGGAGAACATAAATACAAAGAACAAAATCATCTTTACTATCAAGATGCATATAATACACATACACACACACACACCACACATATACATAGACATATGTGTGTGTATATATATGTATGTATATTCATATATGTGAAAAACACAATACATATATGATAGTTAGATGGTAAGGCACTAGTAGCTTTGGATATAACAAAAAGATTCATGTAAAAATTGATGCAAAAGATTTACCTTGAAGTATTCCCCAAGGTAGAAATGAGAAAGAGAACATATAGGAGGTGTGAAGGATAGTCAGTTATAATAGTAATGTAATTTGAAGATCCCCTTGTATTGGCAAGCACTTAGCACCTTGTTTCAAGTGTGATTGTATCAAGTATTATAATGCAGAACTGGTGAATCCCACAGTGGAAGCAACTTCTGGTTGTAAGAGGAAGGGGTGAAACAGAGAGGAGCTAATAACTTATATAAGGAAAAATCCAAGCTGCGAGAGGCCAAAATTTCTCTCAGCAAGCATCTGGAGGCTGGGCTGCTACTGCTGGAATGAGGACTGAACTGAGATTTAAGAAAAACTGAGAAGAGAAATGAGAACTGAGAATTGAGGCAGAATTTCTTGGAGAAAGCCACATGGATGCTGAAGAGGAGAGGTCCAGGCTGGAGAAAGTGATTTTGATTTTCAGAATAGAGCTTATGGTGGAGGACCTTCTTCTGAGAGTCAAATTCTTCTGAGAGAGTCAGAAACTTCTACTGAGAGCTTTCAAGGGCTAGTCAGAGCTGCAAGAGGAAGCAAGGCTATGGTGTCAGTATTTTGTCTGTCTGTGGCTTTGTTAAGATTTGTCTTCCCAGCAACAGAAACTGTGAAGGATTTGAGGTGGACTGGATATTGTGAGCTTCAATACAGAACAGGAACTGCATGGAGAGCTTGACAAGGAACTGGGAGCTGTCTGCCTTTGAACTCAGATGGCAGTTGTTTAGATTCAGGCAGGAGCTGTGACCATGCAAGAGGAACTTTGAAAGCTGAGAGCCTGCCTCAAGTCAAGATAAAAAGATCTCTCTGTGGGTATTTTATGCTGACTGATGAAATTGTAACTTACTTGTGACATAGGAGTGGATGGCTTTTGTACTTTCTACTACCCCTTAAGAGAGTACTAAGTAGTGACTGATGAAATTGTAATTTACTTGTGACCTAGGGGTGGATGGCCTTTATACTTTCTAATATTCCTTAAGAGGGTACTGAGTAGTGACTGGTGATATTATAACTTAATTGCAAACCATGGCTGGAGCACTTTGACTTTTATACTTTGTGATTGAATTAAGGAGTTTGTGATTGACTAAATGAATGTACTTTGCTTAACCCTATGTGTCCACGTTGGTGAAAATTATGTGGCTATTTTAGTGATATGATGTAGCATTTCAAACACTGTACCTTGCATTTTGTGAATGATTTGCTCTAATTTACTGCTGAATAAATAGACAGTTTACTATACTGTATAATCAGAACCTTGAAAGCTGTTCACAGCAGCAGTACTCTGGAAAGCTGCTTGAGCTTGACTTTAAAGCAGTGTAAGAACTCAGAGGTGGAAACACTTAGGAGGAAAAGAGAAGGCTAGTCTAGCTAGATATTAGAGTTGCAGGAAGGAGATGAGCAAGGTTGTAAATTGGGAAGCCCATCATGCAGTGGATACAATGCTGAGCCTGAAGTCATGAAGACTCATTTTTCTGAGTTCAAACCTGGCCTCAGACACTTACTAGCTGTGTGACCCTGGCCTAGTCACTTAACCCTCTTTGCCTGTTTTCTCATCTGTAAAATGAACTGGAGAAATAAAGGGAAAACCACTCCAATATATTATAAAAAAAAAACAAATGGGTTTATGAAAAATTGAAAATGACTCGACAGAATCAGGGTTATAAAGAGCTTTTAAAAACAAACAAAGGAGTTTATATTTATTCTAGAAGTCAGAGAGAACAACTATAGACTTGTGAGTATGGGAGAGAGATGGTTAGCACTGAGCTCAAGAAAAACTGTTTTAGTAGCACAGAGGATTGACTGGATTGGGAAAGACTTCATTCAGTGGGAAGATTAAAAGACTGTTATAATAGTCAAGAAAAGAAATAATACCTGAAAATTGAATTCCTTGTAGAAAATATATTATCATTATTATTATTGTGATTATTATTATTATTATTATTATTATTATTATTTCCATTTAAGAAAAAATGAATAAGAAAATGGCAGCATGGGCATGAGAAAAGTTTACCTTGGATTTTCCTTGAAAAAGAAATGACAGAGGGGGTGGAGCCAAGATGGCAGTGTAGAAACAGCGCATCCAAGCCACTCTCCGCCCCATATCACCTCTAAAGTATGTAAAAGGGGACTCTGAACAACTTCTGGAGCACAGCACCCACAGAATGACACAGAGAAGATAACCTCCCACTGAGCACAGCCCAGCAGCCCTGCAGGAAGGACCAGCACAGCGCTTTGGGAGCTGGGAGCCCAGCACGCAGTGTGCGGGGAGCTGAACACAGGTCTGCCTGAGTCGAGGTTTTAGCCCCAGGGGGTCAGGGCCAGCAGCCAGCTGGAGGGACCCCAGAACACCTGCAGCTGTGGCGATTCCAGAATTTTCAACATACATGCCTAGGACAAAGTGAGAGGTTAGTGCCCTATGGACTTTGGGACCAGTATTTGGGGAACACGTGAGCTTCCTCCCCTGGAGGTTAGAAGCCACTGAGCAGAGACGCCATTTTGTAGTTTTCAGAGGCAGCTGCAGCTCCTGGCCTGTGAAATGTAGGGAGATCCAGTGATCAGTCTTGGGGGGTAATCGCTCTTGCTTTAACCATCCTGGATCTGGATTGTGATCTGCAGTGGAGGTCGTGGGTGGGTTTCCAGCTTGCCAGAAAAGGAAGTTGTACCCCCCTCATATATTCGGGATGAAAGTTCCCATCTGGCACCAGAGATATACTGTGGCAACAAGCCCAAAAGTCAAGTAATTAAGTGGCAACATGCCAAGGCAAAGAAACAAATTAAACAGAAAAATGCAACCTTAGACTCCTACTTGGGGGCAAAGAGGATTGAAGCATGGAATAGTCAGAGGACTGTGAGGTCAGAAATCCTGCCCCAAAAGCCCCAAATGAAAATATGAGCGGGTTACAGGCCATAGAGGACCTTAAGAAGGACTTTAAAAATTAAATAAGAGAAGTGGAAGAAAAATTAGGAAGAGAAATGAGAATGATGCAGGAAAAGTATTAAAGGAGGGTCAACAGACTGATTGAGGAAAATAACACCTTAAAAAACAGACTAACTCAAATGGCAAAGGAGGCCCAAAAGGGCAATGAGGAGAAGAATGACTTAAAACGTCGAACTTGCCAGATGGAAAAAGAATCTCAAAAGTTCAATGAGGAGATTCATTCCCTCAGAGTTAGACTGGAGCAAATGGAAGCTAATGACTTTATGAGTAATCAAGATGCTGTTTAGCAGATCCAAACAAATGAAAGATTAGAAGGCAATATGAGATATCTCATTGGAAAAACCACTGACCTGGAAAATCGATCCAGGAGAGACAATTTAAAAATTATTGGACTACCTGAAAGCCATGATCAAAGAAAGAACCTAGAAATCATTCTTAAAGAAATTCTCAAGGAAAACTGCCCTGATGTTTTAGATCCAGAGGGCAAAATAGAGGTTGAAAGAATCCACAGATCACCTCCTGAAAAAGATCCCAAAAAGAAAACTCCCAAGAATATTATAGAAAGGTTCTAGAATCCCCAGATCAAGGAGAAAATACTACAAGCAGCCAGGAAGAAACAATTTCAATATTGTGGAGACACAATCAGATTAGCACAGGACCTGGCAGCTTCTACACTGAGGGATCAAAGGGCATGGAATATGATATTCCAGAGGGCAAAAGAGCTGGGAATGAACCCAAGGGTCACCTACCCAGCAAAACTGAATATTTTGTTTCAGGGGAAAATATGGTCATTCAGTGGAATAGAGGACTTTCAAGCATTCTTGAGGAAAAAACCAGAATTGAATAGAAAATTTGACATCCAGATGCAAGAAGCAAGAGATGCCTAAGAAGGTAATCAGGGAAAATAAATTAAAAGGAACTTGTCAAAGTTGAACTATTTACATTATATTCCAACAATAACTATGACTGATGAAATCTTTCTCAGTATGAAAATAATGGAAGAAGTGTGTATGGCCATATGAATACATATGTGAATGTGTGTATACATGTTTACAGTATATGGATAGAGGGCATAGGTTGAGTTTGTTGGGAAGGAAGGATACTCAAGGGGTGAAATTATGAGGTGAGAGAGGAAAGTGGCAAGAAGAGATGGGGAGAGACAGGGTAGGGTAAACTATCTCATGTGGAAGAAACAAGGGGAAATGGCTGCAAGGGAGGGGGAGAATAGGAAGGCAAAAAGGCAAAACCACATTCTCATTGAATTTGGTTCAGGGAGAGAATGACATACATACTAAATGGGATATCTCAACCTACAGCAGAATAGGGGGAAGGGGGTTGAGAGGAGGGATGATAGATGGGAGGGCATCCTTGGGGGGAGGGGAGGTTGGAAGTACCCACTATAGAAGAGGGACAGGATCATGTAGGGAATGGACCAGGTGGGGGGTGGGATGAGTGGGAGGGAATTATAAGCAGCCTTGTACAATATATCTACTATGGTAATGTTTTGCATAGCTAGACATGCACAACATATACTGAATTACTTATCTTCCCAGAGGGAATGGGTGACAAGGGAGGAAGGGAATGGATCTGAAATTCGAGGTCTTAAAATTAAATGTTTCAAATATATAAATACTATTATTCATACTCCTTTGCTTGTAATTGAGAGATAAGATGTGCAGGCATTGGAACACAGAGATTCACCTTCCTCTAATGGAAAAGGCGAAGGGGGTATAGAAGATATGGGAGAGAGTAGATTGGAGGAAGCGATATCTTGTGGGACTGCTATTCTGGGAGGTTGGGTAGGGGAATAACGGGGGGGAAATGATTGTAACTCAAAATCTGGCAGAAATGAATGATGTAAAACAGAAGTTAATAAAGCATTTGTTTAAAAAAAATTCTTTGTTATAAAGGGTGGCCTTTCTAAGAAAATGTGGGAGGAAGGACATATTAGAAAGTGTCTGTGATATAAAAAGGCAAATATATTAATACTTTTAATGATAAAAATTATATCTTCCAGCTATTAAACCACCGGATAATTTTCACTCCTCTACTTTCTTCCAGAAGGAACAGACATGCTGCACATTCTAAGTTTCTTAGAATGGCTTTTATTCTCTCATTCTTAGTTAACACATTTGTTGAATGTCTTCTGTTCATTCAGGTAAATGCAGTTACTTGAAGTAAGAAAACTACCATCATTGATCAACTTACTTTGTTGCTTTTAGTTGGGATAAAACATTCCTTAGTGACATCACAAGATCACACTTTAAGTGTAGCAGATGTGTGCCAGAAAATTTTTGATTTGTCCTCTCAAATCTTGCAAAATAACCTATGGTTAAAAATTCTTTGATTAAACCTTAACAAATATGGAGTCAGAGAAGATGCGAAGTTATTTCAAATTCATTAACTTTTCACAAGTCTGAATTATTTCTATATTGTGGTAAATATATTCTTCAAGTTTTTTCCAGTGTTTTGCTTCAATGATACACTTATACTGCCCTTAAAATTCATATCATCATTTTGCTATCCTGTTTTCTAGGTATCTTAATGGTGAAATAGTAAAGCAATGACTTCATGCTTCTATAATTGACCCATGTGATAGGATCTCAGTGTGAAATCAAGTTAAGTTCACATCTCTGTCTCACACAGTCCCCGGGTTACAATTAAGTCATTTCTCTGAGGAAATACTGCAGACATGGAGTACAAACTGGCAAACTTATGTCAAAATAAGAAATAAAATATATAATTTTAACCTTCTAAATGACATACTTCCATTGTATAAGAATCTAAAGAATATTATGATAGCAAAAGAAAATATTTCTTATTTTTGATTGAAGGTTACAACATAAGAATAGAGCATAGTTCACCAGTTTGATATAAGTGATAAAAATAAACTTTTAAAGATTTCAGGATGTAGAAAATACTTTTACATAACAAAGCATTTTATGCCCAAAGCTTGGTATGCTCATAGATAATATATCATTGTGTGTGTGCATGCTTATATGTGTATGTGAATTTATTTACATTTGCGTTATATGTGTATATGCAATTTCCCCAAAGATTGCTTGTTTCTTATAAATATAGGGATAGCTTACAGGGAAGTAATTTTTTGTATTGCTTTTGGTTTAAAATTTACTGTAAATGCAAACAGAGAATGTGATGCAAGACGGATGTTGAAAATTATAGCTATTTTTAATATAAGGAAACAAATTGAATATATTTTACTGATTTTTTTATTTTTTCAAAGCTATAAAATATAAGAAATATTCATATTACTACTAGAATTTTCATTTTATTGGTAGGGTAATAATATAATAATTTATTATTAAAATTAGTATATTAGCATTAACACTAAATAGGCAAATATTTAACATATAAAGCTTATATATTTTATTTTTATTTTTTCATTGCAAAAATGAATTGTTGAAACAAACTTGCAGCATGTGAGAAAAAAAAAAAGATTGACCCTACAATCATTAATCTATTACTTTGTTTTGCTAAACATTTTGTTCTGCTCTCAGAGTCTTAAGTGATTGTCCATCACACTAATGTCAGTATTTCCTGTTCAAGAGAGCTTATGTACTTGAGCAGCAAGGTACTAAAATACAGCATCATGGACTATGATCTCCAGGGAGAAAGTTTAAATGTATTCCAGTAATTAATGGCCCTTGGGGTTACACTCTTAATGTTTGCTGAAGTGGGGAAGGGGATGGAAGGGGATATAAAGTTTAACATCCCAGTCATACTAGATCAGATCCTCTCCTATAAATTATTCTTTAATACCAATTGAGGTGCTTTGTAAGAAATATCACCCAATCTTATTTCTACTGAGGACCTTTCTCTCCTTCTAAGTACTAATGCAAAATACATACCTTAGAATGAAGTCATAATTGCTTATCTTCATCAATTTAAGAAAGGTTTGGGTGGGATGGATAAATAAACCAAATGGATTTATATTTTTTTAAATCATTCTTATTTTACTTTGGAACTCTTATAATACAGGACCACCATGTTGGCTCTTGAGAAATATATGACCTTGCCTGGTAACAATTCATGACTAGTTTAGCTCTGACCATGAACCATGATATCTTCACATTCCATTTTCCGTTTTATCTACCCTTGATGCTCAAGTTATTTCATTTTAATCTCTTGCTTGATCTAAGTTCATTATCCTATATTTGTTTGTGCCTTTGGATCTAATTTCTGAGAAGTTTTGTTTCTCCTGAATTTATCTAGAATTTTGGTAACAGCAATAGTAAACTTGGACTTTTCTGATTTTTAGCCTTCTTATAACCCTCACTGCTCTCTTGAATGTCTGAATGATCAGTTCTATGGGGGAGTTTCATTTAGCCCAGACTTTTCTGTCTTATTTACCAACCAGTTTAACCTGACCATAGCAAGGTCATTCTTCAGTTGAACTCTAATAGCAATGTGTTTGGTACTTATGTTTTACATATGTTTGTCTGATAGAATAAGAATTCACTTCGAATGAATGTTGTAAGCTAGTTACTCTAAATCTTCATCAATAAATCAGTATACCTCATGTGGGCCCATGAATTTTGTAATACATTTTAATCAAATTGTTTATATAGACAGGGACCCTGCCTCCCAAAATATGCAGTGTTTTGCACACCTTAGCAGCAGCTATACACACACACACACACACACATATATATGAATTGGAGATTTTAATTTAATTCAATTTGATCAAGAAAATATTTTTAAGGACTGAGATTTTGCAAGAGGTTGACTGGCAATAAGACATGAGGGAACAGAAAGATTAAAAAAATGGATAATGGTTGGTACTCTATGGTTAAATTAGTTAATCAGATAGCCAAGACCGTGAAGGGATGAAAGTGAAGATAAAGCAGAGGCAATGAAGGGGAGAATTAAGAATGGTAGAGTGGTTTCATGTCATAGTAAAAATGAAGAATATACTTAGAAATATGAAGTAGAGGGAGAGATTTAAGGACATGAGATTATAGTCAGGGAAAGGGAATTCAAAATCCTGCATCATAGAGGTAGGACATTTATAGATGATAGAACAAAATTTGACTAATATTCTGAGAGGCTGAAGGGAAATGAAGACTAAAGTCATGGAAGCTTAGGATGGTAATAAATTGGGAAACTGGGAAATTTAAGGGGACACTAAGGAATGTATGTCAGCACAGTATTCCAAATTTTGAATTCCCTGAGTATCGCATGATCTTACATTAGGACTAGAAGAGGCCTCAGGGATCATTTAGTCCAACCCCCTCCATTTTATAGATGATAAAAAAGAGTCCCACAGAGGTTAATTGATTTATCAAAGATTATATAAGAAGTAGGTATCTGATTTGGGATTAGAACTGAGATCCTCTAACTCCAATTTGGCTGCAGTAGCAGATAGTGTGAAGGAGGACATTTGGATCATGATAAGGGAGGACTTTAATTTCCAGGTTTTTTCTACTCTGCAAGAAGCTAGTTGATGACTTCCAGAAGAAGTCAGACTAGGGGATACAGATAGCTGGAGTGACACCCAAAATAGGGGTTGTTGAGAGCTTTTGGCCCAGAAATGAAAGTGAAGATTGAGGAATATGCCTACTCCTATTCCTGGACCAGTAAAAACTAGTAGTCCAATTTGACTGGAACAGTAGATTGTATGAATATGAATTGTATACTTGGATCATGGTCATAGAGGGCTTTAATTTCCAGGTTCAGGAGTTGTATGTTATCTGATAGGCAACACAAAACTACTAAACAACAACAACAACAAAAACAACCACTGTATCTTGCATAATTAAACAATTTGACTATTTTTTAATTGACCATACACTTTTCTTTTTTTAAGAAATTTTATGTTTATTTTTAGTTTATAACATTCATTTCCACAAGATTTTGAGTTATAAATTTTCTCCCCATGTGTCCCCTACCCACCACCCAAAAACAGTGATTCCACTGAATACCCTCTCCCCCAATCTTCTCTCTCCTATATCCTCCCCCAACCCCTCTCCGACTTTCTGGTAGAGCAAGATGGATCTCCATAACCCAGTGTCTGCATTTCTTATTTCCCAGTTGCAAGTAAAAAATAAAATAAAATAATAATAAAAATAATAATAATTTTTAGACATTTGATTTTAAAACTTTAAATTCCAGATTCTTTCCCTTCTTCCCTCATCACCCACCCTTACCGGAAAGATAAGAAATTCAATATAGTGTGTACATGTGTAGTTACGCAGAACATTTCCATAGTGCATATGTTGTGAAAGACTGACTATATTTCCCTCCATCCTATCCTGCCCCTCACTTGTTCTATTTTCTACTTTGACCCTGTTCCTTTTCAAATATGTGCTACTACCTACCCTCCCCCCAATCTTCCCTCCCTTCTTTTCACCCCCCCTCTTATTCCCCTACCCCTACTTTCCTGTAGGGTAAGATACCCAATTTAGTGTGTATGTTATTACCTCCTTAAGCCATATTCAGTGGGAATAAGGTTGACCCATTCCCTTTGGCCTTCACACTTTTCTTTTAGTTGTTAAATGTTTGACTTAATTTTAAATACAAATGATTTTAAGTGCTGGTGTTACAAGTACAAATATGTCCATTTAAACAAATTGTTCTCATCTGTCATTTCCACTGGGGGAAGCCTTCACATGCTTGTGGTAGATATCTCCATATTTGCCAATAGGTTTGAAGCTTGTTGGTTACCCTACCCTGCGTTATCCTGTCTGCTGAGATGGTTTTACTGAGGTATGACTGCCATACATGCTACAGTTCCTTGGAGCCACAGATGAGAGTTTGGTGTCAGGTGGACACCAAAGTGGATGAGTAGCCCTAAGCCCTCACATCCAGAGGTGTTAGTCCTCTCTGATCACAGTATAACACATAGTGCAATGGAAAAGGGGTAAAGGAGAGATACAAGTCAAGTGCCCTAAACAAAACTGAGGAAAGAGAAAATTTTCAGCTGGAACAATAAGAACAGTTTTAAGGATAGAATGGCACCTGAGCTGAGCCTTGAAAGAATAGAAAGATTCTGAAAGGCAAGTTAAAGAGGTACTGGTATTCTAAGGAATGGGAAAGATGGTCTATGAAAATACAAGGAGGTGGGAGAGACTTTGTTGAATTTAGGAAAAAAGAACAACACCAGATGTCCTATGCTTGCCCCCTCCCCCCCAACCAAAACTTTTAAAGGGAATCTACCTAATAGGATGAATGTCATGCTTTTATTACTTAATTATTTTTTCAGATACCAATTTATCTGTTGGGTTTTCAAATTTATTCCCACATCTCAGTCACACCCATAATACATGTCCAGTGCCAGTAGAAGACATACAAGGGCTTATTCAACAGCCTAGTTGTTAAGAAGGCTATAATATTGTGAATAGGCATTTTGAAATTATTTTATTTTTTCCATGTGGAAGGTTAGTTCAAACTCTTTTGCATTACTATAGACTTTACTGGGTATTTTTGTGGTATTCTAGGGTTCAGCTAAATCCATAGTGTGCCACATGCAAAAAGGAGCGATTGACTAACATCATCATTAATGAATGCTTTTGTTTATACTTTGTACAAAATGCTGCTCAAAGTAGCAGCAAATTCTTTTAGGAAGGCTACATCTTTCTTTTTTTCCCCCATGTTTATGTGACCCTGAGACAACACTGAATTTCTCAGTATCTCTAGATAACTCTAAGGCAAGAAAGAATAAGTTATATGCTAATATGCACCAATAGAGAGATTTTCTAATCAATCATTTCCTAAGGTGAAGTGAGCTATCCCATATATAATGGGATAGATGAAATAGTGATTTATAGGTGTAGTGGAATAAATAAAACAAACAAACAAACAAATAAAGAAATACACATATACATGCATGTATATATGTGCATATTACATATATATTTCTATTAATATATGAATATATACTGAAGCTATCACAAGTGATAGAATAAATTATTCAGTCAATCAACAAATATTAAGTATCTATCATATTTAAGATGCTGTACTAAGAGTTAGGTATACAGTAAGAGGCAAAATGTTTCTGTCCCCAAGGAACTTACAATGTAATGGGGTAGATAGAATGCAAGGAAACATATACAAAGCAAAAAACTATAGATGTCAAAAATAGAAAATTTAAAAAAATGGAAGTCAACAGAATTAAGAGGGATTGGAAGATAGCTTCCTGTAGAAGATGACATTCTAGTTGGAACCTGAAAGAAGCCATGGAAGCTGGGAGGTGGATATGAAGAGAAAGAACATTCTAGACATTGGGGAGAAAATGCCTGGAGTTAAGGGATGAAAAGTCTTGTTTGAGGAACAGCAAGGAAGGGGAGGCCATTAGATTGGAAAGTACATTGTATGGAGTAAGGTATAAGAATGAGAAGGGGGGGTAGGTTGTAAACAACGGAATATAATATACCATATTCATATGATCATCTTATGGTTATATATCAAAACATATTGATCAATATATTAAAATGCATTATGTAATACGTAATTGTATTATGATATGCTGATTAACTAATGTATTAGAATTTTGTATAACTATACATATATAATTAATTTTATATACATAATAAATTATATTACCTATTATTCTGACAGATCCAGCCTATGATAACTTCTACATGTATGCATGTATACATACATATATATGTGTCAGCCTGTATGTATGCATATATATTTATATTTATATATTCCTATTTATATATGTGACAGACCTTTGACTTCTTCAGGACCCACACATATGTGCATGAGTATATGTGCTGGCATAGCAGCAAGCACCCCAGCATCCCAGGGTGGCTGCCAACACAGGTTCTTAGATCTGCTTTTCTAAAGGAAAGCAACTCAAAATGGGTTAACAATCTTGCTTTAATCAATCAAACATATCATTTACCTAGTTCGGGGAAAAAGATCAGCACCCGGAACTTCAGAGTATTCAGACAGAAACATTTCCAGCAGAAAGGCCTCCAACTGTCCAACCATTACGTTCATACCAAATCATAGTAACCAGAGAGGGAAGCATCAACATCTGGATTTTTCAAAGCCAGGGGGCTCTCAACAGCTGTCCAGAGTCTCATCTGGTCAAATCACACAACACTTCTCAAAATGAGCCCCAAACAAAGTCTCACATCAGGGATTATATAGCCTTCTCCTGGGTCAGAGAATGTAACAACCATCTTGACCCACTGCACAATCACAAAGCACCAAGGTGTGACCTTCCTGAAAAACAAGCCTCCCACCACAGGCTCCAAGTGCACTTAACCTAGGGGCAGGGAAGATCTTAAAAATTTATATTCCTATAACAGCATGCATGCATGCACATATGCACACACTCATATTCATATGTCTGTGTATGTATATATGTATGTTTAAGTATGTAGATGTGTATGCTGCATGTTAGCACTTATTCTGCTAATGATAGGTTTACAGAATTATCTAGGGGTATGTGTATATACATAAACATATCTACTCATACTTATGTATATGTACATATATAGTCATACTTCTAAACACAAGAATTATGTATATACTGTGTCAGAGAGGGACAGAATCATTTTGTAGAACTCTACCCCACAAAGCAATAGAGATAGGTGCAAACAAATATGTATTATCTTGCTAATAACTTCATTTGATATCAAACCTTAACAAATCTTAGAAGACGTTTCTTTAATTATGTCTTTCATAGCTTTTTGTATAATTTTAATGTGCACATTAAAAACTTCTCGTCTAAAGTGCTAAATCATGTCTATGTTTTACAGAAATTATTAAAAAGTTTTTATGAGGGGGGGCAGAGTCAAGATGGCAGAGTAGAAACAGGATTTCTGTACAGCTACTGCTTCTACCTTCCACAATTCATGTAAAGGAGACTCTGAACAAACTTTGGAGCTACAGAACCCACAAAATGACACAGAGAAGCTAATCTCCCACTGAGGACAGACCATCAGACCAGCAGGGAGCAGCCAGTGCAGCCAACCACAGCCCCAGCTGAGCCAGAGGTTTTAGCCCCAGGGCAGTCGGACCAGCAACCAGCTGGAGGGACCAGCTGCTAGATTCATTTATTTTAATTTCTTCTCAACACAGAGAATATTATTTATTTCTAAAGGAAAGGGATAGGAACTGAACAGATAAGCTCCTCTATAAGCTATAGTTTAAAGGCATTGCCTGGGGCACAACTAATATGTCATGAGCAGTACTCAAAACCAAGTCTACCTAGTCAACTTCATATTCAAAATACCTTCATTGTCTCTCAAAAAATAATGCTAGATAGATAAAATAAATCTAGAAATTTATATGTATGTGGTATATATATATATATATAATATATATTATTATATAGTATGTTAAATGCCTATTCCATATATCTTACTATACTTTAAAACCTAAAAGGGTATTGCCTTCAATTCCTTTATGTTCGTAACCAAGGCAAGAAACATGAGACCTGCATTTACTTACAGAAACTTTTCATTATTTCATTTATCAAGGCCCCTCTGCTAGACATAAAACTGTCCAGTATTTCCTTCTTTGTCCTTTGAAATTTTCTGAATAATTACCATATATTAAAACCATCAATCAGGGAATATTTTTTAATGTCTACTGGATGTGTTTGTCTATGGAGACAGACACCAAACTCTATTAGAGGGGGCAGAAGGAAGAGAAGGGAATGAAAGCTATGCATCACTAGTCTGGAGAGGTCTTAGACAACTTAGAAAAGTCTAAAAGAAGAGCAATGCCTCTGATGAAAATCTCACCCTACATTTAGCTAGCAGATTAGAAATGATAACTCTGGGGGCAATGTGAAAATGGACCAGACTGATTTTTTTAAGGTTGTCGCACCACATCTTAACAAAGTTCAAAAAGAGACAATTTCAAAAGTTATTGTTCCAAACCAAGGAAGAAAATGAAAGCATAGAGCAGGGGTGGGGGAATTGAGTCCTCAAAGCCACATGTGGCCCTTGAGGTCCTCAAATGTGGCCCTTCAACTGAATCCAAACATTATTCTGTGAAGTTTGGATTTAGACAAAAAGATACACTTGAGGAACTCGATGGCCACGTGTGCCCTTGGGGCCACAGTTTTCCCACCTCTACATAAAGTCAAGAGCACAGAAAATTCAGAATGGTCATCTATGCTTATCGATGGTTATAAAGGTACATGGAACAAACCTTTACGTTTCTGTTTTAATTTGCCAGTTAAAGAAATGATAACATCTTCTTTGTCTTTGTACAGAAAGAGATAACAGTGATATGGCTTCAAATATCAAATTTCTTTTATTTGTTGTGTAGCTTATTATAAGCTAAAAGTATCTAACAAGCTTCTCTACAACCATTCTACTCTTAAAAATCAGCAAAGCTCTCAAACTTCACTTGGTCAATGTTGTACAATGAGAAACTAGGAAAATTCTTGGAGACAATAGATTTCTGGGTAAATAAGCCACTTTGGTAAAATGTGATCATTTAAAATCTCATGGGGATCATCTAAGTTCTCATTTTCTTTTTTTTTTTGCTTTTTTTTTTTTTTTTTGCTTTTTGGAGGGCAATTTGGGGTTAAATGACTTGCCCAAGGTCACACGGCTAGTTTTTTTGTTTGTGTGTGCGTTAAGTGTCTGAGGCTGGATCCGAACTCAGGTCCTTCTGACTCCAGGGCTGGCACTCTACTCACTGCGCCACCTAGCCGCCCCAACTCTTTTTTTTTTCTTCTCATTTTCAATAAAAAGGCAGACTTGCTAATTTCTTTTCCTAGATATGTCAATCTTTTTTGGAGAATTTGAGATAACATTACCCACATTTTTAACATAATTTTGTGTAACAATTTTGTCTGTTTGTTTTTGTTTACTTTTTCCTACATTGGGTGATGGTGAGCTAGTGAAGATTTTTGAACCATCTTTAAAATTAATGGCATTTATTTCTCTTTTTAATTTCAAAGCTATTTAGCAGGATTTCTCCTCATTCTCTTAAAGAAATGACTACTTCTCAGACTTCACTCTTCTTTCATTACTTTTTTTTTTTTTTACTTTTTTTCCCCTAAGGGTCAAAATCAATCTAGAGCTGAGCTATAATGGAGGACAGTGCTGGTTACTGTTGAGATTAGAAAAACTTGTAAGATTACAGCACCACCTTCAGGAGTGTTTATGGATACCACTTCATGCCCTGCCATATTCCAAATAGGGCCTGGCCTACAGTTTTGTAGATGATTAAGGAACCTAGGGAGGCAGAAAAATAAAAAGACAGCTTAAATAGTGGTCTACAGATACTAGCTGTGGTCCATCATCATTTAAGTTCAGTTTAAGGTTACCTAGGAAATAATGCATTTCTAGCCTGACAATTCCTAAGGGAAGAATTGCTTTAAAAATGATTTTTATACAAAGAATGCTTTTCAAAATGACAAAACAAAATAAAATCTACACTTTAAGGAAGTTTTCATAAAACAGAAGGATGAGTATTTAAAGATCCTATTATCCATTTCCAATTAAATACATAATAAAAGTAAACCCAAACAGGCCCATTTCCATAAAATTGCTGTGCAAGAATGTGAAGACAGTAAAGCAAAGCATTTAGAAACCAAACTTGTGAATCTACTATTTATGTATCTTAAGAAAGGTGTATATTTCTGATTTTTCATGTGAGAGATTGTCCTTAATCCATTATGAAGTGATCAAGATCCCACTAAAACCACAAAAGTTTCATTCCTTGCTCTGAAAGGAAAGGCCAGATACATGACTTGGGTGGGGGTGATTGGGGTTTTGAACAAAGGTGTTACAGTCAGATGGTAATAGATTTAGAAGTTATTTAATATTGAAGATATGGTATGGTTTTATTCTTTTTTTCTTTTTTATTATGAACTTAACAGTCATCACAGAAATTTTCCAATGCACCAAACCAAAAATGTTCATATATGGAACTATGACCTTGTTTTATAAATTTGTTTCCAAAAACAATACCAGAAACAAAAAGTATACTAAACTGAACAAAGTAGAAACAGAAGTCTTCTTTTTGTCCCTTGCCAAATTTTAAAACATTTTCTTCTGTGTACCTCTTAATATTTTATTGTGTTTTTCTCTTACCATCCCTTCCTTCCTCTTTCTTTCCATTCCTTCTATGTTCTCCCCTGTTTTTGTATCTTATAGCTTTCCATTAATTTACACTCCTTTTTTTTTCATTAAATAATTGTTGGATTGTTTATTTGAACAGATTAATATATAATTGGGGTAAAATCATGTATATTTAAAAGCCATAAGCAGAATAAAAATTAAAATTGAACAATGCCATTGTAACTAATGGTTTTCCTTTTAAATTGTTTTATAATTATATACTTAGTGACATTCAACAAATAATCAAAAAGTGTAGAAAATTTTCAAATAAAATTTTAAAATTCAAATTACATTCTAATTAGAATATAAGAATATAGATTATAACCAAATAATAATGATTCATTTGTATTGTGTATCCTTCTGAATCCATCTGTTTCCTTATGAAATTGCATTGCCTTTGTTGTTGTTGTTGTTTGTTTGTTTGTTTTGTTTTGTTTTTTTTAACAAATGCTTTATTAACTTCTGGTTTACATCATTCATTTCCATCAGATTTTGAGTTATAATTTTTCTCCATTTTTCCCTACCCACCACCCCAGAATAGCAGTCCCACTAGATATCCCCTCATCCAATCTGCTCTCTCCCATATCTTCTCCCATACCCCCTTCAACTTTGCCATTAGGGCAAGGTGAATCTCTGAGTCCCAATGCCTGAACATCTTATCTCCCAATTACATGCAAAATAGTATTAATAATAGTATTTATATACATTTGAAACATTTAATTTTAAGACTTCGAATTTCAGATCCATTCCCTTCCTCCCTTGTCACTCACTCCCTCTGGGAAGATAAGCAATTCAGTATGTGTTGTACATGTATAGCTATGCAAAACATTACCATAGTAGATATATTGTAAAAGACTGCTTATATTTCCCTCCCACCCATCCCACCCCCCACCTGGTCCATTCCCTACTTTGATCCTGTCCCTCTTCCAATGTGGGTACTTCCAAACTCCCCTCCCCCTAGAATGCCCTCCCCTCCATCATCCTCCCTCTCATCCCCCTTCCCCCTACTCTGCTGCAGGGTGATATATTCCATTTAGTATGCATGTGATTCTCTCCCTGAGCCAAATTCAATGAGAATAGGGTTTTGCTTTTTTGCCTTCCTGTTCTTCCCCTCCCCTGCAACTACTTCCCCTTGCCTCTTCTACATGAGATAGTTTACCCTATCCTGTCTCTCCCCATCTCCTCTTGTCACTTTCCTCTCTCACCTCTTAACTTCACCCCTTAAGTATCATCCCTTCCCACCAAATTCAACCTGTGCCCTTTATCCATGTATACCTGTAAACATATATACACACATTCACATATGTATTCATATGTCCATATACCCTTCTTCAATTATTTACATAACGAGAAAGGTTTCATCAGACACAGTTATTGTTTTTCCATGTAGGAATGTAAATAGTTCAACTTTGATAAGTTCCTTTTGATTTCTTTTCCCTGATTACACTCCTTTTCATAGCAAATAATTGCTATTAATTTTATTCTGCATTAGTTCATGCTAGTCTCTTCAAGTTTCTCTGAATTCTTCGTATATATCATGTTTTCTTACAATATAATAACATCCCATCGCATTCATGTGTGTAATGGAAATGCAGATTTGAAGATCTTCCCTGCCCCTAGGCACTTTGATTGGCTTAAGAGACTTTGATTGACTTAAGTGACTCTGAGAACCTTCCTTGATTTGAAAATATTCTCTGCCCCCTAATAGGCTGAATGTGGTCACATGAAGCCTGTGGTGGGAGGCTTGGTTTTCAGGAATGACCACAACTTGATGCTGTGTGATTGGGCAGTGGCTCAAGAGGGTGGTTACATTCTCTGAGCCAGGAGAAAACTATATATATTCCCTGATTTGAAGCTTTGCTTTGGGGCTCACTTTGAGAAGTGTTGTGTGATTTGACCAGATGAGACTCTGGGAAGCCATTGAGAGCCCCCTGGCTTTGAAAACCCAGATGTTGATGCTTCACTCTCTCGTAACTGTGATGTTGATATTGATAATGGTTGGACAGTTTGGAAGACTGTCTGATCTGTCTGTATACTCTGAAGTTTGGGGTGCTGACCTTTTTCCCCTGAACTAGGTAATATATGTTTGTTTGATTAAAGTAAGCTTGTTAACCCATTTTGAGTTGCTTTCCTTTTGAAAAGCAGATCTAGGAACCTATACTGGCAGCTACCCTGGGGATGTTGGGGTGCTTGCTGCTACAATGTGACCCCATTTATTTATTCAAGAGCTTCCCCTAAATGATGGTCACACACTTTGCATCTAGTTCTTCGATACAACAATAACAAAAAAAATTGGTACGAATCTTTGTATATATGAGTCCTTTATGTCCATATTTAATCTTGGACTTCTACATCAAAGCTTCACACTCACTTCGCAAAAATACTAGTTAAAAATACTAGTTAAAAGAAGTTCCTAAATGATGGACTTGGGAGCTCCTCTCCCACACTGACCCCCTCGCCTTATAGCTAATCCAGCAGTAACTAGTGCCTGTTCCCCACCTCTCTACCTCAAAATGAGAGTGCTTTTCATGTTTACTGCCTGAGTGGTTTGTGGTATTTACTTTAAGCATAAAAAAATCCTACTCATAAATCTGGTCAAGGGGAATATTTTATAATTTTTTTCAAGTGCTTTGCAATAATTTTCCCCCATATGAATAGTACAAGGTTGAAGGTTTGCTGTGAATCTGTTTCATTATCTGAATGTGCATTAATTCTTCTGGGCAATTTTATACAAAGCTATTAAAACCAAACCAGCTCTTACCTCATAAGAGAGAGAGAAGGAGGAAGATCAGAATGTATACTCATAATGAAGACCACTCAGGCCTATAGCACAGCAAATTAACTCAGACCATTAAGCTTAATGGACTTTGAGAAGCCAGAGAGGTCAACTATTAGCTCAAAATAATGACCTTCAACCCAACCTCAAGGAAATGTGTAACTATCCACAGAAGCCCTTTTTAACCTCCACCACTAAGTTGGATTGGGGAAGGTGGCAGGTATGACTTTTCTCTTAACCACTTTATTCCTTTGTACCTGATACTGGGATTTGTGTCACCCACCCAAAGTTAAGCAGATGGAGCCTTCTAAGAATCTAGACAGAATGAGTCTCATAAAGCCTGGCCCTGGAGGGATTTACAATTGTTTATAGCCTAAAAGTGGCACACTGCTTGTGAAAGCATAAGAGCTGTGGGGGTAGGGGTGGGAAATTGTCATAAAAATAATTAAATGCCATTGGGGGGGCGTGTCATAAAAAATAATTGAAAGCCTCATGGCTTTCACAGTCATGAAGTAAATCTTCAAAGTCCTGGCAAAAGCCATGTCCTTGCTCTGTCCTGGTGTGCTAAGATATGACAAAGGGCACATGTGGCAATGTTGAAGGTGCTTGAAATACCCTCAGGCATACTAAGTTAGTAATTTCAGTCTAAATTTATAGTTTAGACTAAGGGCTCCTAAACTTTTTTGTGTCTTGGACCTCTTTAGTATTCTAGTTAAGCCTATGGAGCTATTCTCAGAATAATGTTTTTAAATACATAAATTAAAATATGGTTACTATTGAAAATAATTGCATTGCAATGTAGACATAAGTTCACATGTGTACACATATGTATAAGCAGGTATAACTATAACAATTTAAACATGTGTGCATGTATTCTGTGTGTATACATATGTGTATGTATTTCCAAGTTAATACTACCTGGACTTAATGGGGTAAAGTGCACATGCACACACGTGTATATGTGCTTGAGAGTGTAATTTATGGAATTTATGGAAATCAAATTTCTAACACTTGGGGAGGCTAGGTGGTGCAGTGAGTAGAGCGCCGGCCCTGGAGTCAGAAGGACCTGAGTTTGGATTCGGCCTCAGACACTTAACATACACAAACAAAAACCTAGCCGTGTGACCTTGGGCAAGTTACTTAACCCCAATTGCCCTCCAAAAAGCCAAAAAAAAAAAATCTCTAACACTTAATTATAGGGAAAGTGATACACAAATATCTATGTATGTGTGTATTTATGTGTGCATATATGTATACATGTGTACATATATTTGAGCATTTATATATGTATACATACAGACACACAGACACACACAGACTATATATATTACACACACACACACACACACACACACACCTGTATTGTGCAAAATCTGATGATTGTCCAAATCAATTTTATATCGTCCTAAGGTAGATCTTAGTTGGAATCTACATAAGCCAAAGTTTTTCCTGTGTTGTTCCTCTAAAAGCCAAGGCTTAAATGGTCTTCTTGATGCACATTCGGGTTTTCCTCTCCATAAGAGTTTATTTACATTGGGATAGATCTATAAACATTTTTCTTCATAGCTCTGAAGAGTTTCCTAGAAATAAATGATCTGTGTGGAAAGCACTACAATGTGGAAGCAAGACCTCTTTTAAAAAATATAATAAAAAGGACTCTTGAAATATAATGAAACATTCATTTAAAATAAAGTTTTTTTTAGAACCCTCTATTTTTGTTTAAGATAAAATCGCCCTTTTTCAAATCACTCAAGCTGAGAGTTGTCAGGTTCATACCTACTTTGAAGTATGTTTTAAATTGTAATGTAAACCCTTGAATACCCTTGTATGAAAAACTTCCCATAGAAATCTTGACATTTCAGTTAAGCAGTTAATATCATTAAGAGCTTGAAGTGTTCCCCCTCCAAAAACAAGAACAAAAAATCCTAATCGTGGTTAATACCTCTGTCTGTGAATTGATCTCCACTAATTCAGAGCAATAAATAGTGGGAACACAGATTAATAATCAGAAGAATATCTAATATAATTCATCTTACAAATGAGGAAAAACAATGAGGTTTAATGACTTGACCAAGGTAATACAGTTAACTATGGTAAGTGGTATAGCTGAGATCTGAAGTCAGAATCTTTGACTCCAAATTCAACAATTTAATTTATAGTCTTAGAGAGTTACCTAAAAGTGATTGGTCAGATGGGTCAAGGATGATTTTTTGTTTTTTTGTTTTTTTGCTGTGAGTGACTCTGCAATTTTCTATGTTGTTAAGGCTTAAGCATTTTATTAAAATGCAAAATTGATCAAATGTTGATATTGTTATTTCTCTATCTTCTAAATGCCATAGTAATAGCTAAAACATTAAGAAATTTTCATAATTTGTTATTTCTTATTTTTATGTGATAGATCTCGTGGAAGTTAAGAAATAGAAAATTATTAAAATGAAAACACAGAAAAAAAAATCTTTCATAGAATGAACATACTACCCTGTTGGCAGAATGGAAGCATGCTACACCCATTTCAATAAAATTAGCTCTTCACTGGATTACTGCTTTAATGTCTACGTGCACATGTACACATACAAACACACACATATATGAAACTATGAAGGGAATTTGGCACAATAATACAAGACCAGGAACAGTTTTTGTTTACTAAGTTGTGAAACATATCTCATTTTAATAAGATTTTCTACTACTATTGATTGACAATAATACTTGACATTTATACAGGCTTTAAGACTTGAAAAATACTTTGGGCCTCAGATTCCTCATCCATAAAGTGATAGGATTAGAGTGGCTGACATCTCTTTCAGTGATTTGGAAGGATTCCTTATGGTTTGGTGAAAAGAGTACTATCTCTGAAATCAAAGGACCTGCATTCAAATTTCACTTTTGATGGTTACTTTACCAAAACAGATAACCTTGGGCAGTTGATTTAATCTTTCAGGTCATGACTTTACTAAATTGTATAATGAGGGAGTCTGATTCATTTAAAGCTTTGGGTCTTCTTCCCCTAAATAAACAAACCCATTTTCAAATTCAGGTTCAAATTGAAACAGCCTTAGTTAAAAGTATGCAGATTCAGGAAAGGGATACATAAACATTTAGTAATAATGGGTAGATAAAAGAAGTTGAGAGTTAACTATTGAACTGACTCTTTAGGAAACATAGAAAATATGTTAGTAGCTATACTTTATAATGGACACTCCGGTCTATGCTCTAACATAGCCCAGAAGGATTTTACTGTTATCATCATTGAAAGCTAGGAAATTAGGACATTCTTCACTGAGAGAAGTTGTAAATTAGATTAGCTGTTTGCAATAGAAATGACAAGACAGAAGATTCAGAGACTCAGCTCATCCATGATAATTTTGAAGGAAGTAATTTGATTTTATGACTTTACAGAGACAATAACTAAATCTATATTCTTCTTGTCACAATTCAGAATATTAAAGTTGTTAGAGAAAAGGATTTACTAGTAGCTATGTTTGTAATGCTGATGGCAGAATACTTTTCAGAAACAACAGCCTAACTTACAGACAAACCATAATTAGTTATAGTACAGCAGAAAAGCAGAAAAGCAGAAAATAATTTTTCAACTTTGTTGCTGTCCAATCATTTCAGTCATGCCTGACTCTTTGTGACCCCATCTCAGGTTTTCTTGGCAAAGATTGCTGGTTTACTATTTGCAGCCCATTTTACAGACAAAGAAGCTGAGGCAAACAGTATTAAATGACTTACCCAGGGTCACATAATGTCTGAGTCCAGTTTGAACTCAACAGTAGTCTTCCTGACTCTAGGCCCAGCACTCTATCTACTGTGCTACCTACCTGCCTTTATTATAACATGGATTACAATAAAGATATGGTTATAACAGTGGTTACACATGGTACTACAGGTGTTATCATTAACCCTTTCATGAGCACAAGGGTCACAAAACTAAAAGAAGAAAAAAAAAGTTTATTTATAAATCAATGAAAACAAATACAGCCCAAATTAGAACCTGTCAAAATAATAGCAGCTAACAATGAAGACTCTTTAATCCAGGTATCTGTAAAGCCCCAACCACATACATGTGAACAGAAAGATCCGATTGTCTGGTATGATTCCCTAATAAATGCTTGCTCCAAAGTGTATCATAGTTAATCCTCATCAGTGTTCTCCATAGTTTTTCAGGCCACTTAGTCAGTTTACTTTATTGTTATACTTGAAGTACTCTCTTGGTGAGAGGAGAAGAGGGAAATATATAGTTCTCATTTATTACAAACCAATTTATCTCCAAGCTATAGCTAGGTCAGTATGAAACTATTGAACATGTGTATCACACTCAACGAGTACCATTGCAATCACTAATTTTTCATTGAATGACCTAAGAACTGCCTTATTCAAACTCCCAGTACTTTCCTCCTTTCGTTGTCAAAGTAAGTATTTTTTTGTGGGAAATAGGCAAAAGGAATCAATTAGGAACAAATGTATAGAAAGAATATATCTAAGGATCATGCATTAGAGCTGGAAAGTATCTCAGCAACTATATAGACCAAAGGTCATGCAGATAGTACCTTCAGACATAGAACTTGAACCTAGGTCTTCTCACTTCAGAGCCAGTTTTCTTTCCACTGCGCTATGATGTCACCCAGAAGAGCCCTTCTGGATAGAATGTGGTGCAATGGATAGAATTATGGTCCTAGAATTAGTAAGACCTGAATTCAGATTTCTCCTCACATACTAGCTATGTGATATTCGTCAGTGGCCTAACCCTGTTTGCCTTAGTTTTTCATCTGGAAAATGATCTGGAAAAGGAGTAACAAACTAGGATTTTTGCCAAGAAAACCCTAAAAAGGGCTCATGAAGAGCCAGAGTCAGAGAGGACTGAAAAAAAGACTTTGAACAATAAGAAATAGAACTGTAAGTTCCTCAAGTATAGACATAGTTTTGTTTTTGTCTTTATATCCTAGAAGAGTTTCTAGCACAAACTAATTATATTAACTTAGCATTTGTAAAGCACCTTAAAGTTTACAAAGCTGATTTCACATGTTTAATCAAGACCATATTGCATTTCTTCTCAATGGGTGGAGGAGGCACTGGAGGAAGGGAGAGAATTTGGGGCTCAAAAGGTTCTAACACATGGTAAAAATAAATAAATAATAAATTTTAGAAAATTAAAGTTAGAAAAGTTCTTTACCAATATCTCATTTATCTTCACAACAGCCCTCAAAGGTGTACACTATTATTCCCCTAAATTTTATAGATGAAGAAAGTGAGGCAGATAAAGGTTACAAGTGACTTGTCCAGGGTCACACAGCCAGTAACTGTTTGAGGCTGGATGTGAATTAAGTAGATGCTTGATACATATTTGTTGATTGGTTGTTTCCAACAATAAGAGAGCACATTTTTAAAGGTACTTTATTCACAATAACTGTGTTATATTACATGGTAAAAAGATCAAGTAGACCCTAGTGCACTCATCCACTTAATTTGACTAATTAGTTTATTATCTCCAACACTTGATTAGAAAAAAAATTCCCTGCAAGTTTAGGCAAGTTAGAATATTTCTTTCTAGTTTCTAGATCCTCTGAAAAAAGAAAATACATTTAATTCGGTGTAGTCAGGCCCTTGAGTTGTCTTGATTAGATGCAGAATCCTAGATGGAGAAATCTTTGGTGTTTGAGGAATTGTGACCTTCAAATGACTCTCTAAGTGGCTGGTTACCAGAGATAGATACAGCAGAGCAGAACATAACAAACAGATTTATCATTTTGTTGACTACTTAAATTATCTTTGTAATCTGTAGATCATTGTTTAGAAATTATGCCAGAATTAATACACATAGGAATGTCTGTTATTAATTAATCGTTGACATATATATGTGTATATGCATATATGGACATATATGCCAGTTCATTTTATAGCATATAATCAATTAAAAAAACTACATACACCAAGTTTGTTGAGTTTGTTGAGAGAGAGCATACTGGTCTTGGAATCAGGAAGACTTGAGTTCCATCCAGCTTTAGATACTTACTACTTCTATTATCCTAGGCAAGTCACTTAACCTATTTACCCCAGTGTTTTGTTTTGTATTATTTAACTATGAAATGATCCTAATATCAGCACCTATCTCACAGAATTGCTGTGAGAATGAAATTTAAAAATATTTGTAAAAAGCACTCAGCACAGTTCCTGGAACAGCAGGCATTACATAAATACTTATTCTCTTTCCCCTCTCCTCACACTTGAAGAGAAGTGGAAACTCCTGTTTATTTCATCATTTTTATTTTATTCACACTTGTGTCCCTACTAAAATCCCCTTCCAGTATGTATCATCAGGGTATTGATAATGGCCCTGGGTTCTAGAAAGCTAAGCCAGAAGAGCATATGCTCTTGGCAAATCTTATCAAGTGTAACAGAAATGCAAATGTAAAGATCTTCCCTGCCCCGAGGCCCTTTGGTTGGCTTAAAAGACTCAGAGAACCTTCCTTGATTTGCCTCCTAATAGGATGAATGTGGTCACATGGAGCCTGTGGCAAGAGGCTTGGTTTTCAGGAATGCCCACACCTTGATGCTGTGTGATTGGGCAGTGGCTCAAGAGGGTTGTGGCATTCTCTGAGCCAGGAGAAGGCTATATGATCCCTGATGTGAGGGTTTGCTTTGGGGCTCACTTTGAGAAGTGTTGTGTGATTTGACCAGATGAGACTCTGGGAAGCCATTGAGAGCCCCCTGGCTTTGAAAACCCAGATGTTGATGCTTCCCTCTCTGGTAACTGTGATTTGGTATTGATGGAATGGTTGGGCAGTTTGGAAGCCTGCCTGCTTGATCTGTTTGTTTCTCTGTCTTATAAGTTCTGTCTGTATACTTTGAAGTTTGGGGTGCTGACCTTTTTTCCCCTGAACTAGGTAAATGATATATGTTTGATTGATTAAAGTAAGCTTGTTAAACCATTTTGAGTTGCTTTCCTTTAGAAAAGCACGTCTAAGAACCTGTGTTGGCAGCCACCCTGGGGATATTGGGGTGCTTGCTGCTACATCACGTTACACAATCTTCAAGTTCAGGCCCAGGAATAATTCCATCATTTGAATTAAACAAACATTTGTAAAGTACCTTCTATATCAGAAGTTCCCAAAATTTATTTAGCCTACCACCCCTTTTCTGAACAAAATCACTCAATGCCCCCTTGGAAATTTACTTTCTTTAGCCCTTTATTTTTTTTTTTTTAAGTTTGCATCATTTCAAAAAATGTATTTTTTTAAATGATACACCTTAAATTTAATAATTTATTGTAAATTTGTGGGGTTTTTTCCTGCAGTGAAATTTTGATGATATGATATTGCATCACGTAACCCTATAGTACTGTATTGTAAACAAGTCATTACACCTACATATTCCTGCTGATGCATACTGGACTTCCCAGCAATACACGGCAGACTCATCTGGCAACAGTCATTTGCTAGGACCTATTGGTGGACTTGACCATTGATCATGTATAACTTATATTTTGTGTTTATTTGGAAAATAATATAATCACAATGACTTTAACTCTGTTATACAACAGATGAAACATGTATGAATGGTTTTTCAAAATTTTCTTATCTTTTTTTTTCCTTATGCTTCCACCACTCCCTTATATTTTTAATCAATGCCACCTAATTGCTTGGTTTTTTGTTTGTTTGTTTTTTGCTTTTTGGAGGGCAATTGGGGTTAAGCTACTTGCCTAAGGGCACACAGCTACTAAGTGTTAAGTGTCTGAGGCTGGATTTCAACTCAGGTCCTCCTGACTCCAGGGCCAGGCCACTGCTCTATTCACTGCTCTACCTAGCTGCCCCACTGCCACCCAATTGTACCCAAGGCTACTATTACCCCCATTCTGGGCCCCTTCCATCATTCCAGCACCTCCTGGTATTGCTCACTTTGGGAAACTTTCGATTTAAGACATTGGGTCTTTGTATGTTAGACATCCTCTCATTAAAAGACCATTCTAACTAAATGGGGAGAGCCTTGTCACCAGAAGGTTGTCTATTAGGTAATTATCCCATGAAATTCTCCACAAACTTGAGGAGAGTCGTGAAGTGGCAATGAGGAGGAAGTACCAAATGGACAATTTATAGTTCTTTTGAAGTATAGAAGTATAGTATCTATAAATGTGCATCTTAAGCCAAGGTCAGACATGTACAAGGCATATAGAGAATCTTATAAGTCATAGTGCCTATTTTCAAGAATTTGTGATTGAAGGGAGAGATAAAATATAAATAAAATAAAATATAATATAATATAAAAATATAAAATAATAACAGTTAAAGCAACTAAGATTAACAATAACCTCAAAGCAAATAAATGAATTATGGAAAAAATACGATTAATTACATTCTCCTGTCTCCAGTAACATAATAATCATGTAGTGGTGGGGGTAATGGTGAAGATGATGATGATGATGATGATACCAATTCACATTTATAAAATATTTTAAGGTTAATAAAACATTTTCCTTAAAAACAACTCTAAAGGGTAAATAGCCCAAGTATTATCATTTTACAGATGAGAGCACTGAGGATTAGAGAGGCTAAATGAGTTGCATCTGGTTCTAGAGACCTTTGAATGCATAGGAATGTATAAAGAATGTGACCAATTACTCCAGCGTGCCACACTTACTACATTTCAAAATAGAGATACAGAGGGTACATAAAGCAAAGAAAAGAGCATTCCTATAACTTTTTCCGTCCAAAGGGCATAGAATCTGATATACCATAAAGTTTTGCTAATATGTTTTTATTTAGTAGTTTGTGCTAATATTTCATATGTTTTGAGTGTGATATTCTGCTTTCATTCCTTAGTGATATCAATAAATAAAACCTGTTTGAATTTTTATTATAACATGCAAATTGCATTTTACAGCCAGAATCAAAGTTCACCTAGCACTTTCATGTACCAATACTACTAGTGAAATGAATCAATTGAAGGACTTTAAAACTGAAAGATAAATATTAGCCTTCATAATGGAAGTGTAAAAAGAACCCTCATCACTTGTGAATTGTCCCAGTATTTCTTCCTATTCCTGGAGTGCCACCTTTCACATACATTTGTGTAATCTAGACCTGACATCAAACTTCCCGTGTGAAGATTTGAAACTAGTGTGCAATTGATTGTCTTAATGTTGTTTGGGTCATTGAGAAGTTAAGTGACTTGTCCAGGGCTACACAGTCAACATATATTACAGAAAAGAAGCATAGATAGATTTTCCAGAGTCCCAGAGTTGCTCTGTCTACATATTCATTAGTTAGAGGTATAACTTTCCCCAACTTTGAGGAACAGAATGTAGAATCTAGACATTTTATGATGAAATATATCTAATAAACTAATATATCTAACATCTATTCTATCTAATAATATATATAGCATCAAATAAAATATATCTAATAAATATCAAGTAAAAATAAAAAGCACTCAGAATATTCAAGTCTAATGCTGATGACAACCTATTTAAATTTTCAATTTATTATCAGTTTCATTATTGACCTGTCCTCTATGTTACTAAAAATAAAATATGGTACCATATTCCAATATTTATAATTGAAAAAAATCACCATCACAATCAAGTATAGGACACTTCTGACTCAACCCATTAATCAATTGTCCATTCAAAGGGTTGTAGTTGATTGTAATGTGCATAGTATAGCTCTCTGTCAACATGGATTGAAACTCTGGGGGAAAAAAACAACCTTTCTAAAAGTCTAATTAATCTTTCAAACATAACAGGGTAATAATTATATTCATTAGTTTCTGTAACACCATTTCCCACAGTCCCATTGTGCTAAGTTTACTTTCTTAACTTTGAATCACACACACACACATATGCATGTAAATGAATATATACATAGATGTCTACATATACACACAGACACAGATTCACTGATTTAATGTGTGTGTACACCTTTGGTTTTATTTTCTAACTTATAAAGGAGCTATGGATAAAGATTTTCCAAAAGTGATATGGACGAAGTAACTTCTGAAAATAGAAAATCAAAAAAAGGGTTCCAATACAGAAACAAATAATCATTTCCAGAAGAAAATATTATTAAAAGATGCTGCTAAATTCAGGATCAAATACAACACAGAGATAGAAGAGAGACATCTCATTACAATTCCTGCCCAAAACTGGTTGAATAAGGGCTGGGGTGGGCTGTTTCAGTTTGGTGGGTACCATCTTTGCCTTGTGACAGGTATCCCATGGAGAGAGAAGGGAGAAAGGAAAAGGACAAATAAAAATAGAGTCAGAAAATAGATTACTAAATGTGGAGTGGTCAGAGGGGAAGCTATCAGCTCTGTCTGCTTCCTTACATACTCAACTTCAACTAAATGATTTAAGCTATTTTCCATTCCACATATGTTTCCATATTTGGATTACTTTGAATACATGTCAGTCACTGCGATGATCAAGACGTTAGCTGCAGAAATAAGTGGAAAATATAGTTTTAAATAGCTAAGTTTCCCTTTTCTTCATTTGCTCCTCTCTCACCTTCAAGAATGGAATGATGAAATGGTTTCTGAACCATTAATTAATTCAACCTTCCATCCATCCACTTATCTATCCATACTTCTTTCCATCCATTTTACAAACCCTTTATTAAACACCTATTATATGCAAGTCACTTTAATTACCAAGAGGAATACAAAGATAAATTCAATATGATCATTGCCTTGAAGGAGTCTGAAGTCATAGGATCATAGATTTAGAGCTAGAAGAAGCTTAGAAACTGTCTACTCCAATTCCCTCCTTTTACAGATAAAGACACTGAGGACAAGAAAGGTAAGTGAATTGTCCAAGATCACATAGGTAACACATGACAGAAATGGGGTAAATAAACAGGTCCTTTGATTCCAAATTCATTTTTTCCAGTACACCACACTTCTTCTCATCCTAGTAGAGAGAGAGGGCATTCAAATATACAAAATAATTTCAGTTCAGATGAGTATTTCCTGAATTTTATAGGAATGGTGCAAAATGCCTGCAGTGGCAGGTGAGAGGCAAACTTTGGGTGCAGAGAATTAGGCTGATCCATCTCATTTGGTGGTCATCATTACATGCTTCCTAAGCAGAGGATGCTCTGAAAGGTTCTGCTTGAAGCAAATACAAAACCATTGGTAATATTTGACAATAGTGAACCATGTAATACACTCTTGTGACTCACTTGATTCCAAAAGGTTATTCTGTAAGATTAGAGAAAGGAAAGAAGGAAATATATTTGATGCTTTCCACCTGAATCCTTGGAAAATTCTCTGGGTGACTCTGGTTGCCATAGGCTTATAGAAATGTAAGATCATAAATATACAGCTGGAAGCTGCCTTACAAGTTACCAGATCCTAGTTTTCATCATTTCACAGGTAAGAAAATGAAACCCAGAAAAGTGAAGTGATTTGCCCAAGGTAATAGAGTGAGTCACTGTCTGAGGCAGGTTCAAATCACCCACACACACACACACCTGAAAGATCATTCTCACTTCTGAAACTTGTCAACACTTTTGTAACTCTCACATGCAATTATCCGATTCTAATTTTTACTATGGTTCCATGTGTCCTATCTTCCTAGGTGATATTGTGAATAGATCACTGGTGTTGGAATCAGGAAGACCTGAGTTCAAATCTGGATTCAGACATGTCCTAACTATATGACCCTGGACAAGTCACTTAAATTTAGTTTACCTCAGTTTCCCAATATGTAAAATAGGGATAATAATAGCACTTCCCTCTAAGGATTGTTTTCAAGCTCAAATATAAGATTTATAAAGTACTTAGCACAGTACCTGGTACATAGTTAATACTATATAAATTTTAGTTAATATTGTTGTTGTTGTTGTTGCTGTGGGTATAGTTAAGCAACTTAAGGACAAAGGTCTATGTCATATTTCTTTATATCTCCAATATTTCATGAAGAGTTTTGTCTACTATAGGTATGTAATGAAGGCTTGTTGAAGGTCATAATTCTTAGTGAATTGATTTAGGTTTCATTTTCAAAAAACAAACTTTGAGAGGGCTGTTCTTGCCAGGGCTCCACTGGTTCCAAAGAAGCCAGTAAAATCATTGAGTGAGAAATGAGAAGTCAAGGTCATTCATTCATCAGTAAACTGTGCTGTTTCACCTTCAAATGAAGCCATGCTAATAGGACTATGAAACTGATTAGTGCCAAATACCTCAGATTCTTGAAAAAGAATTGACATTTCCTTTATAAAAAAATGTAATTGAATCCCTATGTACTAACAGACTAGCAACATTAAAAGTCACCAGCAGAAGTGCCATATGAGGTATGCATCTGTATAAATAGACCAGCACCTCAGTTATTTTTTATATAATTCCTATTAAAAATGCAAGACTGCAAGCTTTCAAAGTGCTTTTGCTCCTCAGAAAAGCCCTAAGAAAAAAGCCAAGTTTGGACCCACAGTCTTACAAGGGTCAGTTGGCAAAAGTAACCTACTTCATAATTCATGGATTGAGGGCAGAGTTTCCCAGAGTAATGAATTGTGTGTGCTTCCTACACTGAGTTACCCATGAAATAGACTTGGAGGAACAGAGAAAAGCCAATGTTTCCTTTGATCACATGTCTTTTTGCTTTTAATCCCACCTTAGTGTTTAAATGCAGTTCACACAGCCATGGCAAAAATGAAAGAAAGAGGAAAGTCAGAGAGGCAACATAAACACACCAGGAAATAAAGGAATGTGAAAGCGGAAAATAACAGTCATGTGGACCTAATTCTGGACTGGGAGGCATATTGAAAATCCCATCAACTTCTCATTTCTCAGGGACAGTGCAACGCACCAAGAAGTCAAAGGCTGTGTGTTATAATTTCTGCTATAGTTCAGTACTTCATCTTTGATAACTTAAAAACATCATAGGGTTTTGAGGCTGCTTTAAAAGGGGCTTGAGGGGGTGGCTAGGTGGTGCAGTGAGTAGAGCACTGGCCCTGAAGTCAGAAGGACCTGAGTTAAGATCCAGCCTCAGGCACTTAACACACACAAACAAAAACCTTGCAGTATGACCTTGGGCAAGTTACTTAACCCCAATTGCCCTCCAAAAAGAAAAAAAAAAGTGGCTTAAAGCTACTTGGTGAAGGAAACATGTTGGGTTGTGCCCACCACTTCTACCATAACTCTTTTTTAAGGACTTCAAAAATATGAAGAGCTAAGAATACACAAAACCATGATCTATATAAATGAGTTGTTTGGCAATGCCACCTCCTACCAGAAGCTTCAAAATATTTTGCAAAACACAAGGATGATGAAACTGCATGACTTCAGCATGTGAAGGAATGATGTAGTCTAATGATTTCATTTGCATTTAGGTAGTAAAGCAAATAAATCTAAAGTATAACAAGGTAATAGAACAAAGAATAAAAGTTAATAGAATTTTTAAAAGACTCATGCTCAAATTAAGCTTCAAACATCTCCTAGCTATGTGACCTCGGGCAAGAGATTTAACCTCTGTCTTCCTATTTCCTCTTCTTTAAAATGAGGATAAGAATAGTATTTATTTTCCAAGGTTGTTGAGAGGATAGAATGAGATAAAATGCGTAAGTTCTTTGCAAAACCTAAAGTAACATATAAATGCTATCATTGTTATCACTAATGAGAAAAACAAGACCCAAAAAGATAAAGCAATTTACCTCAGTTAACAGAGACTGGTACAAAGCTCTGTTCCCCTCATTCATAATCCAGAGCACTTTCCAAAACACCATGCTACCTCCTTTAACAGTCAATCAACATGCATTTTTAAGTATTTACTATGTGCCAAGAATAGTGCTGGAGATACAATGAAAGGGTAATGTCCTTGTCTCCAAAGAGCTCACATGCAAACAGCTGTGTACATAAACAACATATACAGAGAAGATGGAAAATAAACAGAATGAAGACCCTAACAGGGGAGTGGAAACTGAAAAGTTATCCTGTAGATGTAGGATTTGAAATGAATCTCAGAGAAAGTCAGGGGAGTCAGCAAATGGAGGTAAAGAGAGGCAACCTTCCAGACATGGGAGATAGGCAGTTAATAGGAACAGAGTAGGGAGAAGAAGCATCCTATATGAAAAACAGTAAGAGCAGTACCACTGAATCAAAAAGGAGTGAAGATAAGAAGATTGAAAGGTAGGAGAGAGAAGATCTGTGAAAGACTTTAAAAGCAAAACATGATTTTAGGTTTTATTCTGGAGGTATTAAGTATAATTTTATATGTACTTATACATAATTTATTTTCCCGTTTTATTTTTAATTTATGGAATAAAACAAGCATTTCTGTAACACAGTACAATAAAAAAGATGGTTGTACAAGAAACTGCAAATCTACTATGTAAAACTTGCTATTCCTTTCAAATATACAACAAAATTATTGTACAGATTTTTTTCCTCCCTTCCCCCTTTATAAAAAATTCTGAGTATAAATGTATAAATAAAATATGTGGGCTTAATTTATAAATATATAAAGTAATTTATATGAGTATAATTTATATTTATATATGTATAATTAAATATATTCTAAAGGTAGTAAATATAAGTAGTAGGTGTGACATGTCCCAAACTAAAGTTTAGTAAAATCACTTTGGCATCTAAGTGGAGGATAGACTAGAGTGGGGAGACATTTAAGTCAGGGGATAAACTATAAAGCAATTACAATGGGGAAAGGGGGCATGAAATGATGAGGCTGTACACTGGTGTGCAGCAGGAAGTATCATCTTTGAAGAGGCCATATTTGTTTCTTCTTGGATATCATCTGACATTTTCAAGAAAGTTTATAAATTTTAATTTATTGTGGAATATTTTGTGTTTCGCAATTGCTAAATTGGGTGGCCTTTTCTCAATACTTATCCATAATGAGTACTATGAAGCATTTGAACCTGTTGACCATCCTCTCATCCTGACTTTTCTGTCTTTTTTTGACACTGTGACATTAATCTTTCCTGTTCTTCCTCATAGTTATTTCACTGTTTTTCTCAAATACATAGATTTGGATGCAGTTATCCAAAGCCAAAAAGTGCTCCCAGTTTCAAGCAATGAGAAAGGTAAAAACGAATAGTCTGTATATACACTTTGTGGGATAGCCTAAGAAACCTGAATTTTTAACAAAGGAGGATGCAGCACATAAGGCTGAAATATTTTTAGAGCTTAGTGAGTAATTATGTTTACTCTCTAAATACTGAATGCTAATGGGGTTTTGAGCTATGCCGACTGACACCAGCACAGCAAGACTGCAATTAGGCTAGAAGCAATGTGAAAATAAAACTCAAATCTCGACCAGGACAAGGTGCTAACAGCAAAAATTCATTTTCTCTCTCTGCATTGGGGTCATGGATGGTACTAGGAGAACACACTTAATCGACTGAGCTAGTCAAAAAAGCAAATGAAAAAAAAGTGAATTTCTTATTTAAGGTTTCTGTACTGAGATTGAAGATAAGACAGTGCTTTCAGAGTTGAGTATATTTTAAATAAAAATCATGAAATTTAATTCAAATTTATCATTTAACAAAATAGTACCAGAATAAGAACAGGAGAGTAGAGAAAATCAGGAATGAACTACTTCCTACCTTGCTTTATTTGAAGAGGTGATTTAAAATGAATGCCCTTATTTTCTAAGCCTTATCACAGTAATCAGAAACAGCAAGTCAGTAAACATGTATTGAGTAGCATGGGTCAGAGTTCAAGCTGGGCATAAAGAAACAGGCAGAGCTCAGGAGGCCAAGAACAGCATTTCAGAATCTAGGAACAGGTGACCAAATCTTTATAAATGAGATGGAAATGGCTGTAAATTCCAGAACTCTCTGCCCTGGTTATATGCAGCCCTATTGGAGTATGGTGATGAAAAGTAGAAGGTGTGCTCTAATATCTCTCTGTCTCTCTATATTTCTCTCTCTGTCTCTGTCTCTCTATCCCCTCCCTTTCCAATTCTGCCTCTCTCTCTGTCTTTGTATCTCTATGTCTCTTCTGTCTGTCTCTTTCTGTATCTTTGTCTCTATCTCTGTCCCTCTGTCTCTGTCTGTCTGTCTTCTGTCTGTCTTTCTCTCTCTCTGTTTCTCTATGTCTGTATGTTTCTGTCTCTCTCTCCCCTCCTTTTTCCATCTCTCTGTCTGTCTCTATGTCTGTCTCTGTCTCTCTCCCTTCCCTGTCTCTGTCTCTCTTTGTGTCTCTATGTTTCTTCTGTTTGTCTCTTTCTGTGTCTCTCTGTATCTGTCTCTCTGTCTTTTTCTTTCTGTCTCTCCCTCCCTTTCCATTTTTGTCTCTGTATCTGTGTCTGTCTCTGTCTCTTTGTTTCTCTCTGTGTCTCCCCTCCCTTTCTATCTCTACCTCTATCTGTCTCTCTTTGTGTATTTATGTCTCTTTGGTCTCTGTGTCTGTTTCTGTACTTCTCTCTGTCTCTGTCTCTCTCGCTGTCTCTGTCTCTCTCTCTGTCTCCCTTCACCTTTCTCTCTCTCAGCAAAGAACAGTTATAATATCATGGATTTTAAAGCTGGATGAAATGTCAGAAACTGTTTTGTCCATCCTCTCCTTTTACCTTTGATGAAACTGAAGAGATGAAGTGACCTGTCAGTGTTGTACCTAGATGTTTGCAGAAAAGATCCTGGTTACTATGGAGGACAGAAGTCAAGAAGATGTGGGTTCACATCTGGTCTCAGTTATGACTAGCTCTGTGATCCTGAACAAATCATCTAACCTCACGATGCCTCAATTTCCCTGTTTGTTAAATAGGGAGAATACTTGCACCTACCTCCGAAGGTTATTGTAAGAACAAAATGATATAATATTTTTAAAGTGGTTGGCAAGCATTAAAGAGGTCTATAAATATGGATAAATTCTATCTATTATTAACAAAAAGCCTTCATTAAAGAGACACTCCTTTTGTTTTGAGATGGGAAAAAAAAAACATACTTTGACAGAGAACTCTAGGGAAAACATTCCACCTAGGCAAGCCACATCTTGATATACATGCACTATTTAGGAAGAAAGGCAGAGGTGAACCAGTGTAGCTTAGCAAAGCAAATAGAGGACAGGAGTTCAGAAAGATCTCTGTTTACCCATCTGACACGTGGTAGCTACGTGACCATGGGCAAGTCGCTTAACTGCTCAATGCCCCTAGCACGTCTCTAAGAGTATAATCTAGAACAGCTCCCAATAGGCATTGCAAGAGGGAGTTTCCTCATGGGGAGTTCTCTATCCTGGTTAAATTAACCCCTTCCCCAAAACAAAACAAAGCAAACTTCAGTAGTAGAAGAAGGCAAAGTGCATGGTCTACCTGTTTGTTTGTTTGTTTTTTAATAAAGAATAAAATAAGACTCAACTGCAACTATAAAAAGGAAAGGGGGGTTGGGAGGGCGCTTTTTCCTATGGTGCTAACATAACATGAATTTCTTTAGCAACAGCAACAACTGATATTAACAACTAATTAACAAGAATTGTTATTTAAAATAAGCAACTATCAGATGACACCCTTCTCTTCTTCTCCTCATATTCTCTACCCCATGAACCCAACACCCAACTGTTTGCCACAATGAGCAGTCTCTCTCTATACATCCCATGGGTTTTAGTATTCTGGTGTTTCTACCTCCTCCTCCAACTGAATTTGTCATTAAAAAAGAAATATTTCACTTTACTTTTGGTGAAGCTTACTCTATGCATGTTTTTTGAAGCTTTTTCCAAATGGGGAAAAAAGTGTTAGTTATGAATGAGATAAGATATGACAAGGACCTTTAGGCAAATAGAAAAATCTATTAGGAGATTAGAACACTGGGGTGCTGGTGTGACAGAGAATCAGTGTAGGTGTTACAAGGAATAATATAGAGCAGAGTGCCTCTACGTTTTTTTTTCCTTGTGTGAAATGAAGTTTAACTGACTTTAAGTAATTCCATATTGGATTTAAGCAATTATAAGACTGCTATGATTTGGTGGAAAAGCAAATATATTTTTATCTATTTATCTGTCTTTCTGTCTATCTACCTATCCTATCTATCATCTATCTCCATATCTATATTTTCTATATCTGCATATAGTGGCCAGACATTAACAAGACTTGTGTTTAAAACCAAGGTGGAGTTGCTTTTGTTCAAAGCTAATTAAAATATATTTCATGTGGTGCAAATTGACATAATGTATTCCCCCATATATGTTCTTGGGGAAGTCATTTAATTTCTCTGGGGCTCAGTTTCCTCACCTGTACAATGAAAGGGTTAGATCAGGTGACCTCTGAGGTCCTTTTCCTATTGAGATCTAAAATCTTATGATGCTTCCTTTCCCTAGAGATTTGGACACAGTGACATTGTTGATCACTTTGAAATTTTCCAGTGCCATTTGAGGGTCCTGAATAGTATATAAAACTACTTGTGTAGGAAAGGTTTTGTGGTAGGTCAAGGCCAGGCCTGATGGTACAGAAGTGTGGTATGGAAAATATGCAGTAGAAGATAAGAGAACTGGTTGCTGGGGAAGTGAAAAAAAAAGCTAAAAGTTCCAAGGTGAATGGCAATACATGATCATCGGTCTCCTTTCCTTGTGCGCTACCCACTTGGCTGTGATTTGAGTTTTATTTTCACATTGCTTCTAGTCTGATGGAGGGGATGGAGGGAGGGAAAAGAAGGGAGAGGACCATTCACAGGCATTTGTCATTGGCATCATTTTGGGGTAATCATCCATATACTCCATAACCAAGAGAGTGAGAACCATAATATGGAAAAATTATAGATAGCATTTATATAGTGCTTCAAAGTTTTCAAAGCCCATTACATGTGCTATCTCATTTAATCTCATCCAAAAGGAATAATGTGGTTGTGGAATCAGATGGAATCAAACGCTGAATATCAGAATTGTCCATCTGAATGTGCTTTCGGTAGCTAAGCCAAGAAAAAGGTGCTGGTGGTATTGACACTAGGTATTTCTAACTCATACAGTTTAACACATGACATGACTTGGTCTTTGACCTTAAGGCCTAAAGCCAGGGATTTTAATTTTACGTAAGAAGGGATTTGGAACCTTTTAGTTAATACTTAGAATAAAGTAAATAATCCAATCAAAAGTTCCTAGGAAGTGGCGGCTAGGTGGTGCAGTGAATAGAGCACCAGCCCTGGAGTCAGGAGGACCTGAGTTCAAATCCAGCCTCAGACACTTAACACAAAAACTAGGCCTGTGACCTTGGGCAAGTCACTGAACCCAATTGCCCCTCAAAAGAAAAAAAAAAGCAAAAGAAAAGTTCATAGGAAGAAAATTATTCCTTCATCTATCATTACATTCATTTGCGAGAAAGTACACACACACACACACACACACACACACACACACACACACACATTCTACAAGGTATAGTCCTAAATTTCTGTATTAGGTGCAACATTATCTAAAGATCTATAATGATAACCTACAATATAATAATACACAGGATGATGGCAATAATCATTACACTGGTTTATGTACATTAAAAGAGTGAATCTGACCAAAAGCATTTCCTCACTTTAAACAACCCTGCTTTATTACACACATAGAAAAAGTGACTGATGGGAAGTATTGAGAACCAATCTGCATGTAGGCTCAGATTTCTTACACTTTTAAAAACAGCCACACCAAGTAAGGAGTGATATTTTGTTCTTACTGGTTTTCCAGTTTGGTAAGATTTATTTGCAAATAAGTGTCTCTCTAAAAGGGGGTCATAACATATTTAAAACTACTGTGCTTATTTGTAATGGGTTTTATTTTCCTTGTATTCTAAATGGATGGAGAGAATGAAGGAGAGGGAGAAAATTCAGAGTTGAGAATAAAATAAAATTGATCTTTTAAAAGCAAAACAAATAAAATTATTTTTTACATGATGGTTATTTGAATTTTAACAGATGATGATCCTAATTTAAGGTTCATGGCAATATTCATTTAAATCAATGGGAGTTTGAAAGGACAAGGATGAAAGATCACTAAAGCCCTTTGTAAACCTTAGCCAACCATAGTTATAACCATGGTACTAAATATGCAGATGGTGGTGATGATGGCAATGATGACGACAAGGATGTTCATGACTATCTTGTGATGGGATCACAATGCTCTGTCCCAACCTGGCTAAATACTGGAGAACATGGCAATTGTTACTAATGACCATAATTTAGACCTAACCTCCCTAGAAACTTAGATCCTTGAGGTGCTTTTATTTTTCACTTGTAAAATTAGGAGCATTATTTTTATTCTGTGTAAAACTCAATTCAAGAAATGCATATTAATTATCTGCTCTGTACAAAGCATGGTTTTAGGAGTTGGAGAATGGAAAGATTAAATAAGCTATCTTCCTAGGTGATGAGGACTTAAAATTGAATGGAAAAGCATATAGATAAATGCATAAACACACACACACATACACAAAGCAGAGTAAAACTATGGTAATAAACTATGGTACAGTAGGAAAGATACTGAATGTGGAGTCACAGGACCTGAGTTAAAATCATAGCTCTTCTCTTTACTAGGGATGTGGACCTTGATCAAATCACTTGACCCTCCACCCTGGGCTTCAGTTTCCTCGTTTGTGAAATAAAATGATTGGATTGTGTTGTTTCTAGGATCTTTTCTAACTCTATATATAATGTTATGATCCCCGAATATAAAGGAGGAGCCCAGGGAAAATATTATGAGAAAATTGAGGAGAGTCCATGTTAAGGACAAGCTTAATAGAGAAGGTGATACCCGAGGAACGTAAGGATTTTATAGCAAAGAGGCGAGTCCGTTCCAGGAATGATAGCCAACAAGAGAATGGATAAAGTTGGAGTATCTTCATTAGCTGAAATTCAGATAGTGTAAGATGTCTAGGTAAGAAGTTTAAAGTGAAATTATTGAATGAATGAATGCATTAAAATTAAAGTTCTTAATACTGGCCAAACACTGTGCTAAGTTCTGGGTCATGTCCAAATCAGCTGTATGAATATAGTCAGATCATCACTTTGTCCCAGCTAAGATTAAAACCAAGAAATTAAAATCAGAAGAATAAAAATAAGACAGTGTATGTAGTTGAAGCAATTTTAATCTGACCTATTCAAAATTACTAAGTGACTCCATTATTCTCTTTCATTCCTCTTCATGGGCTGCTGGACAGAGCTGAAGAAGATCACAAAAGTGTACTAATATCCCAGCCAGAACTCCACTGAAACTGGCAAGCTTTTTTTCCCCTTTATTTTTATCCCTACTTATTTCACTACCCTACTCTCTATAGCAGATGTTTGAAACCTTTTCCTTCCTTGAACCCTCTGTGGCTCCTTTCCCCCATCATCTTAGCTAAGGACTTAAGCTTATATTTCACTATAACAAAAGGAAAAAGAGAAAAATGAATATATTCACCCCTATCACTTCTTCCTTCTTCATCTCACATAATTTTAACATCTTCACCCACTATCTCCTTCTTCATTTTTGATATTAGGTGAAGAAATAGCATTTCTGAACACCAAAGTAAACTCCTTTACACACATTCTCAATCTGACCCTCTCCTATCTTCTATAGCAGATCTTCCCCATTATCATTCCCACTCTCTCTGTTTCTTTCCCTGTCTGTATGTGTGTCTGTCTATATGTTTGTGTGTCTATCTATGTGTTTCTCTCTCTGTGTCTTTCTCTTTCTGTCTCTCTCTGTCTCTATCTCTCTCTATCTCTCTCTGTCTCTGTCTGTCTTTCTGTCTGTCTCTTTCTCTCTCTCCACACACACACACACACACACACACACACACACACACACACACACACACTTTTAACCTCTTAGTGAGTCTGGTTTCTTCCCTGATGCATACAGACAACACCATGTCTCCCACAACTTTCAAAAACCTCCTCACTTCATCCATCACTTCTAAGTATTATACTATTTCTCTCCTCCCTTTCATGTCTAAATTCCTTGTGAAACTCATCTATAATAGGTGCCTCACTTTCTTTTCTCTCTTCTTAAATCTCTGTGTTCTGTATTCTGACCTCATCATTCAACTTGAAATGCTCTCTCCAAAGTTACCAATGATCTTTTAATTGCCAAATCTAATAGCATTTTCTTAATTCTTTTCCTTCATGACCTCTCTGCATGCTTTGTTACTGCCCATTAATTTCTCCTCATATGTATTTTCAGCTCTAGGCTATCATATACCACCCTCTTTTCATTTTCTCTTATACGTTTCTGAACATTCTTCATCAGCCTTTGCTGGCTCACTAATGGTCAGTATCTCCTACTGCTCTCATCCGGGCTATTCTATTTTTTCTGTTATACTATCTCTCCTGGCAATCTTATTAGTTCCAATGGGTTCAATTTTCAACTTTACATAGATAAATCCAAGATCCATACATGCAACCCTAGGCTCTCTCATAAGCATCATTCATACATCACCAACTGCCTTGGGGGTTCTAGAATTGAAAGTCTTGTAAGCATCTTAGAGAATATCATGAAAATAGAACATATTATCTCTCCCTCCACCCTAATAATTACCTTTTTCCAATATCCCTATTACTATAGATAGCACCATCATTCTCCCTGTAAGCCAGACTCACAATCTCAGCATCACCATTGAATTCTCACTCTCAATTAGAATTACCAATTTCTATCAAGACCCATCTCAAATCTCCATCTTTTGGAAGAGACTCCCCAATCTCCCAGCTGCTAAAGCCATCTCTTCTAAGGTGACCTTCCATCTATTTCATATGTATCTTGCATCTTTATAATTACTTGCCAGTCTTTCAACCAAATAGCATTTATTAAATGTCTGATATGTGCCAGTAACAAAGATTATTATATGAGAAATAGTTGAAAATTGTTTTTAATAAAACCATACTGTAGGTCTGAGGTTTTGAATGGACAATAATTTGACTACCAGTCAATTAAGACAATTTTGGGGAAGCAAACGTTGGGATAACCTCTCTCTCTCTCTCTCTCTCTCTCTCTCTCTCTCTCTCTCTCTATATATATATATATATATATATATATATATACACACACACACACATACACACACACACATAGGAGATATATATTTGTATATATATTTATATATATTGGAAATTATATATAATATATTTTACATATATGTGTGTGTGTATATAGCAATGACTATTGCTATAAACTAGGAACTGATGGGCATTGATTACTCAGAATGGAAGGAAATTCCACCAGCCTCGGAGGAAGGAAATTTCATATATGGCTAAACTATTATGGCCCAAATATAAAAATAATGACTATTATTACTAATGATGCTTTGGACAGTGATTTTCAAAATAGATATAGGTCACTTACTGATGGCCCAGTACTACAGAAGTACTAAAATCTTGAATGAGAGGCTCAATATTCCAAAATTGTCTGATAAGGAAGGTATTGTCTGCTGGTCTTGAATCAGGCCAGACCAATGATAGTTTATATTCAGTCTTGCAATGAAATGAGACTTATAGGTCATTCAACAGTTAACAAAAGCAGAATTACTTAGCCATAACAGGAAAAATCATTTCTGGAAAAGGTTATGCATAAAGGACATTATGAATTGATTCAATTGAGCAAAGAGCTCTCCTGCCTCTGAGTTGCCCATCATCTTACAACAATATATCAGAAAGTCCCTGGAGCTCTTCATAGATGTTTGGTAATCAGGTAACCAGGAAGTAATTCAATAGACTGAATTATAGCTACCTGTAGACTTAATGATAACATCTTCAAAGACCAAGTTGTGAACTATTACCTCTTGCTCACGGTAGGTGCTCAGTAAATGTCTTGACATAACAATGAATTATGGACATTTTCCCTAGATTGTGTAGCTAATTTTTGACAAGGTTAGTATTTTGTTGTATCTCTCAGCATTATATGTATGACTCTCAGCAAAATCTCCAATAACATAGCCTTTTGTTTCCAAATTAAAACTCAATTTGACGCATTTGTTAAATTTTAACCAAATTCTACTAACAAAACCCTGTTGGCAAAACAACACATTGGCACAGCTCATTCATAATAGTAATAATATTCATGATAATAGTAATATTAATAATAACAGTAAGAATAATCATAATAGTAAACAAAAGTGATTCGCAATTCAAGACATTTTACAAAACAGAGTCGTGAATGTTACTGTGTCAAATCTATAAATAAGTAAAATGATTGCTTACATTTGCCAGAATCATTGATCAGGAGCCAAATGGGACGTGCATGATCATCTAGTCTAAGCCCCTCATTTTACAAATAAAGTACTGAAGTATGGATACATTAAGTGATTTGCCTAATGTCATACAGATATCAAAGGCTGAACTAGAATTTGAGCTCAAGTTGATTCCAAATTCAGCATTCTTCCCAATACTAATCAGGTGTTCATGAGGCCTCTTCCCTTCAGTTACCTAGAGTATATTGACATACTCAGCAAAATTCACTGTCCTGCTTTTGTTTCACTAGGATGTTTTCTAAGAATTTTTCTAAAAATTTGATGTGAACAATAATATAAGCATTGTTGTTGTGGTTGTTGAGTTGTTTCTCAGTCATGTCCAACTCTTTGTGACCCCATTAGGGTTTTTATTAGCAAAGATACTAGAGTGGTTTTCCATTTCCTTCTCCAGTTCATTTTACAGATGAGGAACTGAGAGGCAAACAGGATTAAGTGATTTGTTCAGGGTCACACACCTACTATGTATCTGAGGCTAGATCGGAACTCAGGAAGATGGCTCTTTCTGAATCTAGACCTGGAACTGTATCCACCGTACTACCTAGCTGCCCAAGATAAGCATAGGGGAGAATATTCTGAATAGTTTGTTTGCTTGAAGTGATATTTCTTCCTATTTTATTACATTTCTTTCTAACAGACATTGGAAAAATTCCCAGTTCATCAAATTTCATTTTTAGTCCTTCCTGGTCACATGATTATTGCTTTGGGGTCAGAGATTGTGAAGTCCATGTAATTTGCAGTCTTGAAAGGTCTATCATTCAGTATATCTAGAAGGAACTAAATGATTCAGTGGCTAGAGCACTAAAACCACAAATATGACAGACATGACTTTAAATCCAGGTTCAGACCTTAGACACAGAGTTCAAATCAGTCTCAGATCTTAGGACACTTGCTTTCTGACCCTGGCCAAGTCACTTACCCTCTGCTTGTCTGAGTTTAATCACCCTTAAAATGATGATAATAATAGGACCTACTTCCCAAGGCTGTTGTGAGGATAAAATGAGATATTTGTAAAGCACTTTGTACACCTTAATGTACTACACAAATGCTAGCCATTAATATCATCTCATTCTTCTATTAGAGAGTCTCTGCCTATAGAATTCCATCTCTTTTCACAGTCAGGAAAATGTTCCTTACTTGAGACCTTAAAGAAACAAATCGCTATGGGATCTATTAAACCAGCCCCTAGTGATTTCAAAATGATTAAGATTATTTTTCCTGGATTCCAATTAATAGACACCAGAAATGATGAGTGTTATGGGTAATGCAATATTCTGTTAGATACAAAATTCTCTTAATACTCTCAGTTCTAGATGTTTCAAGCAAAATGGTCAGAATTCCCTTGGAATAAATCATTCTATTCCAAACTGAAAAAAGAACAAAGATATTTGACATAGGAGACAGACAAGGCCTATCAGTTTTGTTCCCTCTAACTTACCCCAATTTAACAAAACTTTCTTTATTCCCTTTTCATTTACAGTTGCCAAATTGATCTGGGTTTAACTTTCAATCTGTACTCTTTCCTCAGATATGATTTTTATGCAAAGCAAGTACATTTCTAAAATCACAATCTCAGTGAAAATAAAACTGATGGTTATAAAGATAAAAAATGCTAACAAAAATAGAAATAACTTAGCAAATCTTGCTGTTATATTAACAAACTTCTTACCTTAGGTACAGAAATTTTGTTTTCCTCATTTGAGCCCCTAGACATAAAATAGGGATCATAGAGAACCTTACATTGACCTCCAGTGGCTCAAAGATAATCATGACTGTTCTTTATGGAGTCCAGCTTACCAAAAAAGAAGGAGGTATGGATTATCATTTATTTGAATAGAAAGAAAAATAACAAAAAAAGAAAAGTCGGTATTTTTTCCATGCAAAGAGACTAATGTTAGAGGTACAGCCAAAGTCAATGGGCAGCCTATTTATGCCAAGATAATATTTTCCTTTGGTTACTGGTAAGTCCTTAAGAAAGAATCTTACTGAAATCTAGTATGTGCAATTCCCACAAGTTGGTAGAATATATATATCAAAGTGGTAAGTGGGCCTAATAGCTCCAAGCACTGTTCTCAGAGGCCAAACTGTGCCTTATCCTGGAAGTACTAGGGCATGGCTCTACAGAGAAGTCTTCAAAAGGTCTGAACTCCTAAGGTTGCCCTAAGGAGAAAAAATGGAGTTGAAAAAGATGGAGGGAAGTCGAATGTTATCATTTACTGGTACCTGATTGCTATATCTTGAGTAGCCAAAACCATGTTGCTCACTTAACTTCCAACTCTCTCATCAGTCTACCTCCCCACAAGTTACCTGGGCTTTCTAAGAATGACTCCTGACTGTGTGATCATTGATGTTTCCCTGCCTTGGGCAGTCCTATTTTAAGAAACCCCAACCAGTCTCTCACTTCAATTTCAATTCATGCACACCCCCTTTTCTGTTTGTTTTGTCTTTCCCAATTAGAATGTAAGCTTCTTGAGAATAGGTACTGTCTGGTTTTCTTCTTTTGATATCCCCACCCAGCAAGGAGTCTATTTCCAGGCATATAGTAAGCAAATGGATTATTTATTGAGTGACCTAACTAGACTGATAAGATCAAGTTAAAGGAATTATTCATTTACAAACTCATTCTTGGTTGGTTGTTGTATGCTTAGCTGTTGCCCAAGAAATCTCTATAATATTTAGGGGGCATTGTGAAAGAGGGAAAATCCCTGTTAAAGTTTGGCTTAGAATTTAATTTGTTGCTGTTTCTAGAATCCTTTTCACTTGTACATTTTCATGTGACTTATAACACTGAATGATAAAGGGGAACATAAGGCTTAAATTATATCAACTACTATTTCTCAGGATCTCTGGGGATGGGCTACTGAAAAAGCATCAGTTCAATACAGCTCTACTTATTCGGCAAGCACTATCCTCACTGTTTTGTTTCCTCCTGAGTTGAGGTAACAGCCAAGTTCCCTTAGAAAAGGTCAAAAAGCTCTAGTGTCAGCTTTCTTCTAAATTTCCCATTTCATCACTGTGTGTGAGTTACATTTGCATTGAACAAAGATAAAGCAGTAAAAGCTGATTCAGGTAGATACAATGGAAGTAAGGCTGTTCACATATCAGTGTCAACCCCCAGAGCTAAGCTGGATCTTGTTCCCTAACTACCAGCAGATGACATGTGAAATAGTTCTCACCAGAGAGCACCTTTATCCCCACAAAGGAACACTTCAGGCCATATAAGGAAGTTTGCTGATTTATCATATTAGTAAACCATGCCTTTCTTTATAGAATTATATAATGATGACATCGAAAAAGTCAACCTCAAAGATTGCCAAAGGCTTTCATGGACTTGGGACTATGATCATGATTCTATAAAATATATGAAATGAACAAAAAGGTCTCCCCTCTGTTTAAGAGATCATATGACAAAAGGGGATAGAAATATATAGAAATGCATATATGCATTCATCTACACATATCCATATATTTTTAACCTTTAATAACTTAAAACTAAAGTAAGACTTCTGGGTCGATGAATATGGCACTTAAATAGCACAATGCATACACAGAGCACACAGACTCCTCAACTTGGCTTCAAGAAGTCCTGAGTTCAAATTCTGCCTCAGGTGTTCACTAGCCCTGTGACCCTGGTCAAGTAATTTAACCTTTCTTTGCCTCATTTTCCTCAATTGCAAAATGGGGATTATAATAGCACTTACAAATTAAGAATAAATTCATGTATTGTATTAATTTACTACTTGAAAGATTAAAATGTGTAATCTTATTACTGCAGTTACTCCCTCTGCTGGTAGAGATCATGTCTCATCCTGTGTTATTCATGCCCATATTTATCCATATATATATTTCATAAAGAAGCTCTCTACTGTCACAAATGGAGGTAATGGAATCAATCTGTGTCAATGTCATTCCAAAGGGAACTAAAACATCTTGTCATAGGGAGCACATTCAGTGATCTTGCATTGTAGCACTCATGATAAAGATTAGCAAAGGGTCAGCTATAGAAATAATTGCAGGGGTGGCTAGGTGGCGCAGTGTATAGAGCACCAACCCTGGAGTCAGGAGGACCTGAGTTCAAATCCGACCTCAGACACTTGACACACTTTCTTAGCCATGTGAAGTGGGCAAAAATAAAAAAAAAAAACAAACAAACAACAAAAAGACATAATTGTAGTTTGGGTATCAATATCTATTTCAGCAGATGAACAAGTAGAGAAAGCTTCTAAAAACCTTGAAAAGACATATCAGTCATGGTGACTCTCATCTGTAATACTTGCTTCTGGGGAGATTGAGACTGGTAGATTGCTTGAGGTTAGGAATTCTAAGCTGCACTAGAAGTAAAGCACACCTGTCTATACTAAGTCTGGAATCATTAGGGTAACGTACATTAGGGTGAGCAGAGGCCCACCAGCATAGCTAAAGAGAGTCAAATTGGCTCACATCAAAATCAGAACATGGACAAATCTACCATGCTGATCAGAAATGGTATCAGGCCATGAGAGGTGAGGTACTTTCAATCTGTGGAGATAAAGAGATCTAGTTTCCAAAAGAAAGCAAACAGACAAAAAATGCAAATGCAAACAAGAAAATTAAGAAGAGTCCCCAAGCTAAATCGATTTAAACTTTTAAAATGTGATGATTTTAATGCAAAGTTGGACAGGGGGGGAGTCAACAATGAACATGATGAAATATATGGTATAGAAGGGAAAAAAAAGACCAAAGCCTTATATACTACATAGAAACCTCACACCAATATGTCATAAATAATTCCCCAAAGTCAAGAACTGGGAAGAATAAGGCATGCTGAATACCAAATAAAGGTGTGCACATACATGCACACATGCACACACACACACTGAAATGAATTATATTTGAATATAAAATAATTTGTCCTTGATATAGGAGTCATTTCTGAATCAACTTATCTAGGTGGAGTCAGACCATTCATGTAAGGTCATGAAATCATAGATCTACTACAACAAAGGACTGTCATCCAGTGAGTCTCTCTTTCCCATAGAATCCTAATACAGGCTCCTCAACACTCAGAGAACTACCTTGTGATTTAGATCACCTCAAAAGTTAAAAAATACTTTTGGGCTTAATAAGCAAACAAACCTCTTCTTAGTTCTATATTGTCCAAACTGGCTTATATCAACTTTGCTCATTAGTTGTATGTAGTGACATATTGAGTTTGTTCTTCATTTGGATACTTTATAAGAACCATTTGGTCTGGGGAGAGGGGTTGTTGTTTTTGTTTTACTTTTTGTTGTTGTTGTTCTTTCTTTGTTTTTCTAATGTGCTTGTTGAATCAGGAAACCTCTATACAGAAGGAAATGTTCCTGAACTCTTTCTTAAGCTCAGGACTTTTCAAACTTGGGGCTACCTACAAGGAAGCTCTCAAAGTGTGTGCTACCCAGGAAATCTCCCTTCTCTCTTAGAAGTCTAGTTCATAGCATCAGATTTAGAAACTCAAAAATCTCCCCTAATCAGCAGAGGAAATTGGGTTTAGGAATACTGCCTTGTCCTCCTTTTCCAGTTGTGTTCAAGTACACATCTTTCTCATTCTGGTGTTATGTTTTCTTCTGCATCATTATTACTGCATCTGATAAGATAGAGAGAGAGAAAGAAAGTCCCTCTCCATCCTTTTGCTGCATTCTGGAAAAAGAGGCAAGAGTGAATATTTCAAGTGAAGAATAAACAGTGGAGAGTCCAGTATACCCCCAAAGAGTTGGGTCAGCTTCCTTTCATAAATCACAAAAAAAGGTGACTGATCCTCAGTCACTCACCCACTAAGCTTGCAATTCCCATTACTTGCTTCCAAATAGTGAACTGTTTGCTTTAATCTCATCAGTTTAATTGATGAATTCTTGAATTTAATAGGACTGATAATTTGGTGTCTAAAATTGAACAGAAGAAGAACAGGCTGGTTTACCATATTATTGCATGTGGAGAAGACTCTGTAAAGAAATTGATAAACTAAACTATTCGGATTATATGAAGGGAAAAAAGGGGACTTAAGCTAATGTAAAAGACAACTTTTTTATGAGGACTATCTGTATGCAAATGATTAGAGCATTAAAAATAATTTTGTTTTTGGGATCATTTGATCAGATCTCTGACAGGATATAGGCTTGGCAGCTATTTGTTATCTTAACTGGAATTACTGTGAAATGCCTGAAAGCAGTAGAACTGTATTTTTTTATTCTACTATTTAAACTTTCCATGACTTCAGACTGGTTTTCCTCCAAATCAGTGTTTTTCATCCCTATTTTTCAAAGGCCCAGAAGTCAATGCTGATTTTGTTGTTGGGCATAGTCTGTGAGTGAGGAGACAAGAAGCCTTTCTACACTATATACACTGAGAGTGTCCTACGTTCGCAGCTGCAGCCATTCGTCACTTTTGACATTGGTCTTGTCACCTGGAAGGCAGCCCATGGCCTTTTTGCCAAAACAAGCCAGCCCAATTGTGACAGCTGCATCCTAGGTTGGTCTGCTACTTCCCTCAATTCCATAGCTATGCTACATCCATAGAATTTTGTCATTGAAATTTGTCTTTGTAATTTTTTTGTACTCTTTAGTTACAAGAACTTCATTTCAGGCCAGCACAGAGGGAAACTATTGAGTATTTGCTTTAATTCATCTTGTTTGCATGTGTCAAACACATTGGGGCTCAATTGCAAAGAGTATCACTTCAGTTCTGGTAAAGCAGTCACATTCTAGGGCCTCATTAGTCATCTTCCTGCTTGTTTCTTTATTGATAGAACTCAAAAGTACTCAGACCTTACCATTTTCATGCTTGATAAGGTGAAGCCAGAGAGAACTACTATTCTCTGAAAATGAGGATGAGGCCACTGAGCCAACATCAGTAAGACATTCACTTTCAGTTATTTTTTCAAATAGCAGTGATTAATTGTACTGATTTATTCACTCAGGCTCATCTGGGCATTTTAATGAATGCATGGGCATCTTTATCAACAGCTTGGATGATGGCATTCTTATCACATGTGCAGATGTCATAAAGCTGAGAGGATGAGCTAATATACTGGATGTAACAACCAGAATTCAAAAAGACCTTGACAGAGTAGGAAAATAGCCTGAAAGCAACAAGCTACAATCTAAGAGGGATATATATAAATCCCTGCACTTAGCTTTCAAAACTTGAGCATAAGATGAGGCATCATGGGATATTGGATAGAGAGTCAGTTTTAAAGTCAGGAACATCTCAGTTATAAGTTCTACTTTTGATTCAGGCAAGCTGTGTGACCATGAAGAAGTCACTTAACATATCGGGACCCAAGAAACTCTCCTTTTTGGGGGGAGGGGGAATCAGTTTAGTGACTTGTCCAGGTGCATGTAGATAGCAATTGTATGAGACCAGATTTGAACTCAGTTCTTCCTGATTTCAGAACTCCATGAACATAATTAAAAAAATTTTTTTTTTACTTTTTTTTGCATGGGGAAGGCAGGGCAATTGGGGTTAAGTGACTTACCCAAGGTCATATGGCTAGTAAGTGTTAAGTGTCTGAGGCTGGATTTGAACAATCACCAGTGCATCACCTAGCTGCCCATGAACATAATTTAAAGACAAGATTACAAGGTACCAGTGAGAGGAATGTTTTACCTTCTAGTTTCCCACACAATAGAAATCACAGAACCAAAGGAAAACAGCTACAAAAACAACTGAACAAAGCAAAGTGAAACAAAGAAAAACTGATATCAAAGATGTATCAGCAAACGATATGAACAAAATGATAACCTATTGATTATGAAAAAAACGATTTTTTTCACTGTCTTCACAAAGCACAGAAGACAATGCTAAGTGTATTTCTTTCCAAGATGATGATCTGAGGTTTAGATTCTGCTTGGAATAAGATGGCCATCCCTTAGTACTAATGGGTAAAAGTCACAAAAAGGTAGGTTTCAGTTTTGTATAATGAAATATGTTATAACAATTAATGTTGTTGTTCAGTCATTTCAGTTGTACATGACTCTTCATGACCCCATGTGGGTTATTTTGGCAAAGATACTAGAATGGTTTTACATTTTCTTCTCTGGTTCATTTTACAGATGTAGAACTGAGGCAAATAGGGTTAAATGACTTTCTTAAGGTCACACAGCTAGTTAGAATCTAAAGCTAGATTTGAATTTAAAAAAATTAATCTTCCTTACTCCAGGCTTGGTTCTCTATTCACTGAGTAAACAGCAGCATCTAGCTGCTCCTTAACAATTACAGGTCTCAAAAACAGAATTGTCATCCTCATGATGTAATGAGGCTTCCATCTAAAGATAAACAAGTAAAAGCTGAACAAACCCCTGTTCAGAAATATTATAAAAAGGAAATACAACATGGTAAGGTCATCTCATTTCAATGCAATAAGAATTTATTAAATGTTTACAATGTGTATAATACTATGAGGTCAAAATTGGTGCAAGATTTAAGCATAAAAGATGATACCATAAGCAAATTAGGAGAACATAGAATAGTTTACTCATCAGATCTATGGATAAGTTAAGAATTTGTGACCAAACCAGAGATGGAGAACATTGCAAGATTTGAAATGGATGGTTTTCATAAAATTAAATTGAAAAGTTTTTGAACAGTCAAAACCAATACAGTATAGATTAAAAGGAAAGCAGAAAGTTGGGGAAATGTTTACAGCAAGTATCTCTGATAAGGGTTTCATTTCTCAAATATATAAAGAACTGAGTCAAATTTATATAAATAAAATTCAATACCCCATCCTTAAATGGTCAAAGGACATGAACAGGCAGTTTTCAGACAAATGAACAAAAACTTTCTATAGTTATTTAAAAAAAGTAATATATATATATGTATATATACATATATATATATGTATATATACGTATATATATATGTATATATACATATATATATATATATTGATTAGAGAAATGCTAATTAAAACAACTCTGAGATACCACCTCCCACCTCTCAGACTGGCTAATATGACAGAAAAGGAAAATGATACATGTTGGAAGGAATATGGAAAAATTGGAACAGTAATGCACTGTTGGTGGAACTGTTAACTGATCCAACCATTCTGGGGAGCAGTTTGAAACTATGCCCAAAGGGTTATAACATTGTGCATACCCTTTGATCAAGCAATCCCATACTAGGTTTGTATCGCAAAGAGATTTTTTTTAAAAACAGGTGGGAGTTGCTCTTTGTATAAAATATTTATAGCAGCCAAGAAGCATAGAGAATTGCTATTTTCTATATTCTTTAATGTGAACTCCAACATTATGAAATGTCAACTTTTAAACTAAATTAATCACTTTACTGGCCAGGTGCATAGAGAATGGAATGTTTTCAAAGCCTAGGAAAAATAACCTGTAGGAAAAAATGAATCCTCTGAATGATATTATACTAGTATGTTTCATCTTCAAATATAGGGAACATTAATGTTCTCATACCTATAAAGAAAAATAGGATATATCCGTGGTTTCTGGCCACCTAGTGTGGCAGTTAGGTGGTACAATGTGTAGAATGCTAGGCCTGGATTTAGGAAGACCTCAGTAAAAATCCAACCTCAAACACCTACTAGTATGTGATTCTGAGTAAGTCACTTAACCCTGTTTGCCTCAGTTTCCTCATCTGTAAAACAAACTGTAGAAGGAAGTGGCAAACCACTCCAATAACTTTGCAAAGAAAACCCCAAATGGGATTACAAAGAGTCAGAAGAACTGAAACAACTGAACAACAAAAAAGAGCCTGTCGGGAATATAAGGCTCCCAGATAATACTATACACGTTTAAGGATTCTATGTATCGTATGTCCCATGAAGGCTACTGATGCTTTACCAAGCATACCATTTTATTGCCCTCAGTTTTATGGATGAATAACCTTGAACCAGGATAGTGAAGACTAGACTTTTATAGACTTCTTCCTTTAAAAAAATATTTTCCAGTCCTAGATGCAGTGTCACAGATTCTATTGCTTCAGCCCTTTCCTCCTTCTAAGGACCTACCCTTGTTAGATCAGATTTCCCTTCTCAAAATCAAAGTTCTTCATAATTTCTTTACTAAGACTCCTTATTAACATGTCTTTTTAGTTATAACTACTCTATCCAAGGTTGAGGCAACTCCTGCGCAAGAAGATATAGCAGTACTTACTGTCCAAAAGCAAAGTTTGACTTCAGAGGAAAAACCTAGCCAATGTGCAGGCCAAGTCAAGGTTGTTGCTTAGAATCCAAAATGAATAATGTTGTTCAGACATCATCTAATCATAGTCTCTAAATAAAGGGTAAACATTCTCTGCAAAATCTTTAACAAGTCATCATCCAGCCTTTAACTGAAAGCTTTCAATGAAAGTCAAGGGGAGTGTAAACTGGTAGTTGTTTTTTCCCTGACAAAGTATTTTGAATGATCATATGTATACATTTATTTTTTAACATATAGAAAGAAACAAGTCAAAACTATTATACCTGTGAAAAATAGACCTATTTTTCAAAGTAATGAAGTCTTTGCCTCACAAACCTCTAGCACTTCACCTTGGAAATGTCCAGTGGCACTAAAACCTCTCTCTCTGATTGGGTAGCTCCTCCCAGAAGTTCCATTAAAGGAGGGTTCACAGGAATTGTTGTTTAGTCATGTTCTTGACCCCATTTGAGGTTTTCTTGGTAAAGATACTTAAGTGGCTTGCCATTTTCTTCTCCAGCTTATTTTACAGATGAGGAAACTGAGCCAAATGGAATTAAGGGACTTGCCCAGGGTTATAAAACTAGTAAGTGTCTGAGGCCAGACTTGAACTCAGGGAGATGAGTCTTCCTGAATCCAGGCTCAGCACTTTATCCTCTGTGCCACCTAGCTATCATTCTTTCTCTTTATTTCCCACCAGCCTGTACTCTTTTCAACTTCTCTACCCTCCTGTGGTGAGCCAAAGAGGCCTGAGCCAGAACTTCAGATAATTACCCTGATATCAGTGGACCTGAACAACAAAGACCTCTTCGAGATGAGATGTGACTTTTCACTAAGTCAGCTCCAGAGTTCTTTTGATATGGGTTACATTATAAGGATGGTATTTGAGTTCTGAGGCTAAGAGGCTCTGCCCCAAAACTTTGGTTGTCCAAAAGATTTGCAGGAAGTCAGTTCTTATGCAGATGTTCTTGATGATGTGGCCTTGGCCATTAGGCTTTGAGGCCAGCTCTCAAGAGCATCCTTTCTGATGTAACTGACTGAGATAAGAGATAACTGCCCAAGACTCTATGGCACCTAGGAAACAATGGGCCTTATTACCATGCTACTTCCAGGATACAACAGACTAAGATAATGATTTCTCTTCCTTCCTGTCCTTTGTCTCTTTGCTCTATAAAAACCTTTCCCTGAGTATCAATAAATGGAGTTAATGGTTCTTCCTTGAGCTACCCACATGGCCTGGTCATTTCTTATTCAAGTCTTGGAATCATGCTAAGTGCTGGACACTGAGCAGCCCACAACATCCTCCCACCCTTCAGCTTCCTTTTATATTATCTTTTCCTCTAGAGTAAGCTCCTAGAGGGTAAGGATTGTCTTTCTTGTTGCTTGTATTTGTATTTCCATCTCTTAGTATAGTGCCTAGCAAATAATAAGTGCTTAATAAATGCATGTTAACAATGCTAGACTGACTATGGGGATAAAGAATGTCTGTTGTCTAAACAACAGACAATAGCCAATTCTATGTCTCACTTCCTGGAAAAAAGTTATGGAACAAACCTACTAGAGAAGGACTTTTTTCTAAATAAGAAGGAAATTTTGAAAGTAATTTTGAAGGGTTTACAGTTATAAAGAAATTCAGAGATTTGAAGGAAAAAATATAGAGGATTTGGGAGGAACTGAAGAAAATTTGACAATAAAAAATCCTATATCCAGATTCTATTTCTAGATTCTGTTTGAAAACTGCAGTAGAAGAAGTAGTGGTAGGGAGAAAAAGATTAAGCATGTTGAGCAAAAAAATCCACAGGTAATTTTGAGGAATTGTGAATTTATGAAGAAGGCCCAAGACTGAATTTTGAGAACTTGGCTATAAGTGAAAGAAGAACTAGAGATGAAGTAAAGGAGGTTCTCAATCTGCAGGGGAAAGGAAACATGCATTTATTAAATGCCTGGAATGTACCTGTTACTGTGTAATAAAAATTCTTAAGATAATTGTTAATATGCCAGAATATTAATACCAAATATTACCTGCTTCTCCCTGAATGATTCTAGCAATGTCAGTAGCATTCCCAACAAGAGAGCATCGATTAGGCTGTGTTGAGTCAAATCTTAAGTTTCCTCCTGAGATCTTGCCTTCCAGGGAAACCCATTCAAACTGGATCTAAGCCTCTGATATCCTTGTTCCCATCCATTGGGATTCATGGCATGAAGGCCAGGATGAAATAGTTGTCCTTGCTAGGATTCTTGAAGGTGGCTGGGATCTCATGACCAAGCCTTGCTACGCCATGCTACCTCTTCCCCCTTTATCTTCCTCCTCTCCTCCTAAAACTATAAATTTTTTTCCTGGCTCTCTTTAGTTTGGAAATTATTTGGGCATCTCCTAGGGTGGCAGGTTTGCTACCCCATTATCTCAATTAAAGATGCTTTATTCCTCAACTCACGGCTCTGATTTATTTCAGGACTTGGCATGTGATAAGTACTTTACAAATATTTTCTCATTTGATCTTTACAGAAACCCTATCATGTAAATGTTATTACCATTTCTATTTTACAATTGAAGAAACTGAAGCAGACAGAGGTTAAATGAATTGTTAAGTATCACTGGTAGGTATCTGAGGTCACATTTGAACTCAAGGTTTCCTGACTCCAGGACCAGCATTGTGCTACCTGTCTGCCTTAGCAGCAATGAAGGAAAATATTTTTAAAAGAAAGGAGGAGGAGGAAGAAGAGAAGGAGGAGAAGAAGAAGAAATTGGTCAGATATAGTAGGGTAAATAACATGTAACTGGAAAGATGAAAGAAATTGGTGAAAGAAAGAAGTGATTATTGAAAGAAAGGGAATGAAGTAAGGAGTGATTAAAATTACTAAGAGGTGAAAAATATTATAAAGACTTTAATGGGGCAGTTAAGAGGTGCAGTATAAACAAACAGTATAGCTTTTTAAGCCTGAGGATTTCAACTAACAAGGAATTTATGGAGTTAGTGTTTTGTCCATCAAATGATTGCTATGTTCCAAGTAAAGGCTGCTCTCTTTCCTAGAAGAGAAGATGAAAAAAGCTCAAGCAATACCTCCTCCATATGCTAAGTTATCAATAACAATGAAAGATTTCTTTTTAAAAAATGAAAGCAGTCATATCAAGCCATTGGAATTGTGGCTGATCAATGCATTGAGGGGAAAACATCTAAGTTTTTTTTTTTTACTTGTTCTCATACAACAGTTGTATTCTTTCTTTTTTTGGAGGGGGGAAGGCAGGACAAATGGAGTCAAGTGACTAGCCCAAGGTAATAAAACTAGTAAGTGTTAAGTGTCTGAGGATGGATTTGAACTCAGGTCCTCCTCACTCCAGAGCTGGTGCTCTATTCACTGCGTCACCTAGCTGCCCTGATTCAACAGTTTTTATTGCAAGAATTTTTGCCCGTGTTCTATTTACTTCATTATGTACTCATTTGTGCAAGTCTTCCCCAGTTTTCCTGAAACTATACTTTTCTCCATTTCTTATGACATGTCATCGATAAACCATATTTCGTTTAGTCATTTCCCAATTATCGGTCCTTTATTCCCAGTTCTTTAATACAACAGAGATGCAATAAATGTTTGTAGATTTTGGTCTATTTTCCTCTTTCTTTAATCTCTTTGGGGTATAGACCTATTATTGTTATTTCTGGGTCAACAAGTATGTACAGTTTGGTACATTTGAGGCTATAACCCCTAATTGCTTTCCAAATTGACTAAATCAAATCATAGCTCCACCAAGAGTGAATCAATGTGCCTGTTTTCCTATAACCTATTTCCTTTTGTCAGCTTTGTCAATTTGATAGGTATGATGTGTAACCTTAAACTTCTTTTAACTAGTGTTTCTCTAATAATTAATGAGTTGGAACATTTTTACTATGTGTATTGACAACTTTGATTTCATTTATCAATTGAGAAATGACTTATTACTATACATTTTAATCAGTTTATGGAAAATGATACTTTGAGAAAAATTTTGCTGCAATGATTCTTTCCCATTAACAGTTTTCCTTCTAATGTTATTCATGTTGTTTTTCAGTTGTTCCAGTCATGTTTGACTCTTCAGGACACCATTTGGGGTTTTCTTGGCAAAGATACCAGAGTGGTTTACCATTTCCTTCTTCAGGTCATTTTTTTTTTTTTTTGCTTTTTGGAGGGCAATTGGGATTAAGTGACTTTCCCAAAATTACATGGCTAGTAAGTGTGTCAAGAATCTGAAGCCAAATTTGAACTCAGGTCCTCTTGGGCCAGTGCTATATTCTATGCACCACCTTAGCTGTGCTTCTGCAGGTCATTTTTACAGATGAGAAACTGAGGCAGAGTTAAATATCTTGTTCAAAGTCACAAAATTAATAAATGTCTAAGGCTAGATTTCAACCCAGGAAGATGAGTCTCCCAACTTTAAGCATGGCACTCTATCCACTGAAGTACCTAGCTGCCCTTTCTAATGTTGTCTGCCTTGTAATGTTAAATTACAAAGTAATGCTATTGGATTTGATGACGTGAAAATTTTTAAATTTATGTAACCAAAGTTGTCTCTTTTATTTTCTTTGATGCTCCATAGTGATCCCTTGTTTAGTCACTAACTCTTCCTTTACCCATATGTCTGAAAGGTAATTTCTTCTTTGCTCCTCTAAATTAAATATGTGTGAACTTTTATTTTGAAATGAGGTATTTATTTGGAATTTGTCTTATCTCCTTTATTGGATCTTCACTGTCCATTCACTGTCTGTCTCTCTCTCTCTGACTCTCTGTCTCTGTCTCTCTGTCTCTGTCTCTGTGTCTCTCTCAGTCTCTGTCTGTCTGTCTTTCTGTCTGTCTCTCTCTCTCTCTCTCTCTCTCTCTCTCTCTCTCTCTCTCTCTCTCTCTCTCTCTCTCTATATATATATATATATATATATATATACATATAAGCCATCTTCTTTTCTCTATATATACTTTTTATTTGGTGATCTCAGCAACTCCATGGACTCAATTATCATTCCTATGCAGATGATTCTCATATCTACTTATCTAGCCTTAATATCTCTCATGACTTCAAGACACTTGTTCCAATTGCCTACTAGACACTTTGAACTGAATGTCTCCTAGACATTTTAAAATTTATTTTATTTTGTTACAGAATAAAAACATTTCTATAACATATCATAATAAAAAGATTATTTAACATGAAACTGCAAATCTACTATATGCAATTTGCTACTACTTTAAAATATAGAAAATAGTCATCATGTATTTTTTTTCTTTTTTTTCTTCCCCCCCTGAGGTGGCTACCATTAGACACAAATAGGCATAAGTATGTAAATATATTCCATACATATTTCTATTTATCTGTTCATTCTCTGGATACAGAGAGTGCCTTTCTTAATATGTCCTTTATATTTAAGCTCGGTATTTATACCAGTCAAAATAACTTATTTGCTCAAAGTCATTCTTAAAACAATATTGCTATTACTCTATACAGTGTAGGCTTGGTTAGCTCATAGATATCTTAATTTCAGCATGTTCAAAATTAAACTTATTAGCTGCTCCTCCACAATTCCTTACCACTTCTTAATTTTCCTATTACTGGAAAGGACACTGCCATCCCCCCCAATCACCTGGTTTGAAAACTAGGTGTCATTCTTAACTTTTCACTCTTTTTTTTTTAATATTTGAAACATTTAATCTTAAGACCTTGAATTTCAGATCCATTTCCTTCCACCCTTGTCACCCATTCCCTCTGGGGAGATAAGTAATTCAGTATATGTTGTACATGTCTAGCTATGCAAAACATTATCATAGTAGATATATTGTACAAGGCTGCTTATAATTCCCTCCCACTCATCCCACCCCCAACATGGTCCATTCCTTAGATGATCCTGTCCCTTTTCTAAAGTGGGTACTTCCAACCTCCCCTCGCCCCAAGGATGCCCAACCATCCATGATTCCTCCTCTCATCCCCCTTCCCCCTATCCTGCTGCAGGTTGAGATATCCCATTTAGTATGTATGTCATTCTCTCCCTGAACCAAATTCAATGAGAATGTGGTTTTGACTTTTTGCCTTCCTATTCTCCCCCTCCCTTGCAACCACTTCCCCTTGCTTCTTCTACATGAGATAGTTTGCCCTACCCTGTCTTTCCCCATCTCCTCTTGCCACTTTCCTCTCTCACCTCATAATTTCATCCCTTGAGTATCCTCCCTTCCCAACAAATTCAACCTATGCCCCCTATCCATATATAACTGTAACCATATACACACATATTTGCATATGTATTCATATGACCACACACCCTTCTCCCATTATTTTCATAGTGAGAAAGATTTCATCAGTCATAGTTATTGTTTTCCCATATAGGAATGTAAATATTTCAACTTTGATAAGTTCCTTTTGATTTCTTTTCCCTGATTACCTTCTCAGGCATCTCTTCCTTCTTGTGTCTGGATGTCAAATTTTCTATTCAATTCTGGTTTTTTCCTCAAGAATGCTTGAAAGTCCTCTATTCCACTGAATGACCATATTTTCCCCTGAAACAAAATACTCAGTTTTGCTGGGTAGGTGACCCTTGGGTTCATTCCCAGTTCTTTTGCCCTCTGAAATATCATATTCCATGCCTTTCAATCCCTCAGTGTAGAAGCTGCCATGTCCTGGGCTATTCTGATTGTGTTTCCAGCATATTGAAATTGTTTCTTCCTGGCTGCTTGTAGTATTTTCTTCTTGGTCTGGGGATTCTGGAACCTGGCTATAATATTCCTGGAAGTTTTCTTTTTGGGTTCTTTTTCAGGAGGTGATCAGTGGATTCTTTCAACCTCTATTTTGTCCTCTGGATCTAAAACATCAGGGCAACTTTGCTTAAGAATTTCTTGAAGGGTGATTTCTAGGTTCTTTCTTTGATCATGGCTTTCAGGTAGTCCAATAATTTTTAAATTGTCTCTCCTAGATCTATTTTCCAGGTCAGTGGTTTTTCCCATGAGCTATTTCACATTGCCTTCTAATCTTTCATTTGTTTGGATCTGCCTAACACCATCTTGATTTCTCATAAAGTCATTAGCTTCCATTTGCTCCAGTCTAACTCTGAAGGAATGAATCTCCTCAGTGAAATTTTGAGATTCTTTTTCCACCTGGCAAATTCAACTTTGTAAGGCATTCTTCTCCTCATTGCTCTTTTGGGCCTCCTTTGCCATTTGAGTTAGTCTATTTTTTAAGGTGTTGTTTTCCTCAGTCAGGCTGTTGACCCTCATTTCATACTTTTCCTATAACCTTCTCATTTCTCTTTCCAATTTTTCTTCCACTTCTCTTATTTGGTTTTTAAAGTCCTTCTTTAGGTCCTCTATGGCCTGTAAACCGCTCATGTTTTCCCCTAGGGCTTTTGGAGTAGGACTTCTGACCTCACAGTCCTTTTCCCACTCTATGCCCCCAAAATAGGAGTCTAGGGTTGCATTTTTCTGTTTCCTTTGCCTTGGCATGTTGCCACTTGATTACTTGACTTGTGGGCTTGTTGCCACACTATGGCTTTTGCCGCCAGATAGGGGAATTTTCGTTCTGAACGTGTCGGAAGGCAACTTCCATTTCTGGCAAGCTGTAAACCTACCCACGACTTTCACCCCAGATCACAATCCAGGGAAGTTATAGCAAGAGCGATTACCCCCGAAGACTGATCGCTGGATCTCCTTACAGTTCACAGGCCAGGAACTGGAGCTGCCTCTGAAAACTACAAAATGGCTTGTCTCCTCAGCAGCTTTTAGCCCCCAGGGGAGGAAGCTGACACATTCCCCAAATACTGGTCCCAAAGTCGATAGGGCACTAACCTCTCACTTTGTCCTAGGCATGTCTATGTTGATAATTCTGGAGTCACCACAGCTGCTGGTGTTCTGGGGTCTCTCCAGCCTGCTGCTGGCCCTGCCGCCCTGGGGCTAAAACCTTGGCTCAGGTGGACCTGGGCTTGGCCGGGCTCGGCTGGGCTCTGCTCCCTGCGCACTGCACACTGTGTGCTGCCGGCTCCCAGAGTGCTGCACTGGTCCTTCCTGCAGGGCTGCTGGGCTGTCCTCGGGAGGTTAGCTTCTCTGTGTCATTCTGTGGGTGCTGGGGCTCCTGAAGTTGTTCAGAGTTCCCTTTTACATAGTTTGGAGGGAATCTGGGGGCAGAGTGGCTTGGATGAGCTGTTTCTACTCTGCCATCTTGGCTCCGCCCCCCAACTTTTCACTCTTTCACTCACCCTCCTCCACCAAATCCAGTTTGTTGCCAAGTTCTGATGACTTTATCTTTGTAACACCTCTCATATTTGCCTTCTCTCTTCTAAAACTGCTACCACTCTGTGTGGACTCTCATCACCTTAAAACTAGACTATTGAAATAGTTGATATTTTGTATCCATGTTTCATCTCTCCCCATTTCAGTCTGACCATGTTACTCCCCACTCCCAACCTATTCAATAAGCTCCAGTGACTCCCTATTACCTCCAGGGTCAAACACAAAATCTGTCTGACATTCAAAGTCCTTCATTTTCTGGCCCTTTCTTACTTTTGCTGTCTTTTTACCCCATATTATGCTAACCCTTCCAACCCCCCATATAGTCACTCTGGCTTCCTTAAAGTTTATCAGATAAGACACAGTGCATCTCGCAATTGCATGCATTTTTTACTTCCCTTCATACCTACAATTTTCTCCTTCCTCATCTCCACTTCAAGCTTCCCTGATTCTTTCAAATTCAAGCCAAAATCGTACATTTCTGCAAGAATTCTTTCCCAATTCCCACTGAATGCTAGTGCATTCTCTCTGGTTGATATCCTATGAACATTTATCAGTTGAGAAATGACTTATTACTATACATTTTAATCAGTTCATGGAAAATGATACTTTGAGAAAAATTTGCTGCAAGAAGAGGAGAGAAGAGAATTACTCTGGTAATTGTACACAAATTATCTTGTATATAACTTGTCTCTCCATACTTGTTTTTTCAGTAGTATTTTATTTTTTCCCTAATTATATTTCAGGACAATTGTTGGCATTCATTTTTACAAGATTTTGAATTCCAAATTTTTCCCCCTCTCTTTCTTCCTTCCCCTCTTCCTAAAATGGTAGGCAATTTCATATAGGTTATACATAGTCAAAGTTGTGAAAGAAGAAACAGATCAAAAGAATAAAGTAAAAAAGTATGCTTCAATCTGCATTCAAAGTCTATCAGTTTTTTATCTGTATGTGAATATTATTTTCCTTTGTGAGTCCTTTGTAATTGTCTTAGGTCATTGTGTTGCTGAGAAGAGTTGAGCCATTTATGGTTGATCATCACAGTGTTGCTGATACTGTGTGTTCAATGTTTTCCTGGTTCTGCTTATTTCACTTTATGTCAGTTTGTACAAGTCTTTCCAGGTTTTTCTGAAATCTGCCTATTCATCATTTCTTACTGCATAGTAATATTCACAGTAATAACCAGGGATGGTTCAGCGTTTCACATATTTATAGTCATCTCTTCAGTTTCCAACATTTTGTCACCACAAAAAGAACTGCTATTAATATTTTTGCAAATGTACATATTTTTCTCTTTTTATGATCTCTTTGGGATACAGACCTAGTAGTGGTGTTGCTGGATCAAAGGTATGCATACTTTGGTTGCCCTTTGGGCATAGATCCAAATTGCTTTCCAGAATGTTTGGATCAGTTCACAACTCCACCAACAGTAAATTAGTGTTCCACTTTTCCCTCATTCTCTCCAACATATTTTCCTTTTTTGTCTAATCAGATAATCTGATAGATATTAGGAGGTACTTCAGAGTTGTTTTATTTGTATGTCTCTAAAAAAACATTATTTAGAGCACTTCTTCATATGCCCATAGATAGCTTTGATTTCTTCATCTGAAAACTGCCTGTTCATATCCTTTGACCACTTATCAGTTGGGCAATGGTTTGTATTCTTGTACATTTGACTCAGTTCTCTATATATTTGAGAAATGAGGCTTTATCAGAGAAACTTGCTGTAAAGATTATTTCCCAACTTTCTGTTTTCCTTCTAATCTTGGTTGCATAGGTTTTCTTTGTGCAAAAGCTTTTATTAAGATAATCAAAAGTGGGGGCAGAGCCAAGATGGCGGAGTAGAAACGGCTCGTCCAAGCCTCTCTGCCCCCAGATTCCCCCCAAACTATGTAAAAGGGGGCTCTGAATAACTTCTGGAGCCCCAGCACCCACAGAATGACATAGAGAAGCTAACCTCCCACTGAGGACAGCCCAGCAGCCCTGCAGGAAGGACCAGCGCAGGGTTCTGGGACCTGGCAGCACGGAGCGTGCAGAGTGCAGGAGCCAAGCCCAGCCCAGGTCCGCGTGAGCCGAGGTTTTAGCCCCAGGGCGGCAGGGCCAGCAGCGGACTGGAGAGACCCCAGAACACCAGCAGCTGTGGCGATTCCAGAATTATCAACATAGACATGCCTAGGACAAAGTAAGAGGTTAGTGTCCTATGGACTTTGGGACTGGTATTTGGGGAATGCGTCGGCTCCCTCCCCTGGGGGCTAGAAGCCGCTGAGGAGACATGCCATTTTGTAGTTTTCAGAGGCAGCTCCAGCTCCTGGCCTGCGAATTGTAGGGAGATCCAGCGATCAGTCTGGGGGGGGGGGGTAATCGCTCTTGCTTTAACCTCCCTGGATCTGGATTGTGATCTAGGGTGGAAGTCGGGGGTGGGTTTACAGCTTGCCAGAAACAGAAGTTGCCCCGCACACGTTTGGGACGATAATTCCTCTAGCTGGCCTTAAAGCCATAATGTGGCAACAAGCCCAAAAGTCAAGTAATTAAGTGGCAACATGCCTAGGCAAAGGAAACAGAAAAATGCAACCCTAGACTCCTATTTGGGGGGCATAGAGCAGGAAAAGGACTGTGAGGTCAGAAGTCCTGCTCCAAAAGCCCCAGGGGAAAACATGAGCGGGTTGCAGGCCATAGAGGACCTTAAGAAAGACTTTAAAAATCAAATAAAAAGTGGAGGAAAAATTGGAAAGAGAAATGAGAAGGATGCAGGAAAAGTATGAAATGAGGGTCAACAGCCTGACTGAGGAAAACAACACCTTAAAAAATAGACTAACTCAAATGGCAAAGGAGGCCCAAAAGAGCAATGAGAAGAAGAATGCCTTACAAAGTTGAATTTGCCAGGTGGAAAAAGAATCTCAAAAGTTCACTGAGGAGATTCATTCCTTCAGAGTTAGACTGGAGCAAATGGAAGCTAATGACTTTATGAGAAATCAAGATGGTGTTAGGCAGATCCAAACAAATGAAAGATTAGAAGGCAATGTGAAATAGCTCATGGGAAAAACCACTGACCTGGAAAATAGATCCAGGAGAGACAATTTAAAAAATTATTGGACTACCTGAAAGCCATGATCAAAGAAAGAACCTAGAAATCACCCTTCAAGAAATTCTCAAGCAAAACTGCCCTGAAGTTTTAGATCCAAAGGGCAAAATAGAGGTTGAAAGAATCTACCGATCACCTCCTGAAAAAGAACCCAAAAAGAAAACTCCCAGGAATATTTTAGCCAGTTTCCAGAATCCCCAGATCAAGGAGAAAATACTACAAGCAGCCAGGAAGAAACAATTTCAATATTGTAGAAACACAATCAGAATAGCCCAGGACCTGGCAGCTTCTACACTGAGGGATTGAAAGGCATGGAATATGATATTCCAGAGGGCAAAAGAGCTGGGAATGAACCCAAGGGTCACCTACCCAGCAAAACTGAGTATTTTGTTTCGGGGAAAATATGGTCATTCAGTGGAATAGAGGACTTTCAAGCATTCTTGAGGAAAAAACCAGAATTGAATAGAAAATTTGACATCCAGACACAAGAAGGAAGAGATGCCTGAGAAGGTAATCTGGGAAAAGAAATCAAAAGGAACTTATCAAAGTTGAAATATTTACATTCCTATATGGAAAAGCAATAACTGTGACTGATGATATCCTTCTCATTATGAAAATAATGGGAGAAGGTTGTGTGGTCATATGAATACATATGTGAATGTGTGTATATGGTTACAGTTATATATGGATAGAGGGCATAGGTTGAATTTGTTGGGAAGGGAGAGTACTCAAGGGATGAAATTATGAGGTGAGAGAGGAAAGTGGCAAGAGGAGATGGGGAGAGACAGGGTAGGGTAAACTATCCCATGTAGAATAAGCAAGGGAAAGTGGTTGCAAGGGAGGGGAAAAATAAGGAAGGCAAAAAAGGCAAAACCACATTCACATTGAATTTGGTTCAGGGAGAAAATGACATACATACTAAATGGGATATCTCAACCTGCAGCAGGTTAGGGGGAAGGGGGATGTGAGGAGGGATGATGGATGAGAGGGCATCCTTGGGGTGAGGGGAGGTTGGAAGTACCCACTATAGAAGAGGGACAGGAACATGTAGGGAATCGACCAGGTGGGGGGTGCGATGAGTGGGAGGGAATTATAAGCAGTCTTGTACAATATATCTACTATGATGATGTTTTGCATAGCTAGACATGTACAACATATACTGAATTACTTATCTCCCAAGAGGGAATGGATGACAAGGGAGGAAGGAAATGGATATGAAATTCGAGGTCGTAACATTAAATGTTTCAAATATATATATAAATACTATTATTAATACTCTTTTGCTTGTAATAGGGAGATAAGATGTGCAGGCATTGGGACACAAAGATTCACCTTCCTCTAATGGAAAAGTCGATGGGGTATGGGAGAAGGTATGGGAGAGAGCAGATTGGAGGAAGCGATATCTTGTGGGACTACTATTCTGGGAGGTTGAGTAGGGGAATAATGGGGGGAAAATGATTGTAACTCAAAATCTGGCAGAAATGAATGATGTAAAACAGAAGTTAATAAAGCATTTTTTTTAAAAAGAAAGATAATCAAAAGTATTTGTTTTATATTTCATAATATTCTCTATGTCTTGTTTGGTCATAAACCTGTAGTTCATTGAACTTTTCCGTTAAGAATTTCAATTCCATGGGGTGGCTAGGTGGTGCAGTGAATAGAGCACCAGCCCTGGAGTCAGGAGGACCTGAGTTCAAATCCAGCCTCAGACACTTAACACAAAAAGTAGCTTGTGACCTTCGGCAAGTCACTTAACCCCAGTTCCCCTCCAAAAAGCAAAAATAAGTAAATAAAAAGAATCTGGATGCCATGCTGTTTGGTGCATATATATTTAGTACTAACATTACTTTGATATCATCATATCTTTTAGCAAGATTTAGTTTCCTTCCTTATCTCTCTTAATTGCATCTGTTTTTGCTTTTGCTTTGTCCATGATCAGGTTTGCTACTTCTGTTTGTTCTTTTTACTTCATTCAAAGCATAATAGAGTCTGCACTAGCACCTTACCTTTATTCTATGTGTGTCTCTCTGCTTCAGATGTGTTTTTTTGTAAACAACATATTGTAGGATTCTGGTTTTTGATCTACTCTTCTCTCTGCTTTTGTTTTATACGATATTTCATCCCATTTAAACTCACGATTATGATTACTGTGTATATACCTCTATTCTATTTTTCCTTCTGTTTGTCCTCTCTCTCCTTTTAACCTTTACCTCCTTGACAGTGTTTTCCTTCTGTCTAGCACCTCCCCCAGTCTGCCCTCTTTTCTGTCAGTTCCCCACCCCTGCCTTTACTTAATCTCCTCCTTTCCTCCCCAGTAAAATAGATTTCTATATTCAACTGATGGTGGATAGTATTCACTCTTTGAGTCACTAGTGATGAGAGTAATATTCAAGTGATGCTCTTCCCTCCCCTCTCCCATCTTTCCCTCTGATGTAATAGGTTTTTCATGCCCATCACATGAAATAATTTACTTCATTGTACCTCTCCCTTCCTTCTGCATCCAGTGTACTCCTCTTTCTCATCCCTTAATTGTTCTGTCATTCCTCCAAATTCATCTTATACCTATACCATCTATCAAAGTATATCCCTCCCATCTATACTACGAGTGGTACAATTTTTAATTTACAAGTATCATCTTCCTATGTAATGATATAAACAGTTTAGGTCCATTGAATCCCTTATGTTTTCTTTTACCTTTTTATTTTTTAGGCTTCTCTTTGATCTTGATGTTGGAGAGCAAATTTTTTGTTCAATTCTGGATTCTCCTTATGAAAACTTGAAAACCCTATATTTCATTGACAATCATCTCCCTCCCCCTTGGAATTTTATGCTTAATTTCACAAGGTAGGTTATCCTTCATTGTATTTCTAGCACCTTTGATTTCCAAATTATCATGGTCCATGACTTCCAATCTAGCTGCTAAGTAGTATATAATTCTGATTGTGGCTCCCAGATATTTGAATTATTTCTTTCTGGCCACGTCCATGCCCATGCTTATTTGCATATTGTTTCCCCCTTTCAAAGGTTGCCTTCCATTGTATCTCCAACATTTGTCAGTTCCTAGTATATTGTAGGTTTGATTGACTGACTCTTATATTGAGGTGATGATCTATAACTCATTTCTGCTATTCCAGAGCTGGAGTCAGGAAGATTCATTAACCTGACTTAAAATCTGCAGTCAGACACTTACTAGCTGTGTGACCCTGACCAAGTCATTTATTTCTGTTTGCCTCTTCCTCATCTGTAAAATGAGCTGAAGAAATGAATGGAAAATCAGTTCTTCATCTTTGCCAAGAAAACCTCAAATAGGGTCATGAAAATTTGGACACAACTGAAAAACACCTAAATATACACATTTTAGTTTTTCTGTGGTAGTTTTTATAAAATGGTGTATAGTAATGAACAGTAGATGGGCTCTTTGGTTTCTAGGTGACTAGGTTAATTGTCTTCCATATGTTGTGTATTCAGTCTGTTCTACTGATCAATCTCCCTAGTACGTAAGCAATAACAAATCATGTTGATAATTATTGTTTTTTAATAATGGAAGCTGATATTGCTAGTCTCCCTTCATAATTTTTTTCATTCTCTCCTCTAAGATTTTTGACCTTTCAATCTTTCAAATTAATTCCATCATTATTTTTTCAAGCTTCAAAAAGTAATCATTGGAGAGTTTGATTATTATAGTACTGAAAACATAAATGAATTTATGTAATATCATTTTATTATATTGGTTTAGTTTAACTGTGACTAATTTATATTTTCCCAGTTATTTGGATCTATATGTATTTCTTTAAAGAATTTTTTATAGTTGTATGCATGTAGTTAATGCATGTAGCTTTATAGGTAGATACACAAGTGTTCTATATAGTTATATAGTTTAAATATAGCTATCCTACAAGGAATTTCTCTTTCTATCTCTATTTTTAATGTACATTGAATATTTCTGCAAATTTATTTCATATCTTTCTACTACTAGTCATTAATTATTTCTATTAAATTCTGTTGAATCTCTGGAGTCCTCTACACAATAATTACAATGTCTGCAAAAATGATATACTGAAAATGTTTAGAGATATAGATTTACCCTCAAAGGCTACTTTGGGTAATACCTACACATTTTTGTGTGTTGCTGTATTATTGCCATTATCTTTAATGAAATTATCTATTATTTCTATGATTTGGTTTTTGACCCACCAATTATTTAGGATTAAATTAATTTCCAATTAGCTTTTAATCCTTTCTTCGAAGATAATTTATTTAATATAATGTTTATTTCATTGAGGTAATATTTATTTTAAAAAGGTACTTACTGATTATCTCTGCCTCACTGTTTTAATAACATACCTCCTTTAAAGCTCTCTTTCCAACAAAATATTTCTCATCACTCCTATATATAAATTGTTCTAGATTTCTTGAAATATATGACAAGAGATATCATTTCTCAGTGTCCACCTTTCATGAATACTCTCCAAGAAAAAAAATAGGTTCACATATTTGCCCCTGTGATTGATGAGATCCATTACAGAACATAAGTTGAAGAGCAGTTTCTTGTGGTTGTTAGGGTCTTGTTTATTGATGTTCTATTGGTTGTATAAGGTCTTGGAACATTGCAGAATCTTCTGGAAGGGGAAATAAGTTCCCAAAGCAATTTGATCATATCATGCACCCAGAACATCAAAGAGATCCAAAAAAATCTATTATGCATATGACTTGAAGATGAATGGATAACCTGGAAAATATGTCTTTTAGTGCCTCTAGATAGATAGATGGGTGGATGGATGATTTATAGATGTGAATTATATATAAAGTTATATTTATATGTAAATATATGTATCATATAATATAATACATATAAAACATTATATGTTTATTAGCTGCTGTTGGTCCTTCTGTTTGTGATGTTATTTCTAGGACAGACAGTACAAAGGGATGAGTTTAGCCCAGAACTAAATAGGACAAAAAGAGTGGGCAAAGATCCTTTAATGGGCCCAAACTTGTGCTAGAAACAAAAGATTATCTTTTTAATGTCAATAATGTGTTGACTTTTCAGAAGAATTAGAATACAGGAAGACATTAAGGGGATGCATGAGTCAAAAGAAAAGAAAAGAAAATGAGTTGGTCATAGGCAAGGATCCTTGCCTTGTTGGGAAACAGAAGAACATTTTCTAGTACATTAAGTGTGTTCATTTTAACAAACTTAAAAGATGATAACAAGAGTCACACAGGATGGAGAAGTATTCAAATGGATGGGACTACATGTGATTTATATCTTTGAGGATCATAAAGGCTATAAATGACTTTTCCAACATAACTCAGTGAGGTAGTGGCAGAGGTTGAACTCCTACCAGGTTCTTTAATTGTCAATCTATTACACCTTGCTTCAGAAAATAGAAGCCTCTAAAATACAGGTTCATTTTTTAAAAAATCATTTTCAATGGTTGCTAAAAGCAACTGTGGGGAATCAGAGAGACTGAAATCTCTCAGTAGGAAAATGTGAGCTTTTGAAATGAGGAAGGAGAGAAGGAAGGAAGGAAGGAAGGAAGGAAAGAAGGAAGGAAGGAAGGAAGGAAGGAAGGAAGGAAGGAAGGAAGGAAGGAAGGAAGGAAGGAAGGAAAGAAGGAAGGAAGGAAGGACTTATTAATTATCTACTCAATAACACTGTGTTAAACACTTTGCAAATATTGTCTAATTTGATTCTCACTATAACCCTGAGAGTTAGGAGCTATTTTTATCCCCATTTTACAGTTGAAGAAATTAAAACAAACTGAAGCTAAGTGACTCATTTAGGGTTATAAAACTAGTAAGTATCTGAAGCTGGGATTTGAACTCAGATTTTTGTTTTGTTTTGTTTTTGGAGGGCAATTGGGGTTAAGTAACTTGCCCAAGGCCACAGGGCTAGGTTTTTATTTTTGTGTGCATTAAGTATCTGAGGCTGGATCTGAACTCAGGTCCTTCTGATTCCAGGGCCAAAGCTCTACTCACTGTGCCACCTAGCTGCCCCTTGAACTCAGATATTTTTGACTGCAGGGTCAGCATATAAGTAGTCTTTTCTTTCTAGTACTACCATCTTTATTAAACATTCTAGGAATCTTTGAAGATGCCTTGTTGGATAAAATTAAACCAAACAAAAACATTTAGGTCCACTTCCAGGGGCGGAGCCAAGATGGCGGAGTAGAAACAGCACATCCAAGGTGCTCTCCCTGCAGATCACCTCCAAAACACATAAAGGGAACTCTGAACTTCTGGAGCTCCAGCACCTACAGAACGACACAAAGAAGCTAACCTCCTGCTGAGGACAGCCCAGCAGCCCTTCAGGGAGGGCCAGCACAGTGCTCTGGGAACCGACAGCACAGTGGTGGAGAGCAGAGCCCAGGTCCCTGTGAGCAGTGGTTTTAGCCCCAGGGCGGCCGGGCCAGCAGCTGGCTGGAGGGACCCCAGAACACTGGCGGCTATAGTGATTCCAGAGTCATCAGCATGGACATGCTTAGGACAAAGTAAGAGAACACATGAGGTCTGCACAGCTCAGACTTAAGAGCAGACAAGCAGATGACACTAGAGACAGAAGAAGCCCCAGCCAGCAGACTTACTAAAGAGGAATCACAGTCATCTCACCTTCATCTCACATGGGGACAAGAGCAATCATTGGAGCCAGGTAGGAGAGTCTGGCCCCCAGCAGAGACAGCAGCTTCTCCTGCAGTGATTGGCCCCCAGCCTGGAAGTTTAGAAACTGCTTGCCTGTATAATACAGGGGCTAGAATGGCAAAGTAAATTCTAGAGCTCTCTGACCCTCCCATCCCTCACCCATGAAGTAGAAAACCCAAAGATAATTCCCCCACCCAGATTGAAATCCCAAGTTAATGGAAATAGCCTCAGGCTTGGGAGTCTCCAAGAATGGGTATAACTAAGAAAACCAGGAGTCTGAAGAGAAGAGAGGGAGGGGTCCCAACAAGCCCCACCTCACCTCACCAACAAAAGCCTACTTATAGCCCAGGGGTATAGAGGAAGAAACCAATTCATCTCCACAATCTTCTCATAGTGCATTCCTGCCCTAGCCTCAAACTGGGCACCCAGAGACTACAGCACTCAGTCAACAACCAGGCCCTTAGCTCATAGCCTGAGAAACTAAGAAATTATAAATCAAGATGGGAAGGAAGGAAGCAGAGAAGGAGAAGGGGAAGGCAAGAAAGTCTATCCTAGCCTACTATGTGGATCAAGAACATCCAAATACACAGGACAATATGGACTCTCTACCCACACCTGAGACCACAGAAGGAAATATGAACTGGTCTCAAGCTGAAATATAGACTAAAAACTATTGGGAATTAAACAATTTAATCCTACAGAATAGATGGGTCAAATAAGAAATTATAGAAACAATAAATAATTTCATTCAAGAGAATGATAATAATGAGACAACATACCAAAATCTGTGGGATGCATTAAAGGCAGTTCTTAGGGGAAGTTTTATATCCGGGAGTGCATACTTAATTAAAGCAGAGAGAAAGGAGGTCAATGAATTGGACATGAAATTGAAAAAGCTAGAAAAAGAACAAATTGAAAATCCCCAATTTAGTACTAAATTAGAAATATTGAAAACCAAAGGAGAGATTAATAAAATTGAAATTAAGAAAACTATTGAACTAATAAATAAAACTAAGAGCTGGTTTTATTAAAAAATCAATAAAATTGATAGACCCTTAGATAATATAATAAAAAGAAAGAAAGAAGAAAACCAAATTATGGGTATCAAAAATGAAAAGGGTGAATCTGCCTCCAATGAAGAGGAAATCAAAAAAAAATAATGAGGAATTATCTTTCCCAATTGTATGCACATAAATTGACAGTCTTAGTGAAATGGATGAATATCTACAAAATTATAAGTTGCCCAGATTAACTGAAGAGGAAGTGAATTACCTAAATAACCCCATCTCAGAAAAAGAAATCAAACAAGCCATCAATGAAATCCCTAGGAAAATATCTCCAGGGCCAGATGAGTTTACTAGTGAATTCTATCAAACATTTAAAAAAACAATTGATTCCAGTACTCTACAAACTATTTCAGAAAATCAGTGAAGAAGGAGTCTTACCAAATTCTTTCTATGACACAAATATGGTACTGATTGCTAAATCAGGAAGAGATAAAACAGAGAAAGAAAATTATAGACCAATTTCCCTCATGAATTTAGATGCAAAAATTTTAAATAAAATATTAGCCAAAAGACTCCAACAACTTATCACAAAAATAATACACTCTGGTCAGGTAGGATTCATTCCAGGAATGCAAGGATGGTTTAATATTAGGAAAACCATCAGTATAATGAGCATATCAACAGTAAAACTAGCAGAAACCACATGATCATCTCAATAGATGCAGAAAAGGCTTTTGACAAAGTACAACATCCATTCCTATTAAAAACACTAGAAAGTATAGAAATAAATGGAGCCTTCCTTAAAATAGTTGATAGCATCTATTAAAACCATCAGCAAGTATTACATGCAATGGGCATAAACTAGAAGCGTTTCCAATAAGATCAGGAGTGAAACTAGGGTGTCCACTATCACCCCTCTTATTCAATCTGGTACTAGAAACATTAGCAGTAGCAATTAGAGAAGAAAAAGAAATCAAAGGAATCAAATTAGGCAAAGAAGAGACCAAGGTATCACTCTTTACAGATGATATGATGATATACTTAGAGAATCCTAGAGAATCAAGTAAAAAACTACTTGAGACAAATAAATTTGGCAAAGTTGCAGGATATAAAAAAAAAACCCACACAAATCCTCGGCATTCCTGTATATCTCTAATGAAACTAAACAGCAAGAGATAGAAAGAGAAATCCCATTTAAAATCACTGTAGACATTATAAAATATTTAGGAATCTACCTGCCAAAACAAACCCAGTATCTATATAATCACAACTACAAAACACTTCTTACACAAATAAAATCAGATATAAATAATTGGAAAAATATCAATTGCTCATGGCTGGGTCGAGCTAATATAATAAAAATGACAATTTTACCCAAACTAAACTATATATATAGTGCCATACCAATCAATTTACCAAAAAACTACTTTTTAGAATTAGACAAAACAATAACAAAATTTATTTGGAAAAACAAATGGTCTAGAATATGAAGGGAATTAATGAAAAGAAATGCTAGGGAAGGTGGACTAGCTATGTCAGATCTTAATCTGTATTATATAGCAGCAGTCATCAAAATTGCTTGGTACTGGCAGAGGAGTAGAGTAGTGAATCAATGAAATAGATTGGGTGCAGGAGACCCAGCAGTTAATGAACATAGTAATCTATTGTTCGATAAACCCAAAGACCCCAGTTTTTGGGATAAGAATGAACTATTTGACAAAAACTGCTGGGAAAACTGGAATACAGTATGGCAGAAACCTAACGCCATATACCAAAATCAAGTCTAAATGGGTGCATGATCTAGGTAGAAAGGAGGATACTGTAAGCAATCTGGGAAAGCAAGGAATAGTTTACCTTTCAGATTTGTGGAGAGGGGAAGACTTTAGGACCAAACAAGAATTAGAGAGCATTATAACATGCAAAATGGTTCATTTTGATTACATTAAATTGAAAAGCTTCTGTACAAACAAAGCCAATGTAACCAAGATCAAGAGTGAGGTGGGAAATTGGGAAAGGATTTTCACAACCTATGTCTCTGATAAAGGACTCATTCTAATATTTACAGAGAATTGAGTCAAATCTATATGAATACAAGTCATTCCCCAATTGATAAATGGTCAAAGCATATGAACAGACAGTTTTCAGAGAAAGAAATTAAAGATATCTATAAGCATATGAAGAAATGCTCTAAATCACTATTGATTAGAGAAATGCAAATCAAAACAATTCTGAGATACCACATCTCTCCAGTCAGATTGGCTAAGATGACAAAACAAGAAAATGACAAATGCTGGAGAGGATGTGGGCAAATTGGAACACTAATGCATTGCTAGTGGAGTTGTGAACTTATCTAACCATTCTGGAGAGCAATCTGGAATTAGGCCCAAAGGACTATAAATAATTTCATACTCTTTGACCCAGCAGTATCACTTCTAGGGTTATATCCCAAAGAGATCATAGAAGTGGGAGGAAGACCCATATGTACAAAAATATTTATAGCAGCCCCTTTTGTGGTTGCAAAGAATTGGAAACTAAAGGGGTGCCCATTAATTGGGGAATGGCTAAACAAGTTGTGGTATATGAATGTAATGGAATATTGTGCTATAAGAAACGAGGAGGAGATGGATTTCATATTTACCTGGAGAGGCTTATACAAACTGATGCTAAGTGAGAAGAGTAGAATCAGAAGAAATTTGTATACAATCACAGATATACCATATCTGTGATGACCAACTATGACAGACTGGACTCTTTTCAGCAATGCAGTGATATAAGTTAATCCTGAAAGACTCAAGAAAGTGAGAAATGTGCCATCCAGAGATATAACTAGAAAGAACTGAGCCTGAATCCCAATGGAAGCAAACTAATTGATCTTTTTCTTTTCATTGTTCGGTTTTATTTCTTCTTTATCATTCTCCATCCCACCTAGTACAGTACGCCCTTGTAATTGGACCAATCTCCAATATGAATGTATTTACAGATCCTATACTGTACTATATTCAGTCGTGGGGGGTGGGGGGAGGGAAGCAAATGAAATCTGAAAATCAAGGAACTATGGAATTGAATCTTGTTTACTGAAACTAAATTAATAAATTAATTTTAAAAAAGATATTTATATGGTTACAGGAAGGCTATGTGATTTTTTTATTATATAAAAATATGAGTTGGCTAGTCTTCAGCTCTTTCCGAGCTCGTTTCACCTGTGAGCTCACCTCATCTTGTCAGTTCTTTGGCAGAGAAAGAAGAGAGTACTTAAGCATACTAAGAATAGAAGAAAAGTAGCACAGGTCAGATCTATTGGCCTCATTTCTTAGCATTTCTATTCCCCAATAAATGTTTAGAAAAAAAAATCTGTGGCATCTGCAGTCCAATTCAACTCTAACAGGGTAATAATAAGAAGAAAAAAGAATAGGAGGATATAGAATACATCTCCTCAAGGTTCCATTGTCCATATGAAGAAGGTGATGCCTCCAGGTAATCTTGGGTTATAAGAATATTTTGACACTCCATCCCTAATTCTTTCCTCTAGATTTCCCAGACCTTATGGTGATATGCCCACATACACATACACTATAGTTAATATTTTATTTTCCCAATTACATGTAAAATAATTTGACATTCATTTTAAATGTTGTGTTCTCCTGTGCCCTCATTAAGAAGGCAAGCAATTACATACATCATATGTGTGCAGTCATGCAAAATGTATTTTGACATTAGACATGTTGTGTATGAAAACACAGACCAAGAAAGAAAAAAATCAAGAAAAATAATTTTAAAAATATACTTTAATCTGTATTCAGAACCAACCAATTCTTTTTCTGGAGGTGGATAGAATTTTTTCATCATAAGTAATTTGGAATTCTCTTGGATCATAGTATAGCTAAGAATAGGTAAGTCATTCACAGTTGCTCATTGTGTATTATTGCTGTTACTGTGATCAATATCTCCTAGTTCTGCTCAATTTACTTTCCATCAGTTCATATAAGTATTTCTAGGAATTTTTGAAACAACCCTGCTAGTGATTTCTTATAACATAATGATATGCCCTCACAATCATATACCACAACTTATTTAGTCACTCCCCAATTGATGGATGTCCTTTCAATTTCCAATTCTCTGCCAACAGAAAAAGAGCTGCCATAAATATTTTTGTATTTATAGGTCTCTTCCACCCCCCCCCACCTCTGGATAGTAGTATTGCTGGATCAAAGAATACACACAATTTTATAGCCATTTTGGCATAACTCCATAATGTTCTCCAGAATGGTTGGATCACGTCCGATCTCCACCAACAGTGCATTAGCATCTCACTTTTTTTTCATATTTACTCTAATATTTTTCATTTTCTATCATGTTGGCCAATCTGATAGGTGCAGGGTGGTATCTCAGAGTTGTTTTAATTTGCATTTCTCTAATCAATCATGATTTAGAGCTTTTTTATATGACTACAGATAGCTTTTATTACTTTGTCTTACAACTGCCTCTTCATGAGCTTTGAAAATTCATCATGGCTGAGACCTCTCTTAAAATTGTTATTGTATTTATTTTTGTCTTGAGTTTATGTATTTGTTTTGTATATTATCCTTCTATGTATTTATATCTATGTTGTTGTTGTTGAGTTGTTTCAGTCATGTCTAACTCATGGTGACCCCATTGTGGTTTTCTTGACAAAGATGCTGGAATGGCTATACAGTGTGGAAAGATAACTTGTCAGCAGGCTTACTAAGCCATGGAGCTTTTCAGTAAAGACTGTTCCTGCTTAGGCACATGCAACTGCTGCCTAAACACAACCATCAAGGGGCATGATCAAGCTTCAGCTTGACCACCTTTTCCTAATTGGAGATATGTATATATTGATCATAACACCTTCCTTTATATCCAGAGGTGATAAAATGCTACCAATCTCACTGCTCAATCTCTGCTGGGGATTCCATGTAAAGAAAGAATAAGGGATCAACTAGGAGTGTGTTCCAGATGTTAACATTGAGCAGTTTTCTTCACTTCCAACTTCCTACCACCTTGATCCCTTTCTGGTTCCCTATCCTAACCTCAGGCTGTCACTCTTCAACCTTGCTACCACTGAAGGTCTTGTGACTTGAGGGATATTATGAAGCACAAATAAGAAAACAGATGTAAGTGAATAGAGCACCAGCCCTGGAGTCAGGAGGACCTGGGTTCGGATCCAGCCTCAGACACTTAGCACAAAAAATAGTCATGTAACATTGGGCAAGTCACTTAACCCCAATTGCCCTCCAAAAAGAAAAAGTTCAGTCTGTGTTAACAGTTTCTTAAGAGTAGACAATCAACAAAATAATAAAGGAAACCCTGATTTGCAGCAATTGACTTTAGAAGTGAGAATTTCCCCAATAAAAAATCAGCAATAGACTCTCAGACCTAGCTTCAGCATAACCCTGGGAGGCTTTCATACCTCAGGCTGCTTTCCAAATAGGGTGTGACAGAAATTCCCCTCCACTATCCCAAGTGTTTCCTAGATAGGGGACCCCTCCTTTTGGTCATTCAGGTAGCATGAGGTCAACTGAAAAAATGAGATGTCTTTTTCCAATAGAATTAGTCTTACCTTCTATAGACATGCCAGTGTATGGGATAATGGAACAATCACAAGAACTGGAGCCAGAGGACCTATATGAGTTTAGCTTCTGACTCTGTCACTTACTATCTCTGTGGCCTTGGACAAGTAACTTAACCTTTCTGAAAATCAGTTTTCTTTTCTATAAAAAGAGAGGGTAATCCCTTATCTCTAAGTCTATGAGTCTAGAATTATATAAAGTGCTGAATTTAGAGTTGGAAAGATCTGACATTGATTTTTTGCCTGAGATTATTCTTAGTTATATGAACCCAGATTAGTCATTTATCCTTTCCTAGTCTTGGTTTTCTCATCTATAAAATGGAAATAATAATAGCTCCTATCTCAAGGTTGTAAGAACCAAATGTGATTAAAATATGAACAGTGTGTTACAAACCTAAAACACTGTATAGCTCTCACTCTTCTGGCTGAGTAAACTCAGTCAACACAATATTCTCCTCTACTATTATTTTCATTATGTCCTCTGAAATGCATCCTTTTGGGGGAATCAAGAGCAAAATTTTGATTCAGAGTCAAAGGACTTCAGTTAAAGACACTTTCACCATTTATTTGATCTGAGGCAAATTACTGCACCTCTAGAGGCTTCAAGTTTCCTTACTTTTTAAGTGATAAGTTAGGACCAGATGATCTCTACAACCCTTTTCAACTCACAAATATCTAGGACCCTAGATCTCTTCATCTCATATTCCTTCCATTTTCTGATAACCACTGAAGGCTACTTCCCCCCTACTAAAGTGCTATTTCCAATGCTTGTTAATATATCAACGGAGATTTTATAAGCAATAGTATTTCTTATTATTTATATTTCTTATTATTTTCACTAAAAGCTTTTGCTTCTCTTATTCTCTGACACACTGGACCAGGAAAAAGAAACTGGTACATATATATATATATATATATATATATATATATATATATATATATATATATATATATGTTTGCTCCTTACTGACATTTTTACCTTCTCCTACCACAATTCTCCATTAATCATCAATTTTCCTTTAAAATTCATTCCACTTTTATCTGCATTATTATTTATATTCTCTACATAGATGAATAAAAACCAATTCATCTAACCAACATTTTCCATCTATCTATCTATCTATCTATCTATCTATCTATCTATCTATCTATCTATCTATCTATCCTCTACTTACCTACATATCTAATGGAGTTCTCTGATCTATCTAATTGCACTATGAAAAAAAGAAATGAGGTTATTCTGAAATGCAATGTTTTGGTGAAGCCATACTGCTAGCAATTGCTGCCTCCCTTTAAATGTTCTGATAAATTATCCTTTTAAAAAATTGTTCTAGAATTTTGGCAGTAATAGAAGTCTAACTCATTGGAGCATAGTCTCCATATTCCACCTTCTTCTCAGTTTTAAAAATTTGGCCCCTTTTCCTATCTCCAAGCCTGTGACAACTATCCAATTCTCTGAAAATCATTCATTTAATAGCTTTGAGGAACAAAGCTACATTTAGCAGATCCAACCATACATCCACCCATCTATTTGTTGTGCTCTCTCTGTCTCTCTATGTCTCTTGTCCCCCTCTCTGTCCCTCTCTCTCTCCCCATCTCTCTGTATCTGTCTCTCTATGTGTCTCTCTCTATATGTCCGTCTCTCTGTCTCTGTCTCTTTCTCTGTCTCTGTCTCTCTGTCTCTGTCTCTCTCTGTCTCTCTGTCTCTGTCTCTGTCTCTCTCTCTCTCTCGCTGTCTCTCTCTGTCTCTCTGATTACTGGACTTTTCCAAAGTATTTTCCAATTTCTCTCACATTATTTTTTTTTGTTAAGATGAAGAACTATGAGTTCAATGAAAAGACAGTGAGGTGGACTGGTTGAATGACTTTACCTAAAATCATTAAATGATCAATACAGCTTGCATAATACATATCACTTTCCTCTCTTTCTCAGTTTATAAATGACAAGTAGTGTATATTTACATACATACATACATATATATATACATATATATATATGTATATATATATATATATATATATATATGTAAGCATATGCATGACTGGGATTGTGTTTATGTATATATCCTCCTGACAAGATTTTTAAGAGAAGGGAAGTTCTACCTGAATATCTGTAGTTCTGCTTTCCTTGGAGTACTGCCAGAAGCTTGCTTGTCAGATAACACCACTGATCTTCCATTGATGTATGATACAATGTGATGGAATTACCTTTTGCAGACAAATACTTTCTGTCACTGTCATATACTGACCTGAAAAATCAATTCTGACTGGTCCCAAATATAGATTCCTCAGGTTGTCCCACTAGAAGACTAAAGGGAAGGGGCGGCTAGGTGGCACAGTGAATAGAGCGCCGGCCCTGGAATCAGAAGGACCTGAGTTCGGAGCCAGCCTCCGACACTTAATCCGCACAAACAAAAACCTAGCCGTGTAACCTTGGGCAAGTTACTTAACCCCAATTGCCCGAAAGGGGCGGCTAGGTGGCACAGTGAGTAAGAGCGTCGGCCTCGGAGTTTGGATGACCCGAGATCAGATCCGGCCTCAGAAAATGAGCACCCACGCATAAATCAAATGACTAGCCATGTAACCTTGAGCAAGTTACTTAACCCCAATTGCTTTAAAAAAAAAAAAGAAGACTAAAGGGAATTTAAAAAAATTAAGTAGTTATGTTAGTTAGGGTTGTATGGTACACATAGTTTAACCATCAATATTCTGAGGCAAGAAAAGAAACATCTGGTCAAAGCAAAAGAGAGACAGACACTGGCATTTTAAATGATTAACCCCAAAAAAACTGATTGAAATTGATATTGAAGTGGAGGATACTACCATTAGGGCATGAGGGCAATCACTCTGACTCGAGTTATGTGGCTGTGTTAAGTAGCAGGGCATATATATGTATTATACTCTCACAGCCTCCCCAAGGGTATATCGTTGAATACAAATTCTTGGCAGAATTTGGAATGAGTGCGTTTTATAGATAACAAATTTAAGACTATAGTTATAAGCTTGGTGGGTCCTAAATGGAAGAAAATATGTAAGGGTTAACATGAGATACTGTCCTTGCTCTCAATAATTACACCAGATAGCAACTATCCTTTGCCTTTCTTTGTGTCCCCAGTGTCTGGCACATAGTAGGGGCTTAATAAATGCTTACTGACTGACTGACAGTTAGCAGACTTTCTTTCTATATCCTTTCCAGAAGTCACAATTTTGCTAACTTCTATCCTTCAGGGTACTGCCTACTAAGGAAGTTAGACCAGAAGAAATAACTGCCATAGGCACATTGCATTGCTGTAGTGTACTTCACTGCTCAAAAATTGTCTATAATTCCCTCTTACCTCTAGGATGACACAAACTTGAAATCACAGAATCTGAGAGTTCAAAGATACCTCCAAGCTCATCTAACTCAATTCATACTTGAACAGGAACACCTTGTATGATATCCCTTATAAGTGGCTTAATTAACATTTGTTTTAAAGACCTTCAGTAAAAGGCAAACTCAATAACTCCTAGGAAAGTCCATTCCCTTTTTGGATAGCTTTAATTGTATGTAAGTGGTTGCTAACATCTACCTGAAATCCTTCTCTCAGTTCTCTGCAACTCCTTCCAAGCTGTCATTATTCTGCTCCCTGAGACCAAACAGAATAATTCTAGTCCCTCTAGTTCTTTCTTCTACATGGATGCTACTTTGTCTTCCTTAGACTGAAGATCATTTGTATGTTTGATGATTTGTTTTCCATCCTATGGGCCAGATGGAGCTCCAGAAGCCTAAGCAATAGAGATGAGTATATGGCTCTAGTGTATTTGTGAATTTTTTTTTCTGCTCTCAGTGTTCATTTTTGACCTTGTACAGGTTCAAGGCAGTATTCAAAAGGACCACTGTTGACTAGAATCTGACCATGCCCTTTTTTTGAAGATGTTTTGAGGACAATGACGGAAGGGGATTAACAACAGTGCTCTTTCCAGTACTTGTTAATATATCAATGGAGATTTTATAAGCAATAGTATTTACAACTCATGAGATTTCATTATCTCATTTTATTAAAAGTTTTTATGATAATCTTAACCAGGGGTAACCAGGAACATTCCAGAATACAAAGAACAGAGGATTATATATAAAACTATGATCTATTACTTCCAATATTTAAGTATATATTAAACTTAACATGGTGATAACAACATTGCCTTGCTCATTTGTAGTCCCTTCTGAATTTCCTTTTACTCCATTCTCTGCATTTTAAGACATGTTTTATTGATATTGCTTTCTTTCTATTCTTAAGGCTCCTCTTTTTACAGATGAGCACACTGACTCAGAAAGTTCATAGATCTGGAGTAGCATATGTACCAGAGTCAGAATTCAAATGCAGTTATTTTAACTTCAAACATGGTGTGAGGACAATATGTCACACTACTACTCCATCGACTCCTTTCTCAACTCTCCCATGGCTTCTAAATAATCCTCCCCTTAATCTCTGAACACCCTCAATAAGCATCTTATCTGTCTCCTCACTTTTCTTTTTTTAGTCTCTTTTTCCTTTTGTTTTCCTTGCTTTGTAACATTCATGTTTTAAAAATTTTGGTTTCCAAATCTCTCCCTCCTTCCTGCCCCTCCCCCATTCATTGAGAAGGCAAATCATATGATATCAATTGTACATGTGAATCATGCAAAGTATGTTTTCATACTAACTTTGCTGCAAAAAAAAAAAGTGAAGAAAAGCAGGAAGACTGAAGAAAATGGGAAAAAAATACTTCAATCTGTACTCGGATTTCATCAGTTCTCTCTCCTTGAAAATGGATAGCATTTTTTAAATCATGGGTCCTTCAGAATTATCTTAAGTCACCATCTTGGTTGGAGTAACTAAGTATTTCACAGTTGAACATTGCTACAATATTGCTTTCACTGTGAACAATGTTCCCCTGGCTCTGCTCATTTCACTCTGCATTCGTTTGTATGTCTTCTCAAGTTTTTCTGAAACCATCCTGCTTATCATTTCTTAAAGCACAATATGATTCCATCACTATCATATATTACAACTTGTTCAACCATTCCCCAATTAATGGACATCCCCTCAATTTCCAATTGTTTGTCACAAGAAAAAAGAACTGCTATAAATATTTTTGTACACATAGGACCTTTCTTCTTTTCTTTAACCTCTTTGAGAAATACTGTCTCCTTATTTTTACTGTCAAATCCCTTGAACATACATTCTTAACATGAAGTCAGTGGGCATTCAAAAAATAGTTTAATAATTTGAAAGTACCTCAGTGTAATATTGCATTTCAATATAATTAATTTCTTTTATAAGACTGTTTGCTTTATTTTACGCATTACAAAACAGCATTCTAGGGGCGGCTAGGTGGCACAGTGAGTAGAACACCAGCCCTGGAGTCAGAAACACCTGAGTTGGGATCCGGCCTCAGACACTTAACACACAAACAAAAACCTAACCGTGTGACCTTGGGCAAGTTACTTAACCCCAATTGCCCTCCAAAAAGCAAAAACAAAAACAAACAAAGAAAAAAAACAAACAAAAAAAAACCAGTATTCTGGGAAGGGGCACATAGGTTTCACCAGATACAAAAGTATATATGACGTTCACTTAAAAAGTTAAGAACATCTTCCCTAAAAAGAATGGTAAATGACTATTTACTTAATTCCTAATGACTCACAGAGAGGAGTCCTGAAATAATGTCACTGAACCTGGGGTTGAGAGTATGTGTCTGTAATTCCTACTACTGGGAAGGTTGTAACTGGTGCATTATCTGAGTTTTGGAGTTTTGAGCTACAGAAGGATTAATGTAGATTTGTGCTAAATATAGTACCTATTTGATGAGCCCCTGAGAGGCTGGACACCAAGCTTTCAAAAGGCACCAAGCTAGGTCACCTGGCCCAGGTTGAAACAAAGGAAGTAAAAGTATGGCATTGGGCCTCTAAGTGGTCTCTGGACTTTCAGCACAGACAAGACAAAAAGATCCAATTTCAAAACAAAACAGGATAAATGAATATATTTAAAAGCAAAACAAGAAAAAATTCAGAAGGAGGATGTTACTACCTTGTTACCTTTAATTTATATTTTAAAAACCATACATAATAAAGGTCCATGGTTTCATATACAATGTTCTTTCTCAATGTTTGTATATCAAAATGTTTAAATGTGTTGATGATGGTTAAAGTTCATAATGAAAACAATTTAAATAGAAAAGACAGTATTTCTCAGAAAATCTCCAATGAATTTCAAAAGACAGCTTTAGTAGACTTAGGGGTTGTTAAATCATTTCAGTTGTGTCTGACTCTTTGTGACTCCATTTGGGGTTTTACTGACAAAGGTAATGGAATGGTTTGCCTTTTTTCCCCTTTAATTGATTTTGCAGATGAGGAAACTGAGGCAAACATGATTAAGTGACTTGCCCAGTGACTTGCTCACAAAACTAGTATCTGAGGCCAGATTTGAATTAATGAAGATGAGTCTTCCTGATTTCAAGCCCAATTCTCTTTCTATTTTGCCACCTAACTTTCCCAGGTTTATGGAAATGAAGGACAAATCTGTCTCTACTCTGACATTTAAGGTGTCTAGTTTTATTTCATTCAAAATTTTGCTTTTAATAGTTTTATACTATTATGGGATTTTCTTTATCTTTGAGATGACATGGAAAGATAGAGTGAGTCAAATCAGGCATGTGGTAAAGGCAAGGCAAGGCCACCCTTTTCAAAACCTGGAACTCCCCAAACCTCCACCCTCTTGTTGTAAGGAGGGGGTGACTCCCAGAATCTTACCATTCTTTTACTTCTAGAAAACCTGATGGATGATTATCCCCAACTCAGCAAGGTCTTTGAGGACCAGGTGAGAATGGGCTGGCAGAAAACAGACTCAAGATCAGCCATGGTTTTGCTTTAAGTCAATTGGTCACTAGAGAATAAATGCTCTCTCTCACCAATCAGAGGCAGCAGCTATATATTTTCTCTCCTCCTACACCTACTCTCACCCTGAGACTTTCTTCCTTGTGGACTAATTTAAAACATTATTGACCACATGGGTTAATGGTGTTTCTCTGAGCCATGGAGACCTAGGGGAAAATTGGACACTTTAATTTGATGTTAGCACTATAGCCTGCTGCTGCACAGAGGGAAAGCACTAAGTGGATCCTGGGGAAATTATAATATATCAACTCCTCTGGAATCCAGAGTGTATTTAGCAGATTGAAGGCTTAGTAGCAGTATGTAATAAGCCTCTTCACTAATGAACGACATATCAGTATGCTTGTGAATTTCATGGAAATGCACATATATCTCTATCCCTTTATGTTTAAATCCTTCCTTTCCAGTTAGTAGTAGAATGAGCTGACACCAGAGATAGCAACTTCCCTCCTCACATCCCAAGAATTTTTCAAGACACGGGTGGGATAACTACTTCTTGTGTATATAGTAGAGAAGATTGCTAAGATAGTTTGACCCTCAGATATCTGGTATCTAAGGCTCAAGTCAAGTGACATGCTCTCCATTAAGATATATGTGGCATTCCTTTTTCTACCATCCACCAATTGGTGAGTGACCCATTCCTCCTCAAAATTTTCATTTTTGCACATATGTTTCCCTTGCACTATTTCATCCTTATGAAATAGGGCTTGGGAAGGGAGGTGGTGGATTGTTGGGGGGGGGGTTGATCTTATTGTTATATTTGCTTTTGATATTTGGGGATGACAGTCCCATGTGTCTGGAATGCATGCCCTCCTCGCCATTGAATTACAGAATTCCTCTATTCCTTTTATATACAACTTATATTCATATATAATATTCACACTCATTATTAATCAACAAGCATTTATTATCCCTACTATGTGCCATCACTGTGCTCAACACTGCAGAGGAGAGGATATATAGGAGAAAACAGCTGTCATTAAAACCAAATATTGAGGGTGGAGCCAAGATGGTGGAGTAGAAACAGCTCATCCAAGACACTCTGCCCCCAGATTCCCCCCAAACTAAGTAAAAGGGGACTCTGAACAACTTCTGGAGCCCCAGCACCCACAGAACGACAAAGAGAAGCTAACCTCCCACTGAGGACAGCCCAGCAGCCCTGCAGGAAGGACCAGCACAGCGGTCTGGGAGCCAGTAGCGAGCAACTGGCAGAGTGCAGGAAGCAGGGCCGAGCAGAGCCCAGGTCCGTGAGCCGAGGTTTTAGCCCCAGGGTGGCAGGGCCAGCAGCTGGCTGGAGGAACCCCAGAACACCAGCAGCCATGGCGACTCCAGAATTATCAACATAGACATGCCTAGGACAAAGTAAGAGGTTAGTGTCCTATGGACTTTGGGACCTGTTTTGGGGGGAATACATCAGCTCCCTCCCCTAGGGGCTGGAAGCCACTGAGGAGACACGCCATTTTGTAATTTTCAGAGGCAGCTCCAGCTCTTGGCCTGCAATTAATTGTACGGAGATCCAGCGATCAGTCTTGGGGGGGTAATTGCTCTTGCTTTAACCTCCCTGGATCTGGATTGTGATCTAGGGTGGAAGTCGTGGGTGGGGTTACAGCTTGCCAGAAACGGAAGTTGCCCCCCACACGTTCAGGACGATAATTCCTCTAGCTGGCCTTAAAGCCATAGTGTGGCAACAAGCCCAAAAGTCAAGTAATCAAGTGGCAACATGCCAAGGCAAAGGAAACAGAAAAATGCAACCCTAGACTCCTATTTTGGGAGCATAGAGCAGGAAAAGGACTGTGAGGTCAGAAGTCCTGCTCCAAAAGTCCCAGGGGAAAACATGAGCGGGTTGCAGGCCATAGAGGACCTTAAGAAGGACTTTAAAAATCAAATAAGAGAAGTGGAGGAAAAATTGGAAAGAGAATTGAGAAGGATGCAGGAAAAGTATGAAATGAGGGTCAACAGCCTGACTGAGGAAAACAACACCTTAAAAAATAGACTAACTCAAATGGCAAAGGAGGCCCAAAAGGGCAATGAGGAGAAGAATGCCTTAAAAAGCCAAATTTGCCAGTTGGAAAAAGAATCTCAAAAGTTCACTGAGGAGATTCATTCCTTCAGAGTTAGACTGGAGCAAATGGAAGCTAATGACTTTATGAGAAATCAAGATGCTGTTAAGCAGATCCAAACAAATGAAAGATTAGAAGGCAATGTGAAATATCTCATGGGAAAAACCACTGACCTGGAAAATAGATCCAGGAGAGACAATTTAAAAATTATTGGACTACCTGAAAGCCATGATCAAGGAAAGAACCTAGAAATCACCCCTCAAGAAATTCTCAAGGAAAACTGCCCTGATGTTTTAGATCCAGAGGGCAAAATAGAGGTTGAAAGAATCCACAGATCACCTCCTGAAAAAGATCCCAAAAGAAAACTCCCAGGAATATTTTAGCCAGGTTCCAGGTTCCAGAATCCCCAGATCAAGGAGAAAATACTACAAGCAGCCAGGGAGAAACAATTTCAATATTGTGGAAACACAATCAGAATAACCCAGGACCTGGCAGCTTCTACACTGAGGGATTGAAGGGCATGGAATATGATATTCCAGAGGGCAAAAGAACTGAGAATGAACCCAAGGGTCACCTATCCAGCAAAACTGAGTCTTTTGTTTCAGGGGAAAATATGGCCATACAGTGGAATAGAGGACTTTCAAGCATTCTTGAGGAAAAAACCAGAATTGAATAGAAAATTTGACATCCAGACACAAGAAGGAAGAGATGCCTGAGAAGGTAATCAGGGAAAAGAAATCAAAAGGAACTTATCAAAGTTGAACTATTTACATTCCTATATGGAAAAACAATAACTGTGAGTGATTATATCTTTCTCACTATGAAAATAATGGAAGAAGGGTGTGTGGTCATATGAATACATATGTGAATGTGTGTGTATATGGATAGAGGGCATAGGTTGAATTTGTTGGGAAGGGAGAATACTCAAGGGATGAAATTATGAGGTGAGAGAGGAAAGTGGCAAGAGGAAATGGGGAAAGACAGGGTAGGGTAAACTATCTCATGTAGAAGAAGCAAGGGGAAGTGGTTGCAAGGGAGGGGGAGAATAGGAAGGGGAAAAAAAGGCAAATACACATTCTCATTGAATTTGGTTCAGGGAGAGAATGATATACATACTAAATGGGGTATCTCAATCTGCAGCAGAATAGGGGCAAGGGGGATGAGAGGAGGGATGATGGATGGGAGGGCATCCTTGGGGGGAGGGGAGGTTGGAAGTACCCACTATAGAAGAGGGACAGGATCATGTAGGGAATGGACCAGGTGGGGGTGGGATGAGTGGGAGGGAATTATAAGCAGCCTTGTACAATATATCTACTATGATAATGTTTTGCATAGCTAGACATGTACAACATATACTGAATTACTTATCTCCCAAGAGGGAATGGGTGACAAGGGAGGAAGGAAATGGATCTGAAATTCGAGGTCTTAACATTAAATGTTTCAAATATATATAAATACTATTATTAATACTCTTTTGCTTATAATTGGGAGATAAGATGTGCAGGCATTGGGACACAAAGATTCACCTTCCTCTAATGGAAAAGTCGATGGGGGTATGGGAGAAGGTATGGGAGAGAGCAGATTGGAGGAAGGGATATCTTGTGGGACTGCTATTCTGGGAGGTTGGGTAGGGGAATCACTGGGGGAAAATGATTGTAACACAAAATCTGGTGGAAATGAATGATGTAAAACAGAAGTTAATAAAGCATTTGTTTAAAAAAAAAAACAAATATTGGAAACTAGCCATATGACCTTGGGCAAATCACTTAAACTCAATTTCCCTTCCAAAAAAAGGCAAAAAAAATATTGCAGAGATTTTGAGAATATGTAGTGATAAAAGGCCTTTAGATTTGGCAATTAAAAGATCGTTGCTAACTTGGTAACTTTGGCACCTTTCAGTTAAGTGATAAGGTGAGAAGATGGATTGGAAATAGTGGAGAGGTAAGTAAAAGAAGAGAAATTGGGTCAATAGGTAAAGATAGATTTTCCAAAGAACTAGTTTGGGACAATGGAGCCAATATGACAGACAGGAATTTGCCTGAGCTCTCCCAAACCCTCCATAAAACTTTATAAAGTACCTCAAAATGAATTAAACTGTGGCAGAACACATAAAAGAACAGGGTAAGGCAATTTTCCAGCCCAAGAAAATTAGAAAGATCATAAGGAAGGTATGTCTTACCCAGTTAAAATTAGAGTGCAGCCCAGTACAAGCAGTGTCCGGGCAAGTCAATGGGATTCCCCAATCCCCAGCAAAGGTAAACAAGCAAAGGACTAATATCCTGGTACAACAGGCAATTGGCATAGTGGGATGGCTGGAAGGCCTCCAGTCCCTGCCACAATCAGCAAGTGGCCAGGTCTTATAGGCCTAGAGGCCTGGCACAGCAAGTCAGGGGCCAAGTTCCTAGTCCATGGCACAAAAATAAACTTGAAATACTGCCCTCTCTACCCCAGGAGAAGAGCTCAAATTAAAAAGCCAAGAAATACACTGCAAAATGAGGGAAATTAAAAAAAAATCTGATGATAGAAAGTTACTATCATGCCAGGGAAGATCAAAACACAAACTTAGGAACAGCAGTCTCAAAACTCTTACACATAAAGCCTCTAAAAGAAATATGAGGCAGGTTCCATAAGAATCTAGCCCGCTGTCCTTGTACAGCGTAACAATAAACTTTACAATTTTGGCTTCAAAAAAAAAAAAAAGAAATATGAATTGTTCTCAGGCCCAAAAAGAACTTTGGGGAAACTCAAAAAGAATTTTAAAAATCAAATGAGAGTGGCTTTAGAAAAATTGAGAAAAAGAAATGAGAGTTACACAAGAGAATCATGAAAAGAAAAAATGTCAACAGCTTGGTAAAGGGGTAAAAATGGGGGAAAATGTACAAAAAAATCACTGAAGAAAAGAACCCCTTAAAAAGTAGAATTGAACAAATAGAAAAAGAGTTTTAAAAGCTCACTGAAGGAATTAATTTCTTAACAATTAGAGTTGGGCAAGCAGAAGCTAATGACTGCAGGAGACATGAAGAATTAATCAAACAAAATAAAAGCATGAAAAATAAAAGAAAATGTGAAATATCTCATTGAAAAAAACAATGGATCTGGAAAATAGATTCAGGAGAGATAATTTAAGAATCATTGAACAAACTGAAAGCCGTGACTTAAAAAAAACATACCTGGAGAGCATCTTTCAAGGAATTATCAAGAAGGGCTAGGTGGCGCAGTGAGTAAGAGTACCAGCCCTGGAGTTAGGAGGACCCGGGATTGGTTCTGGCCTCAGAAAATTAGCACCCACACATGAAAAAAACAAAACAAAACAAAACAAAACAAAACAAAAAAACTAGCCATGTAACCTTGAGCAAGTTACTTAACCCCAATTGTTTAAAAGAAAAAAAAATCTAGAAAAGCTGCCCTGATTTCCTAGAACCAAATATCATGTAGTGACAGGATTACGAACAACTTAGCAGCTTCTACATTAGGATTGAAGTGCTTGGAATATATATACGTTCCATAGTGCAAAGGAGCTTGGATTACTACCAAGAATCACCTACCCAGCAAAACTGAGCATAAGGTTAAACCATTTGCACAGCTACCCACAAAGACAACATTGTAACTCTTAAGTACTAAGTCATTACTGTGGCTCTTAGAAGGACACAGACAGGACAGGTTCAAGTTGAGTTTGATGAGATGATATAAAAAACATTTTAAGGGATGAAATAAGGATTGCACTGGGAAAAGGGGGGAAAGGAGAGATAGAATGGGGTAAAGTGTCTTACACGAAGAACCATTAAAAGTCTATTATAGTGGAGGGGTAGAAGGGAGAGTATGAACATTGTTTAAATGTTACTTTCATTCAATTTGACTCAAAGAAGGAATAATATATACACTTAATTAAATAGAAAAATATGTTACCTTATAGAAAATTAGGAGGGGAGGGGGAAAAGAAAGGGGAAAGGAGCTGATAGAAAAGAGGGTGGATTGAGGGAGGTGGTTGTGAGAAGCAAAATACTGGTGAAAAGGGAAAGGGTGAAAGGAAAAAGAAATACAAATGAGGGAAAAATAGGATGGAGGGAAATACACAATTAATAATCATGAATGGAAATGGGAAAAACTCCCTCCTAAAACAGAAGTGGATAGGAAAGTGATTAAAAACCAGAATCCTCTATATTGCTTACAAGAAACACATTTGAAACACACACACACACACACACACACACACACACACACACACACGCACACAGTATAAAGGTAAAATCTTGGAGCAGAAGATAGATAGATAGATGGATGGATAGATACATACATACATACATACATACATATATACATACACACAGTATAAAGGTAAAATCTTGGAGCAGAAATAGATAGATAGATGGATGGATAGATACATACATACATACATACATATATACATACCTACATAAATATATACATACATAAGTAGATAGATAGATGATAGATAGATAGCTAGGTAGATGATCGATAGATGGATAGATAGATAGATAGATAGATAGATAGATAGATAGATAGATGCATAGCAGGAGTAGCATTATAAAATTTTAGAAAAAGTAAAAGCAAAAATAGATCTAATAAAAGAGGTAAAGAACGAAACTATATCTTGCTAAAAGGTATCACAGAGAATGAAGTAATATCAATACTAAATATATATGCACCAAATGGTATAACATCCACATTTTAAGGGAGAAATTATGTGAGTCAGAGGAAAAAATAGACAATAAAGCTATACTTGTTGGAGACTGTAATGGTAATGGGAATTTAAAAATTTTCCCTGCCCCTTAATAAGACTAAGGAAATTTGAAGATCTTCCCTGCCCCCAATAGGCTTAATGTAATCACATGGAGCCTGTGGTGGGAGGAGTTTGCTGAAGGGTGGAGCAGATCACACAGGAGGTGAAAGTCAGAGCAGCTAGATGGTGGGAGAGAGAGGGTCCACCCAGGGAGATAGCTGGGCTTGTGCGTAATGGTTTGTGGGAAGGCTAAAAGGATGGTGTGGCTCTTTTCTGCACTGTAGTGTATTAACTTTTAGGTTACTATGATGAATTCAGTTTCCTAGTGTTGGAATTTGGTTTTCTAGTGTTTGAATAAATGTTTTGCTTCTGCTCCTATATAGAGAGTCTGTTATATTTTGCTCTTGAGAACTATGCCAGCATATTGGCAGTCACTGTCAGTGCTGTGAATATTGCATTGGTGCTACAGAACTTCAGCTGTCGCTTCTCAGAACTTCAAGTTTAGGAGAACAGAATTTCAGAAAAGTTAGATATGACAGAAGTCTGGAGAAAATTAAATGGGGATAGAAAGGAATATACCATTTTCTCAGCAATATATGGCCTACACAAATAATGACCATGTATTAGGGCTAAAACCCTCACAAAAATGCAAAAAGTGAGGAATATTAAATGTATCTATTTCATATCATGATGAAATAAAATTACATTAAGTAAATGGTCATGGAAAGATACCTATAAATTAATTGGAAATTAAATAATGTAAACCTTAAGAATTAGTGGAACTAAAAATCTTATGGAAGTTAATGCTGAAAATTAAAATTAATCAATTAATTTTTAAAAAAGAATGAGTGCATTAAAGAAAAAAATCATCAAAATAAATTCATTAGAGAGAATGACAAAAATTAGGCAACATAAGAAAATTTGTGGGACACATCCAAAGGATTGCTTATGGGAAAATCTATATTGCTAAATGATTACATCAGTGAAGTAGAGAAAGAACAAACCAATGCATTGGGCATACAACTAAAAAAAAAAAAGAACAAATCAAAAATCCCCAATTAAATATCAAATTGTAAATACTGAAAATCAAAGATGAGATTAATAATATCAAAAGTAAGAAAACTATTGAACTAGTAAAGAAAGCTAAGAGCTGGTTTTATGGGAAACAGCTGATAAAATAGATAAACCATTGATTTATTTGATTTAAAAAATAAAAGAGAGAAGAAAACCAAAATAACAGTTTCAAAAATGAAAAGGGTGAATTCACATCAATGAAGAGAAAGATAAAGCAATAGGAGCTATTTTTTTGAATTACATGCCAATAAATCAGATAGCCTAAATGAAATGGATGAATATTTAGAAAAGAATAAATTGCCCAAATTAGTAGAAGAAGAAATATGATACTTAAATATCCCCATTTTACAAAAAGAAATTAAACAAGCCATTAATGAACTACCTCACAAAAAATGCCCAGGGTCAGAGGGATAGGTGAGTTCTACCCAACATATAAAGAACAATTAGTTCCAATACTATATAAATTATTTGTAAAAAAAGACAAAGGAGTCCTACCAAATTCCTTTTATGGCAACAATACCTAAACCAGGGAGAGTCAAAGCAAAGAAATAAATTATAGACCAATTTCCCTAGTGAATCTTGATTTAAAAAATTAAATATTATTTAAAATATACTTATTACACTTCATAGGTTAGTATCATATATGTTATTAAAATAATTTTAAATATTTTTAAAAATAAAATATTAGTAAAGTGATTACATCATTATATCATAGGATCATACACTGTGACCAGGTGGGATTCATACCAGGAATACAGAACTGGTTCAATATTAGGAAAACTATCACCATAATTGACCATATTAAAAACAAAACCAATTGAAATCAAAAGAATATAACAAAATATGCTAAAAAATAAGTTTTTGACAAAATACAAGAACTATTTTTACTAAAACATTAGAGAGTATAAAAATAAATGGAACTTTCCTTAAGATTATCAGCAAGCATTATCTGTATTGGCAACAAATTAGAAGGCTTCCCAATAAGATAAGAGGTGAAACAAAAATGCTCTTTATCATCATCATAATTCAATATTGCACTAGAAATGTTAACTTTACCAATAAGAGAAGAAGAATAAATTGGAGGAATTATAATAGGCAACTAGGAAACAAAACTATCTTACTTTGCACGGTGATATTGTTAGAGAATATCAGAGAATCAACTAAAAAACTTCTTGAACTAATTGACAACTTTAGCAAATTGCAAAATATAAATTAAACTTACTTGAATCATTAGCACTGCTGTATATTACCAACACAGTTCCTAGGCAACTAGGAAACAAAACTATCTCTCTTTGATATGGTGATATTGTTAGAGAATATCAGAGAATCAACTAAAAAACTTCTTGAACTAATTGACAACATTAGCAAATTGCAAAATAAAAATTAAACTTACTTGAATCATTAGCACTTCTGTATATTACCAACACAGTCTAGCAGAAAGAGATAGAAAGAGAAATTCAATTTAAGCTGATTGTAGACAATATAAAATATTTGGTAATCTAGTTACCAATACAAACACAAGAAATATATGAATACAATTACAAAACACTTTTCAAACAAATAGTTATAACCAATTAGAAGAAATATTAATCACTCACGGTTAAGCTGAACCAATATAATAAATATAACATTTCTACCTAAATTAATTTACTTATCCAATGCCATACGAATCAAACTAAGAAAGATTATTTTTTAGTGCTAAAGAAAATCGTAACAAAATTCATCTGGCACAACAAAAGGTCAAGGACATCAAGGCAATTAATGCAGACTAATTTAAGGGAAGGTGACTTAGCTGTAACAGATCTCAAATGATATCATAAATATGTAATCATTAAACAATCTGGTACTGACCAAGAAATAGAGTTGTGGATCAGGGGAATAAATTAGGTACACAAGACTCAGTAATAAAGGGCCATAGTAATCTAGTGTTTGATAAAGACAAAGACCCCAGCTTTTGGGACAAGAACTCAATATTTGACAAAAACTGCTAGGAAAACTGGTAAACAATATGGCAGAAATCAGGCATATAGCAACGTTTTACACCATATACCAAGTTAAGATCAAAATGGTTACATGATTTAAACATAAAGAGTGATAGGATAAACAAATTAGGAGAGCATAGAATAAGTTACCTCTCATTTTCATGGATAAGGGAAAAATTTATAACTAAACATGAAATGGAAAGCATTACTCGGCATAAATGGACCATTGTGATAATATTAAATTAAAAAAAAAGTTTTGCACAAATACACCCAATGCAACCAAGATTAGAAGGAAATTAGAAAAGTTGGGAAAATGTTTCTATAGCAAGTATTTCTGATAAAACCCTCATATATATATATATATATATATACATATATATACATATACACACATACATATATGTATGTATATGTATATACATACACACACATATATATATATATACACATACATATATATGGAGAGAGAGAGAGAGAGAGAGAGAGAGAGAGAGAGAGAGAGAGAATAAGAACTGAGGCTAATTTATAAGAATAGGAGTCATTCCCTAGTTTATAAATGGTCAAAAGGGTATGAGAACATAGTTCAGATGAAGAAATGAGCACTATCTATAGTCATATGAAAAAATTATTCACAGTCTAAATCACTATTGATTAGAGAAATGCAAATTAAAACAACTGAAGCACCACATCACACCTAACCGTTTGGCTAATGTGACAGAAAAAGAATATAATAAATGTTGGAGGGAATATGGGAAAATTGAGACATTAATGCATTGCTGATAGAGTTGCAAACTTATCCAATCATTCTGGAGAAAAATTTGGAACTATGCCAAAAGTGATATAAAATTGCCCATACCCTTTGATCCAGCAATACCACTGCTGGGTTTGTATGCCATAGAAATGAAAAAGGGGCAGAAAATTTTTTGTACCAAAAATATTTTAGCAGTTCTTTCTATAGTGGCAAATTGGAATTTGGAATTGGAAATTGAGGGGATGCCTATCAATTGGGGAATGACTGAACAAGCTATAGTATATGGTTCTAATGGAATGTTACTGCGCTATAAGAAATGAGGATAAAGGGGCGGCTAGGTGGCACAGTGAGTAAGAGCACTGGCCTTGGGGTTGGGATGACCCGAGATCGAAACCAGCCTCAGAAAATGAGCACCCACACATAAAATAATGACTAACCTTGAGCAAGTTACTTAACCCGAATTGCTTTAGAAAGAAAGAAAGAAAGAAAGAAAGAAAGAAAGAAAGAAAGAAAGAAAGAAAGAAGGAAGGAAGGAAGGAAGGAAGGAAGGAAGGAAGGAAGGAAGGAAGGAAGGAAAGAAAGAAAGAAAGAAAGAAAGAAAGAAAGAAAGAAAGAAAGAAAGAAAGAAAGAAAGAAAGAAATGAGGATAAGCTCATGCCAGAAAAACCTGGAAAGACTCAGATAAACTGATGCAAAGTGAAATGAGCAGAACCAGGGGAACTTTGTACACAGTAACAGCAATATGTATGATGATCAATTGTAAATGATTTAGCTATTCTCAGCAATACAGTGATCCAAGACAATTCCAAAGGACTTAATGATGATAAATGCGATCCATCTCCAGATAAAAAACTGATGAATCTAAATGTAGATTGAAGCATAATATTTTCTTTACATTCTGTTTTTTTCATGTTTCCCCCCTTTGGGTTTGTGTCTTTTTTCACAACATGACTAATATGGAAATATGCTTTAAATGATTGAACATGTGTAACCTATATAAAATAATTTACCATCTCAGGAAGGGGATGTTGGTGTAGGAAGAGAGAAAATTTAGAACTCAAAAAATTTTAAATGTATGTCAAAATTGTCTTTACATGAAACTGAGGGAAATAACATATTATTAAAAAAATAATTTGTCTTGGATCAGGAGGAGAGATATGACAAAACCTTGACAGTAGTACTTACCGAGAGGATTTTTTTATGCTTGTTTTGTTTTCAGGACCCTGGAGATTTGGGTGTCTTGTAAACAGGAGAAAAGTAACCAATAGATTGAAAGGATGATTGTAGTAACAATTGAATCATAGGTAAATGTGGAAGGATAGCCTTGGAGAAGAGACAGATTACTTCATCATCAGGGAAACCAAAGAAAGGAGGAAAGGAAGAAGAAAGACATCAAGAGATTTTTGAGATGCAATAAGAGTGGAAAAGGAGGGAACACATAGGTTAATGGTCTTTTATTTTCTCAGTAAAGTATAAGGTAAGGTTCTCACATAAGAGAGAAGGAAGAATAGTGTGGGAGTCTTGAGGAGAAATTTTTTTTGTCTTTTTTTCTTTTAGTAAATCCCTCCAAAACATCATTTGTACAAATAACACTCCCAACATAGTGTTTAAAAAAATAGAAGAGATTCATCTGGTGCTACAAAGGAACTTGGCTCTTCTGGTGATTTTTTCTGGACTAAATAAGTTTTGACCTTGTCAACTAGCTATACTGTTATTGTTTGTCATCATTGGGGGAAAGAGAATGAGCTCCAGAGGATGCACAGCAGTATCTATGGAAGCATAGAAGACCAAGCAAGAACAATTTGTGTTAAATCAGGATATATTTTAGCAATTACATAGCACAACAATCATATTTTGCCCTTTGTGAATATTCAGTCCTTTTCAAAGGAGTCCTTTTAAAGAAGGAAAAAATAGACTTACAAGATCAGGAATATTAAAGCATCATAAGGAAATTGGTTTGTTTGCCACTTAGTCAATGACCTTACTGTGCTCAGCATGTAGTCAGCATGTTTATAAATTATAAAATACTGTGCAATAATTTTATATCCCCTTTCCCACATGGATGCCCAGAAACAATCTATACATAGTTCAGTAATTAACACATTCCACAAATTAAAATTCAAAACACTTACAAAAGTGCTTTCACAGCTCCAGAGCTGTTCCCATTATTGAAGTTCCTTAGATAGATCTTCTAACATATAATCATACAGTTTCCTTATCCACTGACTCCTTTCCTATCACCTACAAAAATGCCCAAATTTCCTCATCCTTAAGAAAAATTTATTTGAACCTTCCATTCCCTAAGGATATCATCTTATACCTCTTACCTTTGACAGTCTCTTAGAATATGTAACGTCTTTCAAAAAAACAGCTCCATGTCTTCATTGGCAAAGCATCTTTTCTGACACATGCCTCATTTCTTTTGTTAATGTTCTTTCCTTCCAGAAATTGACTTGTAAAACTTTGTATTTATTTATCTATAAATGTGGTGCAAATCCTAGTTAGAAGGTAAGTTCTTTGACAGTAGAACTTCTTATATGTTTCTTTATATCTTTATAGGGCATTGTGCATACCAAATGTGTGTTGAATTGAATATAAACTTTGAAGAAAAAAGTCCTATTTACCTACTTGCCTCTACTTCTGCACTTTTCACTCATTTCTCAAGCCCTTTCAATCTGGCTTTCCATTCCTCCTCCACTCAACTGAAGAGTATCTTTTCCCAAGGTTATTAATAAGATCTTAATTGCTCAGTATCCTAGCCTTTTCTTATTCCTCATTCTTACCTCTTTACAGTTTCTGATGGTCCTGATCAACCTTTCTTCCTACATTTTCTCTTCTCCTTTTGGCTTTTGTTCTCTGATTCTCCTCCTATCTGTATGGCTGTTCCTTGTTCTCCTTTCCTGAAATATTATCACCCAACTACAAGAATTTCTTAAGGCTTTTCCCTGGACACCCTTCTCTTCTCTCTCTCTCTCTCTCTCTCTCTCTCTCTCTCTCTCTCTCTCTCAATCCCTGCTCTCTTGTATATGTCTCTATACTGTTGACACCCACATTACTTCTTTTTTTTGGAGTGCAATTGGGGTTAAGTGACTTGGCCAAGGTCCCATGGCTAGTAAGTGTGTCAATTCTGAGGTTGGATTTGAACTCAGGTCCTCCTGATTCCAGGGCCAGTGCTCTACTCACTGCACAACCCAGCCACCCCCATATCCCTTCTTAATTAGGGATTTCATTGGTATCTTCCTAACATTCACCCAACCTGGATGTTCCCTAGGCATCTCACTCAAACTTCTCTAAAGAGAAAGAATTATATTCAGGATAATTATGGGACAATTGAAGCATGTTAAGACCTAGAGGAGATGAAATTCCCCATAAACACCTCAACAAAGTCTGAAAATGTAATTAAAGGAAAAATAATAAAGAAAAAGAGGAATAGCTCTAAGATTCTATACTCAATGCAGAACTGAAGTAAAAGACTTCAAGAATCCCATAGAAGCTATAGATGGAGACAAGCCAGAGTAGGTAAGATGCAAAATATGTAAGCATCATGTACCCAGAGCAGGAGACATTACCAGATCAGTTCCCAATGCAGGGAAATGGCTAAACTGGATCCCAGGTAACATTCAGGCAGCCTCAAATAAGTGACAGCTGGAGAAAGAGTGAAAGTCTAGGAAGTTTAATACACAAGAGAATCAGTGCCAAGGCAGCTCACATTTGAATAACAGGAGAAGAAATGATCAAGGTAGCACCTGGGAGGAAAAGCACCTCAAGGTTTGTAGAAAGACAATGATAAATATGATCAATGGCATCTGGTTTGAGCCCATCAGGATGCTATCAAGGGATGGAGCCATCTTCAGAATGTTCAAGTAAAAAGGATAAAGACAAGGAGCCTAGCTAGACCAAACCCTGAACTGATCCACCAGGAGAATGAACTCAAACCAGAGATTTCTTACTGATGGTGGGGCCCATTAACGACTAACACATTAGAGTCAAATTAGGACCTGCCCATAGTATCCTTCAAGAGTGCATGAAGGTGCAGATTCTAATGCAAGAACTAAAGGAAAGTATATTGAAAATATTGGTAAATTGGGGGCAGGTTCAAGATGGCAGAGTAAAAACAGGACTTCCCTGCAGCTTCTGCTACCATCTCCTCGAATATACATAAAAATAACTCTAAACAAACTTTAGAGCTACAGAATCCACAAAGTGACAGAGAGAAACTAACCTCTCCCTAAAGACAGCCCAGCAGACCAGCGGGAAGGGGCCATTGCAGCTAACTGGGAGCCGAGCTCAGGCCCTCCTGAGCCCCAGGTTTTATCCTCAGGGCACCCCAACAAGCTTCAGTTAGAGGGACATCGGGAGATGGATCATCAGCAGCTGTGATGGTTTCCAGAATTATCAACCCATAAATGCCAAGGACAAAGTGAAAAGTCAGGAGACTTTGGGAACAGGGAGGCCAAGAGTGTGGACTGGCCTCTGCCTCCTAGAGGTAGAAGTGGCTAAGGTGCAGCAGCCACCATGGCAACGTGGCTGCTTCACAGCTTCTTGCCTGCAGATTGTAGGGGGACCGAGCACCCAATCTGAGGGGTAATTGCTCTTGATTTAACCTGCTTCGATGTAGATTGCTGTCTAGTGTGGGGGTCCTGGGGTGAATGACCAGTGAGCCAGAGAGTGTGGAGGCTTCAGAGAGGGCAGCCAACTAATAGCTCCCACAGCTGAGAAAACCCCAGCAATTTGGGACTAAGCTCCCCTCTCTGGAAGCAGAGTTGTCCTGTCGCAAAAAGTTCAAAAGTTAAGTAATTGAATGACAACATGAGCAAGCAAAGGAAGCAAAGCAAGTTCAGCAATCTTACATTGGATTGCTTCTTTGAGCACAAAACCAAATATGACTTTCAAGGACTTTGAAAACCAAATACGAGAAGAGGAGGAAAATTGGGAAGAGAAATGAGAATGATGCAAGAAAATCATGAAAAGAGTCAACAACCTGACTGAAAAAAATAACTCCTTAAATAGGCTAACTCAAATGGTAAAAGAGGCTCAAAAAAGCCATTGAGGAGAAAAATGCCTTAAAAAGCCAAATTTTCCGAGCTTTTCTCAGAAGTTCACTGAAGAGAAGAATTCCTTTAGAATTAGATTGGAGAAAATGGAAGCTAGTGACTTTATGAGAAATCAAGATACTATTAAACAGATCCAAACAAATTAAAGAATAGAAGGCAATGTGAAATATCTCATTGGAAAAACCACTGACCTGCAAAATAGATACAGGAGAGATAATTTAAAAATTATTGGACTACCTGAAAGCAATGATAAAAAAAGAACCTAGAAATCATCCTCCAAAAAATTCTCAAGGAAAAATTGACCTGATGTTTTAGAACCAGAGGGTAAAATAGAGGTTGAAAGAATCTACTGATTACCTCCTGAAAAAGATCCCAAAAAGAAAACTCCTAGCAATATTATAGCGAGATTCTAGAGTTCCCAGATCAAGGAAAAATATTATAAGCATCCAAGAAGAAACAATTTGCATATTGTGGAAACACAATCAGAATAACACAGGATCTGGCAGCTTCTACACTTAGGGATCAAAGGTCTTGGAATATGATATTCTGAAGGTCAAAGGAGCTGGCATTAAAACCAAAAATCACCTACCCAACAAAACTGAGTATCATGTTTCAGGGGAAAATATGGTAATTCAATGGAACAGAGGATTTTCAAACATTCTTGATGAAAAAAAAAACAGAGTTGAATAGAAAATTTGACATTCAGATAGAAGAAGCAAGAGAAGCATGAGAAGGTAAACAGGCAAAATAAATCATAAGGAACTTATCAAAGTTGAAATATTTATATTCCTACATGGAAAAACAATAGTCATAACTTACGAAACTTTTCTCAGTATGAGAATAGTTGAAGGGAATATAAATGTGTGTGTATGTACATACATACATATGTCTATATAGAAGGGTATATGGGCATATTAGTGCATATGTGAGTGTGTGTGTATATATATTATATTTATATACATATATATGTGTGTGTGTGTGTGTGTGTGTGTGTGTGTACAGGTATACATAGACAGAGGGCACAGGACCAATTGAATAGGAAGCCATGATATGTAAAAGGTGAAATTAAGAGGTGAGAAAGGAATATAATGAGAGGAGATGGGTAAACACAAAATAGGGTGAATTAACTCATATAGGAGGGGCAAGGGAAAACTGTTACAATGGGTGGGAAAAACAGGAAGGCAAAAAGGAATGAGTCAACCTTACTCTCATTGAATTTGGCTTAGGGAGGGAATGACATACACACTAAAGAGGGTATCTCACCCTACAGAAGAGTAGGGGGTAAGGCCATGAGAAGGGGGATGATGGAGGGGTGGGCACATTGCAGGGAGGGAAGTTGGAAGCACTCACTTTTGAAAATGGACAGTGTCAAAGTAGAGAATAGAACAAGAGGGGATGGGATAGGATGGGGGGAAATATAATCAGTCTTTCACAATATATATACTATGGAAATATTTTGCATAGCTTCACTGTATAACCTATTGAATTGCTTATCTTCCCAGTAAGGGTGGGTGATGATGGAGGGAGGGAAAACATCTGGAATTTAAAGTTTTAAAATCAAATGTTTAAATATATATATATATATACACATATTATTATTATATTATATTTTTACATGCGACTGGGAAATAAGATATACAGCACTGGGGCATCAAGATCCATCTTGCCTTACTGGAAAATTGGAGGGGGAATGGGGGAGAATATAGAAGAGAGCAGTTTGGGGAAGAAGGTATTCAGTATGATTGCTGTTTTGGGGTGGTTGGTAGGGAAAGACAGTAAGAAAATTTGTAATTCAAAATGTTATAGAAATTAATTATGTAAACTAAAAATAAACATTAAAAATAAATTTAAAAAATGAAAATATTAGTAAATGGAAGAATTAAAGAAAATTATTGCCTGAGAGAATTCCAACAATAAAACCTAAAAGGGAGTAATTCCAAGAAGTCCATCCAATACCAGAAAAAAGAATATCCTACTCACAAGATCTACCAGGAACTTAACATAATTGGAACAAAACAAACAAAAATGTAATATTAAGGAAAATGACAAAGAGAATAAGTAGATTCAAACTGATGGCATTAAATCAAAAATTAAACTCCCTAAAAACTAGAAAAAGCCAAAGGAAAGTAAAAAAGATGAAAATATTGAAAGAAAATAAAATATTGGAAAACAGAAGAACATATAAGATATAAATTAGTAAAAATAATTAATCAGGAAAACATATCAAAAAAGATAATTTAATATTCATTAGCCTAAAAAACAATATTTTCAGTCATTTTTTTTACATGTCAAGAATTATTAGGTCCAATGGACAAAGTCAGAAATGGGAGAAGATATGGGAGAGAGAAGACTGGATAAGGGGATATCTTGTGGGACTGCTATTCTGGGGTGGTGGGTAGGGGAAAAATGGGGAAAAAATTGTAACTCAATATCTGATGGAAATGAATGATGTAAACCAGAAGTTAAAGCATTTGTTAAAAAAATAAAATAAAATAAAATAAAATGTCATGAGTAGGAATGCTGAAATGCAAGGAGAGTCAAAAGAAACATTCTAAGATAAGTAATTTTGATCAATTTGAAAATACTATAAAACGATTATTTTTTTCCTTCAAGAGGAAGAATTAAATAATCTCTTAGTACTTATATAACTTTAAAGAATTGCTCCCAAAGAGTAACACATAAGGTCTGTGGGCAATTTTGTTCTGTTTTTTATGATCTTAGAAAATAACATGAGAGAAAAAGAAAATGGTTAAGAGGGAGAGCAGGAAAAGTGTGAGAGCAGGAACTTATAAATAATTTCTAGCAATAAAGCATGAAATGCAATGTAAGATTAAAAACAAAGAATGAATAAAAACCTATTATGGGGGCAGGGCAAGAGAGAGAGAGAGGAGAAAGGCAATGTAGTTATACAGATTAATTCAAGAAAAATCACTTATGTTAATTAAGCAAACTGCTTCTCTTTCACCATATTTTTAAAGAAAAAAAATAGCTTTAATTATTTTTAAGACAGGGTCTCCTTATTTTCCCCAGGCTAGAAATGAAGGTATTACTCATGGACCCTATGCAAACAATAATCATATGCTGCAATGCTTAGTCTTCTACTTTGTAATTAGCAGGAATGACCCCAGGGTCAAAAGTGAGGGGAAATAGAAAAGCATATAAAGAAGGGAAATAAACAATTAGTAGCCAGAAATGTAAACATGAATGGGATGAAATCCCCCACAAAATGTATGAGGAAAGCATAATATATTTCAAGGGAGAATACAACAATCTCTTCTTTACAAGAAACACACTGGAAGCATAACTATTTATAGAGTTAAATTTAAGGGACTCGAACAACATAGGTTTCAGATGAGCTAAAAGAAAAGCAAGAGTAGCAATCATGGTTTCAAACAAGGAAACAATAGAAAGGATTTTTAAAAGAGTTAAATGGAAAGTGTATATCATGCTTAATGACATCAAAGATAATGAATCAAATATATACCTATAATTACATATACATGTATATGTTTTATATTTATGTACTTACATATGTATATGTATATGTATATATTGTGGGCATGTATATATATAAATATATACATATATATACACATATATAAATACATACACATACATATACACACATACATTGAAAGAAAGTTAATCAAATTTCAGGTAGAAATAGACAATAAAACTATAATAGTGAAATGCTCCAATGTACTCCTTTCAGACCTAGACAAACTGAATAAAAAGATTAGCAAGAAAGAATCTAAGGACCCAAATAGAACATTTAAAAATTAGAGATGATAGAGGAGGGAGCCAAGTTGGCGGAGTAGAAACAGCTCATCCAAGCCACTCTGCCCCCAGATTCCCCCCAAACTATGTAAAAGGGGACTCTGAAGAACTTCTGGTGCCCCAGCACCCACAGAACGACACAGAGAAGCTAACCTCCTGCTGAGGACAGCCCAGCAGCCCTGCAGGAAGGACCAGCGCAGTGGTCTGGGACCTGGCAGCGCCCACTGCGCAGAGTGAAGGGAGCCGAGCTGAGCCCAGGTCCGCGTGAGCCAAGGTTTTAGCCCCAGGGTGGCAGGGCCAGAAGCCGGCTGGAGGAACCCCAGAAAAACAGGAGCTGCGGCAACTCCAGAATTATCAACATAGACATGCCTAGGACAAAGTAAGAGGTTAGTGTCCTATGGACTTTGGGACCAGTATTTGGGGAATGCATCGGTTCCCTCCCCTGGGGGCTAGAAGCCATTGAGGAGACATGCCATTTTGTAGTTTTCAGAGGCATTTCCAGCTCCCAGCCTGCAAATCATAGGGAGATCCAGCGATCAGTCTTGGGGGGTAATCGCTCTTGCTTTAACCTCCCTGGATCTGGATTGTGATCTAGGGTGAAAGTTGTGGGTGGGTTTACAGCTTGCCAGAAACGGAAGTTGCCCCCCACACGTTCGGGACGAAAATTCCTCTATCTGGCCTTAAAGCCATAGTGTGGCAACAAGCCCAAAAGTCAAGTAATTAAGTGGCAACATGCCAAGGCAAAGGAAACAGAAAAATGCAACCCTAGACTCCTATTTTGGGGACATAGAGCAGGAAAAGGACTGTGAGGTCAGAAGTCCTGCTCCAAAAGCCCCAGGGGAAAACATGAGCAGGTTGCAGGCCATAGAGGACCTTAAGAAGGACTTTAAAAATCAAATAAGAGAAGTGGAGGAAAAATTGGAAAGAGAAATGAGAAGGATGCAGGAAAAGTATGAAATGAGGGTCAACAGCCTGACTGAGGAAAACAACACCTTAAAAATAGACTAACTCAAATGGCAAAGGAGGCCCAAAAGGGCAATGAGGAGAAGAATGCCTTAAAAAGTCGAATTTGACAGATGGAAAAAGAATCTCAAAAGTTCACTAAGGAGATTCATTCCTTCAGAGTTAGACTGGAGCAAATGGAAGCTAAAGACTTTATGAGAAATCAAGATGCTGTTAAGCAGATCCAAACAAATGAAAGATTAGAAGGCAATGTGAAATATCTCATGGGAAAAACCACTGACCTGGAAAATAGATCCAGGAGAGACAATTTAAAAATTATTGGACTACCTGAAAGCCATGATCAAAGAAAGAACCTAGAAATCACCCTTCAAGAAATTCTCAAGGAAAACTGCCCTGATGTTTTAGATCCAGAGGGCAAAATAGAGGTTGAAAGAATCCACAGATCACCTCCTGAAAAGATCCCAAAAAGAAAACTCCCAGGAATATTATAGCCAGGTTCCAGAATCCCCAGATCAAGGAGAAAATACTACAAGCAGCCAGGAAGAAACAATTTCAATATTGTGGAAACACAATCAGAATAGCCCAGGACCTGGCAGCTTCTACACTGAGGGATCGAAGGGCATGGAATATGATATTCCAGAGGGCAAAAGAACTGGGAATGAACCCAAGGGTCACATACCCAGCAAAACTGAGTATTTTGTTTCAGGGGAAAATATGGTCATTCAGTGGAATAGAGGACTTTCAAGCATTCTTGAGGAAAAAACCAGAATTGAATAGAAAATTTGACATCCAGACACAAGAAGGAAGAAATGCCTGAGAAGGTAATCAGGGAAAAGGAATCAAAAGGAACTTATCAAACTTGAACTATTTACATTCCTTTATGGAAAAGCAATAACGGTGACTGATGATATCTTTCTCACTATGAAAATAATGGAAGAAGGGGGTGTGGTCATATGAATACATCTGTGAATGTGTGTGTATAAGGTTACAGTTATATATGGATAGAGGGCATAGGTTGAATTTGTTGGGAAGGGAGAATACTCAAGGGATGAAATTATGAGGTGAGAGAGGAAAGTGGCGAGAGGAGATGGGGAGAGACAGGGTAGGGTAAACTATCCCATGTAGAAGAAGCAAAGGGAAGTGGTTGCAAAGGAGGGGGAGAATAAGGAAGGCTAAAAAGGCAAAACCACATTCACATTGAATTTGGTTCAGGGAGAAAATGACATACATACTAAATGGGATATCTCAACCTGCAGCAGGATAGGGGAAAGGGGGATGAGAGGAGGGATGATGGATGGGAGGGCATCCTTGGGGTGAGGGGAGGTTGGAAGTACCCACTATAGAAGAGGGACAGGATCATGTAGGGAATGGACCAGGTGGGGGGTGGGATGAGTGGGAGGGAATTATAAGCAGCCTTGTACAATATATCTACTATGATAATGTTTTGCATAGCTAGACATGTACAACATATACTGAATTACTTATCTCCCAAGAGGGAATGAGTGACAAGGGAGGAAGGAAATGGATCTGAAATTCGAGGTCGTAACATTAAATGTTTCAAATATATATAAATACTATTATTAATACTCTTTTGCTTGTAATAGAGAGATAAGATGTGCAGTCATTGTGGCACAGAGATCCATCTTGCTCTAATGGAAAAGTCAAAGGGGGTATGGAAAAAGGTATGGGAGAGAGCAGATTGGATAAGGGGATATCTTGTAGGACTGCTATTTTGGGGAGGTGGGTAGGGGAAAAATGGGGGAAAATTGTAACTCAAAATCTGGCAGAAATGAATGATGTAAAACAGAAGTTAATAAAGCATTTGTTTAAAATTAAAAAAATTAGAGATGATAGATCTTTGGCAATTTGTGAATAGGAAGAAAACAAAAGTCACATTTCGCAGCCATATACATACACACACATATATACACATATACAGACACACACACATATATAATTCTTTACAAAACTGATTGTGTTTTAGGGAAAAAGAAATCTCAGAAATACAGAAAACAAGAAATGATACTGATCACAATGCCATAAAACTATATTCAAAAATGCTAGTTGAAGGAAAATTTTAAAAATACAAAATAATTTATCATGAAAGAATTGTTTATTCCAAAAACAAATCATAGAAATCATAGAAAATTTCATCAAAGAAAATAACATAATAAAGGAAATGAAATGTAGCTACAATAATCCTGAAAGAAAAGCTTAATATATTTAAATCCTTTCATCAACAAAAGAAAAAGAACAAATCAATGAGCTTTGTATGCAACTAAAAAAAGAAAAAATAGAAAAGTAACAAATCAGATTCCTTCAACTAAATACTACAGTAGAAAATCTGTAAATCAAAGAATAGATAAAATTGAATGCAAGATAAAATAGGAGCTTACTTAAAAATGTGTGAGAGAGAGAGTGACTTAGTCTGATTTTAAAAATAGAAGAACACAAAAAGCACATTTAAGTCTAAAAACCTATCCCTCCCTTTATTTTATTTTCATTTTGGTCTTACTGAGGTTATGGTTAGTGCTGTAGTAATTCAGTCAAATGACTGCAACAAGCTTCCATTAGTTCTTCTCCAAGAGGCCATAGATTCTTAGCTGAAAAGTATCCTAGTTTAGTCCTATGATTCCCCTGTGGTGCTGGAGATCCCAAACCCATCAAAATCTATGCATAAAGCGTTTTGTTTTGAGTTTAATCAAAATGTTCAGTTTATCCACTGGTAAACTTTGTTGAGTTTTAAATTGATCAAGCAATCTCTCTTCTTTAAAGTGATATATTTTTGATAAAAGGTTTCTCTTCACTTGACCTTTATTATACTGATGAAATCACAGGTTCAGAACCACAAGTCCTGCAAGCCCTTCTTAAAAACAAACAAACAAACAAAAAATTCTTACTTTGATTTTATCAGGGACTTAGAAAGTTTTCAGTTATCAGCTATTTCTATGACATTTAAAGAGAGAGACAGAGACAGAGAGAGAGTGAATGGGAACTTCCCTATTACACTATTAACAATTACTTCATAGTAGTTACTACTTCAGAGTTAGTTATGAGTTACTACTTCAAACTATAAAAATGTACTTGTTTCTATGACCAAAATTTCATCTAGGCATTTAAAAAGCTTATTCATTTTATATATGACAGATTAATCAGTTAACCAGTCCTTATCAAGTATATCCTATGATCCAATCAGTCAATAAACATAAATTAAATGCCTACTAAGTGTCAGGTATTATGCCAAGTACTGAGGATAAAAAGAAAGTAAAAAAAATGTCTCTGCTCTCAAGGAGTTCACAATCTTATAGCAGAGATAATATTTAAACAACTATGTGTACTCAAGATATATGCAAGATAAATTGAAGATAATCAACTAGTGGAAGGTATTAGCATTAATTATAGATAAAAGCTTGATCTGAGATTTATCTGAGATTTGAAAAAACCTTAACTTGAAGTTGGGAGGCAGAGATAAGAAGGGAGAGAGTTTCAGGTTTAGGAGATAAATTTTAGTTAAACCTGTAATAAATACCTCAGGAGCACAAAAGCAAACCAAAATGTATGAAGTAAAAATCCCAACAGAGATTCATAAAATATACAAAGCTAACTTGTAAAGCATGTATTAACAATTAGCACATTATGGGGCGACTAGGTGGCGCAGTGAGTAGAGCGCTGGCCCTGGAGTCAGAAGGACCTGAGTTCGGATCCGGCCCCAGACACTTAACCCACACAAACAAAAACCTAGCCCGTGTGACCTTGGGCAAGTTACTTAACCCCAATTGCCCTAAAGGGGTGGCTAGGTGGCGCAGTGAGTAAGAGTGCCGGCCTCGGAGTTGGGATGACCTGAGATCAAATCCGGCCTCAGAAAATGAGCACCCACACATAAATAATGACTAGCCGTGTAACCTTGAGCAAGTTACTTAACCACAATTGCTTAAAAAAAAAAAACAATTAGCACATTAAAACACAATTGCAAAGAATTCAATGCAATATGCAATTAACCATCAGAGTCAACAATAACACATAACCTACATTGCTGTTAATTAACAACAGTCAATACTACTTTAAGCAATCCTATACTAGCAAAGCAGTATAGCATGTATCTAGAATCCCATGGAGAATGCAGAAAAGATCAGGAAAAAGAAAAGAATTCCAATGAGAAAGATGAACATGCAATTCTAGGCTAGAATTATGTTTTTAGTGAGACAAAGAACACATTTTTTAAAATTAATAAAACTCAAAAATTAAAATCAAAATGGATATTTAAAAAGGAAGATAAAATATTTCTCAATGAAATGAGAAGTTTGAGAACTACAGTGAGTGAATGTATAATATCTTAACATGAAATAAAGAATTCCATTGGAGAAGAAAAATTTAAAATCACTCTTTAAAGTAAAGTTAAATTATTTTTTCCAATAAACTTTTTAAAAAATCCAGCTGGGAACAACAATCATTATCTGTCAAGCACCCCTGTTCAATATTCCATAAACTTAAAATAAAAATCTCAAGACAACAGTACACATGTTGAAGGAGTTAGGTACCCTCTTGGTAAAGTAAGAATTATGATGCAGCCTACTTACAAAAAAAAAAAATTCCTAGTCTTTGATGATGAATCTATCCCTTATATGGGCACCAGAAGAAGACAGACAGGTGGATGAGCACCATTGATCAGTTTCCTTCCTTGTCTATGTCCTTTTTCTTCTCAGCTTGCTAGTTTTCACCTAGGATTTGCAATGTGGGATAATTACCATAAAATGTTCCATAAATTTATCACAATTGCCTTATATTTTGTCCCATTTCCCATTAGAATCTTCATCTCCTTTTAAGTTTTGGTATGCCAGAAGAAAAACACACCTATATTACAATTCATAATACATTTTCTGCATAAAATGGACATCTGAATGATACAATATTAAAACTTCCAAGCAGTTGACCATCTGCTGCTTCTAGCAAGGTCTGCCCTCCCAATTCAGTCTAATAATTCACTTTGCCAAAGGAAACACAGACTTCCAGAGGCTATTTGAAAATAAGAGCTATTCAGGCATTCCCTCTAATATCATAGTGATAAAGTGGAGAAATAATGCAGTCTTATTCCATGGAGGATGGAGAACCTACTGACTATAGATGCCATTCTTGTTTCCCCCTGATTAATCATCAGGCAAACTCTGAATACAGACAATCATCAAGGTTTCCTCAGAGATCTCAGATTTCCTTTGTAATTCTATTTTATTTTATGCATTTAAAATATCATTCTGAGAAGGTATCAAAATGTTTCAACATGCTTCCAAAATGGTCCATGGTACAGAAAAAGTTAAGAAACCTTGTTCTTGAGGATATATGGGATTATAGTAGATAGAGAGCCAGCCCCAGGACCAGGAATATTTGAATTCAAATCCAACCGGATATGAATTAGTTGTGTGACCCTGGACAAATCACATAACCATTCCATGCCCTACATTGGATTATAAATTGCAGAGGAAGTTTCTAAATTTGTTGGGGAGAGAGAGTTGCCTCTATGAAAGATGTTTAAACCAATGAAATCATTGGCCTAGTATCTATTGCTATCTAGGCTACAGATGGTCATAGATAAACATATGCTAGGAAGACTGCATGGAAAATCTCATAACAAAATATAGTCAGTTAAGTGGTCCCATTTATGGTCATATCAATGAAATTGTGATATATGCATATATCCATACATAATACATAAGTATGCATATTTCATGTGTATATATATATATATATATATATATATATATATACAGATAATGATTTAATATCCATTTAATAACCTCAAAAAGGCCAGACCCTGAACTAATCAATCAGAAGAAAAGCCTGGACCCAACAGCTTCTTTGTTCTCTGAGTAAACTTAGAGAATACTTCTTCCTATGTCAATAACCCCAGATGGGCCTGACATAAGAGCGTTCTTTATTCTGTCAACAATGAGACCCTGAACCCAAGACACTACCTTGAATAATGGAATTTTTCCTATCTTAATATTTTATGGACATATACTATGCTATGGCATGTTAATGATAAAGAAAACACAGATGTTATAGGTCATAAATCCAATTGACAATTCTTTTATCTTATTAAGAAAATTCCTTTCTTGAATCACGAATTTGACCCTGAATTGGGATGGTTCTAAAATATGTATAAGCTTTTTCATTCTTTTGTCCAGGCAGTCAGAACTTCCAGTTCCATGTAAACATACCTGCTAGCTTTAAGGTAATAAATGATAAAATATATAACAACCTAGCCTGTTTATTTCCTTTAATCAAACTTCCAGGTTAGCAATACATATATTAAACAATGTAACACTGTTTATAACTAAACTAGTTAAAATGATAGTTCAGCTTATGCTCAGTTTTTTCCTTATGTTTGCAACTAAAGGCAGTTCTGAAAATAAACAATATTCATTAAAAATAAGTGTATGAAAATAATACAGACAATAAGAAGAGAAACTAATAAGTAGAAGTGAGGGAATAAATATTTACATCAAATGCTTTTGATAAACTTCTGGTATCCAAGACATGTAGAAAATTTAAATAAATAAATTGAGATGAAAATCCATTCCCTAATATATGGGGCAGACATTAGGGGGAAACTGATATCTCAATATATTCATCATTTTCTTAGAGATTGTGGGGAATTTCCAACGAAATGAAACCAAGGCCTCTCTTTTGGATTAAACTGAAATATTTCTCTTTCAGTATTTTCTGGTATATTTTCATCTGTAGAACTCCAATTTGCAATTTATGGGGGGGGGGTTTATTTGCTTGTTTGCTTACTATTTGTATTTTCCAATCTTCTTTTGTGTAACTAGCATTTGATGGAAAGAAATTAAGCCTGCAGGTGTAAGCATGGGATTATCCCTTCCTCTTTAAGGGATAACAGCCAGGGAAAAGAGTGACTGTGTTGCTTCAGAGCCTTAAAAATAATCATGCCCCTAAATCTACAATATTTAGAGGGGCAAGTAGTTATTATTCTTGTCTTATCCAAATCCCTCCCCACACCTAACCCTAGAGGAGAAAAGAACAGTGAGACTTTTAACCCTTTCTTCCCCCCTCAGTAAAACCTAAGTCTTCCTCAGAGAAGGATTAACTGGATTCCAAATATCCAGAGATATATAGCAGGGCCTGACCATCCACATTTAGACAATCCATGTAGATGTGTATAAACATGAATAAGACACCAATCTTACACTTTGTTATAAGGGAGGGTTCAGTTATGAGGTGGCAGTGAGATATGAACCAAAGGCAATGATAAAATTCTTTTTTTTTAAATTCAATACATGAAGATTGAGAAACTGAGGAGGAAAATGATTTGGTCTTTATGAGAACAAAAAATAGAAGGGAAATATAGGAAATCATAAGTCTTGTTGGAATAATCTGAGGATCACCAAATAACATCTCAAATGTGATTCATTCAAGAATTGAAGAGAAATTGATAGCCTTGTTTTTGGTGGAGCTCCTTTTTCTTTTTCTTTTTCCTTTTTTTTTCATTAGAGACCAAAAAGAAGCATTGAAAAGAATCATCTGAGGAGAATTCTCCTGAGGCAGAGTTTTGGCAAACCATTGCCTGAGCTTTACAAGAACTTACCTTGGGAACTGCTATTAGGAGGAGGAAGCATGCCAGCTGGGAGAGTCTTATTTTAACTAATTATTTTTGTTACCTCATTACTAAGCTCCAGTTGTTTCTACATTTCTGAAGGAATACAAATGCTATCGAAATGCATGTGTTTAAAAAGTATAAATGTATGCTCTTTTAAAATGATTGTTTTAATTGAAAAATTTCTAAATATTAATTGCTTGGAGAATTGGGAAATTGCCCCCGACCTCTATCCATGACTGAATGCCAGTTGACATTAAGGTATTTTCCTACCAAGTTAGGATTCCAGAGAAGTTATTAATGTTTAGGATACCCTGTCATAGAAACAGTTAAAGAAAAATATGAAATCAGGGAATTTTAGAATTAGGATAGACAGAAGAGACCATCTTGTCTAATGAAGGTAGGCTATCAATCTGTATTTGATTTACCTGGTTTATCTTAGAAGAGGGTCAATTCTTACTGATCTGTGTTATTATGGCTCATTCAGTGTTTGATTCCAAATGTGGTAATACTGAATTTCCTTTCACAAACACACACACACACACACATACACACTTCTTCATCTTATAGATGTGGAAACTGAGGTTAAAGAAATGTAGGTCTCTTGGCCAGAGCCTAAGCTAAATGATACCTACTCCAGGATGATTAAGCCTAAATTACAGGGGCAGCTCTTATATGATTAAAGCTCCTTTTGTGGTAAAACTACTCTTCTGTCACAGAGATAACTCCTTTGTGATGCAAAAGGAAATAAAAATAGCAGCCTTTCTGTTTGAGAGTTTAAAAGTTATATTTAGTGTTAGAAGGTATTAGAAAACATGAAAGAAAATATTTACACAAAATATATTTAGGCAACTGGTGGCTCTAAAATGTAGATATAATTAAGGGTCAAGGAAAGCACCAGATAAAGAATGCTAAAATAATATAAAGAAGAAATGAGAATTTTCCAGTGGCAGGCATTACAAAAAGGTTCAGTCAAAAGAAAAAAAAGGGTTCAGTCAATGGCATATCTGAACTAAACTTGGAAGGAAGAGAGAAATTTCAAATTTTGGATATGACAACTTTCATGAAGACACAGAGGTACTGGCAGGCAGGATAAGATGAAGGTACAACTGGTAATCTTGTTGTAATTTCATGTTTACTGAAAATGTTTGTAACACCTCCATTGTTTTCTACCCCTTTACACCCATTCAAAACCATCCTAGACCTGTCAGGAAGGGGAAATGAGAGTATTCTATTATAAATTTTATCAGAGTGGTAAAATGGTATTTGGAGATTGTGGATGTGATACTGAAAAGGAATATAAGTCCTCAAAAAATTATGAATCAGTTTATTACCTATAGGTATGTATTCATGTGACTTGTGTAATGGCAAGCACAGAAGTAGTTCACACCTTATTTCAGCTATTGAATTAACACCTTGTTTCAGTCTGGTAAGAAACAGAATATGTGAACTCCAAAACGTGTGAACTCCTGGGAAGGAGCTAATGACTATACTAGGAGAGCCTCAGGACTAGAGACAGCAGGAGCTGAAAAGAAGACTCTTGTGGCAGAGACAAGAAGGAGAAAACTTGTGGTATCCTGGCACTCTTTCTGCTCTGTCTGTGTTGATGTTTGTTTGTGATACTTTGTACAGAAGCCCTGGGACCTTACTGGAAGCCCTGAGAGAGGGCTTTCTGGTTGTATGTTTACAGAAGTCTTGGAGGAGGGTTTTGGAGGTCCTGGGACTTTACTGATGATTTGTGCTGACCTCTTACACCTTGTTTGTGGGTCATTGTTGATTTGTATGTTGATAATTTGTGTTGAGTTCTCAGACCTTGTTGGTGGGTCTGAGTTGATTTCACAGGCAGATAGTGAATTGATGCTGGCAATGTTCATGAATATCCGTGGCTCTGTCAAGCTTTGTCTTCCCAGAAAAAGGAACTGTGAAGGATTTGAGGTGGACTGGACACTGTGAGCTTCAATGTGGAATGGGAACTGAATGAAGAACTGGAAAAGGAGCTGGATAAGGAACTGGGAGTTACCTGCCTTTGAACCCAGGTGACAATTGGAGCTGCAACCATGGAAGAGGAACCATGGAAGCTGAGAGCCAGCCTCAAGTGAAGCTGAAAGAAGACTTTACTTGGATACTGTGTACTAACTGAGAAAATTATGATTTTCTATGATGTAGCTGTGGGTGACCTTCCACTACCCCTTAAGAGGTTACTGAGTAGTGACTAATGACTGAATAATGACTGATTTGTGATTTAGTATGCCCCATGAGTGGAGAACTTTGACTATTGTATTTTGTGACCCTTAAGGAGGCAAGTGTCCTTAAGGATGATTGAATGATTGAGTTACTAAATGATTGTACTTTGTTGAAAAGTATTGTAACCACTTTGGCGAAAACTATGTGGCTATTTTAGTGATGCCATTATGAATGCTGTATTTTGATTTTCTGTGATAAGTTGTAACATTGTGAATTCAGTACCTTGATTCTCTGTGAATGTTTTGCTCTGATTTGTTATTGAATAAGTAGAGTATTCACTCTACTATGTAATCAGAACCTTGAAAGCTGTCCAAAGCGTTAGTTCTATGGAAAGCTGCTCGTGCATGGCATTACAACTTGCCAGCTCTACAGTCTGAAGGGTGCATGAAATGGTACTCAGGTAAATAGAAAAATTTATATTTTGGTGGAGAGCCCATACCTCTGGGTCTCTGTCCTTATATTTGATTGTTTTTGCTTTACAGATGCATAGGGACTTGGAGAGAAATCAGTTAGCTGCAATTCTAGACTGCAGTTCTTCCTCCTCCCCTTATCAACCACAAAGGAATTATGATTAGGAATGTTGGTTAATCTTGCATGCATGGATTAGATGACATTTGCTAAACTGATCATTTTGGGTATATCCTTGAATTGCTTGCCCAAATGCAGCTGACAATGCCAATATTGGGTACATAGGAACTTCTTGGTACATAGGTGTCTAATCAGTAGTCAAATACAGAGTCACTTCTATTAGTTAGGGCAAGCAATAAACCATTCCTAACAAACATAAGGAGCACTGAATTTGGAATCTAGTTCTGAAGATAGGTTCTGATGTCTTCTATCTATATGACTTCAGAAAAATCAGCTTGAGGGGGTGGCAGAATCAAGATGGTGGAGTAGAAACAGCACTTCCACGGGGCTCTGGCCCACACCACTTCCTATTTATGTAAAATATGACTCTGAACAAACTCTGGAGGTAGAGAACCCACAAAATGACACAGAGAAGGTAACCTCCCACTGAGTACAGGCCAGCAACCCAGCAGGAAGCAGCCAGCACAGAGCTCTGTGAGCTGAGCCCAGGCCTATGTGAATCCTGAGTCAGAAGTTTTAGTCCCAGGGTGGCTGGACCAACAGCCAGCTGGAGGGACTCCAGATCACCAACAGCAGTGGGGTTTCCAGAATTATCAAACCATAGATGCCAAGGAGAAAGTGAGAGGTCAGTGTGGTATGGACTTTGGTACTAGTGCTTGGGAGTAGGTCAGCCTCTTGCCCTGGGGGCAAGAAGCTGATTAGGAGCCATGGTGCAGCTACAAGCACTTCACAGATTCAGCTCCAGGCCTGAAGACTGTAGGGGGATCTGGCAATGAGTCGGGGGGGTAAAGACTCTTGCTTTAACCTTCTTGAATCTGGATTGTGGTCTGGGGTGGAGGTCTTGGGGTGTGTGACCAGCTAGCCAGAGCGTGTGGAGGCTTCAGAGAGGCCACCCAACTAATACCTCCCTCAGTGGAGAAAACCCCAGTGTTTGGGAAGGAAGCACCCCTCTCTGGTGGCAGAATCCTACTGTGGCAACAAGCTCAAACATCAAGTAATTGACTGGCAAGATGCCTAGGTAAAGGAAACAAAATAATCAGAAAAATTCAACATTAAACTCCTATTTGGGGGACAAAGAGGATCGAAGCATGGAACAGAAGCAGGACTGGGAGGTCAGAACCCCTGTGCCAAAAGCCACAAATGAAAATACAAGCTGGTTACAGGCCATAGAGGACCTTAAGAAGCAGATAAGAGAAGTGGAGGAAAAACTGGCAAGAGAAATGAGAAAGATGCAAGAAAAGTAAGAAATGAGAGTCAGCCTGACTGAAGAAAATAACATTTAAAAAATAGACTAACTCAAATGGCAAAAGAGGCTCAAAAAGGCAATGAGGAGAAGAATGTCTTAAAAAGCCAAATTTGCCAGATGGAAAAAGAATCCCAAAAGTTCACTGAGGGGAATCATTCCTTCAGAAATAGAATGGAGCAAAGGTAAGCTAGTGACTTTATGAGAAATCAAGATGCTATTAAGCAGATAAAAAACAAATGAAAGAATAGAAGGCAATGTGAAATATCTCATTGGAAAAACAACTGACCTGGAAAATAGGTCCAGGAGAGATAATTCAAAAATTATTGGGCTACCTGAAAACCATGATCAAAGAAAGAATCTAGAAATCATACTTCAAAAAATTCTCAAGGAAAATTGACTTGATGTTTTGGAAACAGAGGGCAAAATAGAGGTTGAAAGAAACCACTGATTACCACCTGAAAAAGATCCCAAAAAGAAAACTCTAAGGAATATTATAGCCAGATTCTGAAATTCCCAGATCAAGGAGAGAATATTGCAAGCAACACAGGAAGAAACAATTTCAATATTGTGGAAACACAATCAGGGTAGCACAGGATCTAGCAGCTTGTACACTGAGGAATCAAAGGGCTTGGAATATGATACTCCAGAGGGCAAAGGATCTGGGATTAAAACCAAGAATTACCTACCCAGCAAAACTGAGTATCATGTTTCAGGGGAATATATGGTCATTCAGTGGAATAGAGGACTTTCAAGCATTCTTGAGGAAAAAAAAAAGCTAGAGTTGAATAGAAAATTTGACATTCAGACACAAGAAGCAAGAGATGCTTGAGAATGTAAACAAGGAAAATAAATCATAATGAACTTATCAAAGTTGAACTATTTACAATAACTTTAACTGATGAAACTTTTTTCAGTATGAAAATAGTTGAAGAAGGATATACAGGCATATGAATACATATGTGAATTTGTGTATATATATTTACTGGTATATATACATAGAGGGCACTGGTCAAATTTAATAGGAAGGCATGATATTTAAAAGGTGAAATTAAGAGGTGAGAGAAGAATATAACAAGAGCAGATGGGGACAGACAGAATGGGGTAAATTATATCAAATAGAAGAGGCAAGGGAAAATGGTTATAAGGGAGGGGAAGAACAGGAAGGCAAAAAGACAAAATCTTATTCTCTTTGAATTTGTCTCAGGGAGAGAATGACATACATACTAAACAACATATCTACCCCTATAGAAGAGTAGGGGGTAAGGGGAGGAGAGGGGTGATGATGGATGGGAGGGAAGGCTGGGGTAGAGGGAACTTGGATGCACCCACTTTTGAAAAGGGACAGGATCAAACCAGGGAATAGACTAAGTGGGACCTGGGATAAGAGGGAGGGAAATATAGTCAGTCTTTTACAATACATCTACTATGGTAATGCTTTGCATAGCTACACATGTACAACATATAATGAATTGCTTATCTTCCCAGTAAGAGTAGGTGACAAGGGAGGAAGGGAATGAATCAGGAATTCAAAGTTTTAAAGTCAAATGTTTAAAAATACATACATACCATTTTACATATCATTGGGAAATAAGATATATAGGCATTGGAGCACAGAGATTCACCTTGCCCTACTGGAAAAGTCAAAGGGGGTATGGGAGAAGATATGGGAGAGAGCAGATTGGAGGAGGGGATATCCAGTGGGCCTGCTATTCTGGGGTGGTGGGTAGGGGAAAAATGGGGAAAATTGTGACTCAAAATCTGGCAGAAAGAAATTATGTAAACCAGAAGTTAATAAAGCATTTGAAAAAAAATAGAAAAATCACCTAACCTCCTTGGGAACCAAGATTCAACATCTGTAAAATGTGTTGATTAATGAAGATAACCTCAAATCCCCTTGCCAGCTAAACCAGATGGATTTATAACAAATTCTATCTAACAATTTATTCAATACTATATAGACTATTTGGGAAAATTGGTGGAGTCCTACCAAATTCTTTTTGTTATACAAATATTTTATTTAAAC
>WOXC01004434.1:0-42075 GCA_011680675.1 Gymnobelideus leadbeateri
AAGAAAAAAATAAAACCAAACAATGAAAAGAAAAAGATCAATTAGTTTGCTTCCATCAGGATTCAGGCTCAATTCTTTCTAGTTATATCTCTGGATGTCGCATTTCTCTCCTTCATGAGTCTTTTGGGATTGACTTATATCACTGCATTGCTGAAAAGAGTCCAGTCTGTCATAGTTGGTCATCACACATATGTTGTGTCTGTGATTGTATACAAATTTCTCCTGATTCTACTTTTCTCGCTCAGCATCAGTTTGTATGAGCCTCTCCAGGTAAATAGGAAAACTGTCTCCTCATTTCTTATAGTACAATAATATTCCATTACATGCATATACCACAACTTGTTAGCCATTCCCCAATTGATGGGCACCCCTTTAATTTCCAATTCTTTGCAACCACAAAAAGAGCTGCTATAAATATTTTTGTACATATGGGTCTTCCTCCCACTTCTATGATCTCTTTGGGATATAACCCTAGAATTGGTATTGCTGGGTCAAAAGGTATGAAATTATTTATAGCCCTTTGGGCATAATTCCAGATTGCTCTCCAGAATGGTTGGATAAGTTCACAACTCCACCAGCAATGTATTAGTGTTCCAATTTGTCCACATCCTCTCCAGCATTTGTCACTTTCTTGTTTTTGTCACCTTAGCCAATCTGACTGGAGAGATGTGGTATCTCAGAGTTGTTTTGATTTACATTTCTCTAATCAACAGTGATTTAGAGCATTTCTTCAGGATAAGCTACTTTCAAGTGTAATCATAGAGAAATGACACAGTGAGCAATTATACAACTTAACTCCTAGTATCTAAGTCCCTAATCAAGGCACCAACTTGCTGGTGGGAATATCCCTAGGCCAGTCCCGAGGTATCTCCAGGTGGGAACATAGCCAAACACACCCAACTTCCTGGTAACTTTCCTGGCTGCCCTTAAAGAGTTAACTTGCCTTCTTTTTAATGGGGCGATCAGGGGACTTGTTTGATTCCCATGCTAATAATTTCCTAATTCTCTGACCAGTTACATAGACACAGCCGAATGTGCTGATGCTTGAAATTTGCCTTGGAAGACAACTCAGCCATTCACAAATTTAATCTATGAAAGGCTCATTGCGAGAGCCAATTAGTAAGAGAGGAGGTGCTGTTCTGCATGCACTAATTATGAGTGGAAGCAAGAGGTCAAATCAGAAGCCTGACCCCTGAGAGTAAGCACACAAAAAATGCATCAATAGGGTTTTCTAGGCGGGAAAACTTAAAAGCCTGCTCTTGGCACTGCTGCCCTTTCTCAAGATTTTCCCCCAAAGTGGGTGCCTCAGACAATGGCCTGGATCTGCCCAGGACCACATCAGGGACAAAAGAGGAAATGCATTTCCAAAGAGCTGAGTGACAAAGATTCCCGCCTCTGCTGAGGCACCACTGGAGAAAGTGTTGCTATTTATAAAACCTGATTTTCCATTTGGGGCTGAAATTTGGCAAATGGAGTCCCCCCAAAAGGAGCTATTAGATCCAGGGAAAGGAAAACAACTAAAAAAGGCAAAATTGTGATGTCCAAATGGATTATGACTTAGAAGGCAGACAAAAATGTGAGGTTGTTCATCATGTTTTTCCAGACACCCAGGGCGCGGATACTGGGAGAGAGCACTGTTGAGTTTGCAAATTGAAAAATGGAATTACTGCAATCATGAAAATTTCCAGTAGTTCATAAGCTGACCTCTGACATGGGCACATACTCCAACTGGCAGTGAAGAGAGTGAAGTGTATGTCACTCGGGGCAGAATTCCCATCATTGAAAAAAGTAAGTTCAGGAAAACAACAAAGGAACACCATCCCGTGAGAAATTATAGATTCTTTTGGCTGGAAGTAACTATCTTCTTGATCTTCTAGGCCGATGTCCTCCATTTAGAGACAAAGCATAGGACTTCAATATCTGAACAACCTATAGTTGGAAGAGATGTCGGGGATGATGAACAAGAGTCTTGTCTTCTCTTTCTCTGATGAGTAGATATCAGACCTCAGTAGGCATCAAGTGATTGGGGTATCCACTATCTCCCCAAGGAGTCCATTGGACTTCTGTATGGTTTTCATTGTTATGGATTTTTCCCCCTAATAACAAGCTGAAATCTTTTCCCGTGTAATGTCTACCCCTTAGTCCTTACTCTGTATGTGTATAGGTATATTGTAACAGATCGATTGATTTAAGTATTTAGGAAATAGATTTTATGCATATATATTATATATTACATGTAGTTGTTGTTGTTGTCTAGTCATTTCAGTTGTATCTTACTCTTTGTGATCCTATTTGGGATTTTCTTGACAAAAATACTGGATTGGTTTGATAATTCCTTCTAAAGCTCATTTTACAGATGAGGAAACTGAGGCAAACAGGGTTAAGTGACTTGTTCAGTGTCACCAGATTTGAACTCAGAGGAAGATGAGTCTTCTTAACTCCAGGGCCTCAATCCACTGTACCACCTAGCTGCCTATATACATATATACATACATACATACATATATATATATATATATACATATATATATATATATACTTATGTATAAATACATGAATGTATTTTTATATGACTATACTTCTTCAAAAATCACAGAATGTCCTGTTTTAAAAGGAACTGAGAGATAATATAAATGAAGTTTCTCATTCTACAGTAGAGGAATCTGATGGACAGAATGAATTAGAACTAGACCAGACTTTCAAGGTCATCTGGACCCACCCTTTCATTTTAAAGATGAGGACATTGAGAACAAGATTGGCTAAGTGATTTACCCAAAGTCTTATAGGGCTGCTATTCAAAAGCATTTCTTCCAATTTCCAATCCCAGTACTCTTTTTCATGTGTCATACTGCTTCAGGAAGTGACTTTCCCAAGGTCACATGACTGACTCATGATAAAGCCAAAATTATAAACCAAGTGATGTTGGTTTTATTCCAGTGTTCTTTCAGAACTATTTCCCACTGACTTCTCTGAGAATTGAATGAATAGAATCAGAAGATTTGGATTCAAATCCTATTTCTGAGGATTATTACCTGTGACATGAAAGAAGCCACCTTAGTGCCCTTGGCCTTCAAGAGGTTAGACTAGCTGGTCTCCAAGTCCCCTACCAGCTCTAAATTCATCCTGTGAGCCTCATGATTATAGAGATCTCAAAGCTAATGTTTAGTCAATAACATAGTAGTTATTTAGTCAATAACAAGCAGAAGGATGAACAGTGCTCTCTCCATCCCCTTTTTCTGTAGGTACCTCTGTCTTGAAAATAACAGGTTTATTTAGTCTTCTAGACATTACAATGATGGAATGAGGGCTGAGGGGCTCTGAGTTAAAAACCAAACTCTACAGTTTACTATCCTTCTCTCCACTTGCACAGTGGCCACCCTGATGCCCGCAGGCCCTCATCACCTCATGCCTGTATTACAGCAATTGACTTTTTGTCAGCATTCCCTGCTTCACAAACCTCTCTTCACTCCAAGCAGCTGCCAAAGTGATTTTTTCTAAAGTAAAAAGTCTGACCAAGTCAAGCCACTCCCCCTGTCCCCAAATCAATATGTTCTGGTTGTTCCCTATTAGATAACAGTGTGTCAACAACCATTTATTAGGTACTTATTATGTGTCAATCAATTAAGTTATTGTTATGTGGTAAGTACAGTGTCAAGTGCTGGGCATAGAAATGGAAAGGCAGCCCTCAAGGAGCTTACATTCTAACCAAAGAAGACAATCCATGAAAGGAAACTGAAATTAAAGGTTGAAGGGAGAGACAAAGGGACCTGGTAGCGGAAGTCCAGAGTGTAGCCTGGGCAGGAAGAAGACAAGAGTGCTGCCCTAAAAGGAAGGTTCTGGGAAGAGCCATCCAATCAGAGGGAGAGGCAGCAGGGGCAAAGGGAACTCTCAATGTGTGAATTCTGGGGCAGGAGGGAGGCTTCAGGGTGGCAGAGTCAGTCCTGAGCACATCTTGGAGAAGTATCAGACAATGCATTTAAAACTGTGACTACATTAAAACTTGATCCTTGCCCTTGAGGAGTTTATATTCTAATGGGAGGGATAAGAGGCAAATAGTTATGAACATACAAAATAAATACACTAAATAGAAGGCTTGGTTGTTTAGCCTTCAATAACTCCATGGGTTGCTGAGATATCAGAGAAGGATTTCTGTAGTGAATAGGCTGCATACTCAGTTATGACGTCAAATCAGGGCAACCTTATTATACTTATTATGAATTAGTCATCAATCCCTTCTCATAGGACTTTAAGGGTAGAAGAAGGGCTTCAAACCTTTCACAGTTTGCCTACTATTGTCTGGGAATCTACTTATAAATAAAATCTGTTTAGGCATCAAGCACTCGTTCTATTCCACCCTTGAGCTTCCTTTCCCCCTTTCTCCTGAGATAAGGATACTTTAGATGGTGAATAAGGCAAACACAGGCTTTCAATAACTAACTTTCAATAACCCACAAAAAATGGGTTGGCTGAATTAGGAAGGAGAAATTGGGAGGAGAAAGTACAAAGGGAGAAGAGAGGGAAGAAAGAAAGAAGGGATTTAATTTCTGGAGACTTACAAGGTTTAGAGAGATTGTTCAAAGTATTTGGGACAAAACAGTGGAATTGGAGGCCCTTCCTGTGGGAATAACTCCAGAGACAGAGCACAGTTTGGTCAGGCAAAATGTTTCCTTTCCCCTTCGTGTCTTGCTCTAAGCTTTGCAAATCCCCTGAACTAAACATAGTAACAGGAGGTTCCACCCCATGTCTGATCTTGGAACAGTATTTTCAGAGGGATTTTCCTGGTGCTTAATCCACATGCCAGAATCTTCCCTTCTCCCATTCTTCTATTACCATGTAGCTTTAGGCACACACCATGATTTCCAGTTACAGCAAGGAAAATGGCTTGGAAGTAATTTCACAAAATATATATACCATGAGTAATATTAACTAGAAGTCTCCATAAAAATTGGACCAGACCTTCTAAAATTCTTGTGGTTTATCATTTAAATGGAAACTTGGTCTCACAATGGTGTGCTGCTGCATTAAAGGCCTGTCTGCTTCAAGTCACTGGGGGAGTATTGATGGGAAAAGTTACAATCATTTCAGTGGTGTATCAAGACACTTACAGAAACTGACCGAAAGAACATCAAGAACCAATGTAATAAAAGCAGAATGTCAAAGACCCCATAATCCCCATCCTAGGAGGTGAATGAAATTCTAATAGTGAGTATTGAACGAAAAAGGCTTCTAAGTTACTATTAATTCAGTACATTCTGAACCCAGGTGTTCCAGATGCTATGTGGTGTCAGCCATGTCGTATCTGAGATTCTTTCGTCCAGGAAGACTCTTGGAGAAAGAGGTCCTGAAAAAGTGAAAAAACAAACTGTAATCCTCTTTTGGGCTCTTTTTCTTTATCCCCATTATCCCCTCAATCCCCAGCCTCTTGGTGTGACCTAAGGATCAGATCAACAGCAAGAGTTACCATGGGAATGATGCTGTAAGAAAATTAAGTAAAGAGAGGCAGAGTAGTATAGTGGATAGAGAGCTGTCAAAAAGAGGTTGTGATTGTCTAAGGTCATATAGCTAGTAAGTGTCTAAGGTTGAATTTGAACTCAGGACTTCCTGACTTGAGGACCAGCAGTATTTCCATTGTGCCACCTGTTGAAGATAGGTATCAACATGTGTTGGTGGGGAGAACTAATCTCCAAGAGTGCTCTATACCAATAAAACCACAGCTGTAAGTGGGGGAAAGAAGAAGTGAAGTAAAGGAGATGAGAATTCGGTTCTGTTAGTGATTAAATCATGTCTCTTCTCTACTATCCTATACCTGTCAAGGATTCTTGGACTATAGTTTTGACTATGGGCATACATGCCTCTGGTTACTTCCTATCGCAATGTCCTTTTCTAGGCTAAATTACACAGCCAGCTTTTGGTTTAAAAAATAATAATAAGCTGAGCAATCCCATTACCTTGGTTTGTCTTATTAAACCATCTTTTATTGTCTTTGTACATCTCAATTGCTCATCTTCATTTCACAAAGCTTTATTTTCCGGTGATTGTTAGCTAATCTCTACTTCATAGTAGGGATGCTCCTTTTCCCAGGAACACTATGAATAATTTACAAGACACTTGAAGAACAGAAACCATTCGGATTCAAAGGATGAGTTGTTGGTGGTGGGATTTGAGGAATATTATCCTGAAGCAAGAGAGGTTATCTTCGGGGAGCATTGAGGTTACATTAGCATAGTTGACCTAATAAGGACAACCCAGGTTACGGTACAATTGAAAATTTCCATTTTCTCCCTTATGTGGGTACATGTTCTTTATGCTCCACTAGTGTTTATTATACGAAGTGAGAGAGCTGAGAAAGTTGATGGTCCTATTGTAACAGGCACTGGTCAGGGCCTATATGGAGTAATGTTCAAGATTGGCCACTTATTTTTGAGGGACACTGACAATGGAGAAAGGAGTGACTGGCCTGTATCTATGTGGGATTAGGAGACCTGGACAAGGACATAGGATGAAAGGTTTAAAAAGGTTACATAAAGAATGGCTAAAGAACTTTATCCTAGAGAAAAGAATGCTTAGAGAGGACCACAGATATTTTTGGGCTATTCATGTGGGACCTATTCCCTGAGGTTCCAATGGACAGAACTAGGAATAATGAAAGAAAATTACAGGGACGTATATTTTAAATCATTACTGGTTATATTTTTCTAATTCAAGCTGTTTAATTTTGGCTTAAGCTTCATTCTGAAATGATATATCAATACTATGATGACTATGATTTACCTGCTTATATCCTTTTCCTTACAACATGGTGAGGTAGATAGTGTATTCAACTCAATTATATTAAACAAACAATTAAGTATAAAGGCAGAGAGGTGGTGCAGTGTATAAGTGCTGGAGCTGGAGTGAGGAAGACTAAGGTTCAAATCCATCTTCAGATACTTATCTGGGAAAGTCACTTAACCTCTGTTTGTCTCACTTTCTTCATCTGTAAAATGGGGATAATAATATTACCCACCTCCCAGGTTGTGGTAGGTATTAAAATCACAATAGAGAAAATAATTATGTCTGCTCTCAAGGAGCTTATATTCTACTGGGAAAATATAAAAAAAAATTGAGGAAGGAGAAAATTCTAAGGATTGGGGTTTGGGAGGGGGATGTGTCAAGAGAGTCTTCCTATATAAAGGAGGCAGTACCTGAGTGGAGCCTCAAAGGAAAGGAAGGATTTTGATGGTCTGAGATGAGAAGGAAGGGCACTGGAGGCATGAGTAGCCTATGCAGAGACACAGAGTAGAGGAAATTGAAGATTGTGTTCAGGAACAGCTGGTAGACCATTGGCATGGAAGGGAGAGAGTATAAAGGGGAATAATAAGGAAATAAGCTTAGAAACATAGGTAGGAGCCACTTTTAGGAAGGACTGAAAACTAACTAAAGAATTTGCCTTCTGTTGTGGAGAAAATAGGGATGACAAATTTCACATCTTCACAGATGAGGAAATTGTGACCCAGGGAGATTAAATGATACAATTGTGATCACATAACTGATAAATAGAAGAGGTAAGCCTTGACTCCAAGTCCAGTGTTCTAACTACTTTCCTGCCTTTCTAGTCTCCTTTGAGAATAAATAGAGCATCTCATACTTTCCAAAGCATTTTTACAGGTATTTGTATGGAACCTCTATTTAATATCTATTCAAAAAATACTGAGTTCCAAATTCTCTCCTTCCCTCCAGTTCCTCCCCAATCCATTGAGATGGCAAGCAAAATGATACTCATTTTACATGTGAAGTCATGAAAAACTGATTTCCATATCAGCTATGTTAACAAAAAGAAAAAAAATTAAAAAATAATATTAGAATCTGCACTCAGAGTTCATCAGTTCTCTCTTTGGAGGTGAACAGCATTTTTCATCATGCATCCATTAGAATTGTCCTGGATTGTTATATTTCAAAGACTAGATAAGTTTTCAAAAGTGGATTATCTTCTCAATAGTGCTTTTATAGTATAAGTTATTCTCTTGGTTCTGCTCTCTTCACTTTGCATCAATTCATACAAATCGTCTCAGGGTTTTGGTTGTTTGTTTGAAATCATCCCCTTCATCATTTCTGACAGCACAATATCATCACAATTATACACCACAACTTGTTTGATCATTCCTCAACTGATGCACACCCCCAATTTTCATTTCTTTGTCACCACAAAAAAGAGTCAATGTAAATATTTTGTGTACAGGTAGGTTTGAGCCACTGTGTTAAAAAAAAGCATGCCTTTAAATCTCATTTCCTGATGACTTTATAGTCCCATTGTGAGGAAGGCAGGGAAAGTACTAGTATCCTTATATTTTATTTATACTATGTGATTAGACCCTTATATTTATTCACAGCAGCAGTCCTCAGGTGTGCTGCTGTGATTGACTTTACAAGTATGTAAGCATTCTGAAGAGTCTAGAAAACATTCTATATAGGGAAGCAAACAGCTGGAAAGGGTCTTGACAACAACTCAGTACAATCTCATGAGATGAGGCAATGTAGAGCAATGGGGAAAGTATTGGATTTAAAATCAAAATTTAGTTTGCATTTATCGTCATTTAACCACTCAGAGACTCAGTATCATCATCTCTAAAATGCATATAATGATACTGGCACTAGTCACCTCACAGAGGTACCAAGAAGTGTATGACTGGAAACAATTGACGTAATACCAAAACAAGAACTGTTATTCTATTGGATTGTGAAACTAAGAACCCAGACAGATCAAGTGATTTTCCTAAGTACATCCCTTAAAGTGTTTAAATAGACGTTAACTGACTTCTAAGGGATTATATAGATGGGATTCCTGTGTTGAGTAAGAGGTTGGTCTAGAGACCTCCAAACTCCCTTGTATTTCATAGACCTGATCTATGGTAGGACACTACATAAAGTCCTGGGTTAATAGTCAGGGAAACATGAATTCAAATCCTGACTCAAGACCTTGGGCCAATTGCTTAACTTCTTTGAACCTCAGTTTCTTCATCTGTAAATTGAGGAGGTTGAATTAGATAACCTTTAGGGTCCCTTCCAATTCTGTTTATGATTTTAAGACTCTTCTCACCTTCCAGTTGCCCTTTTTCAGATAATCTCTAGTTTGTCTCAACATATGGTATTCAAAACTAAATGCAGTGTGCCTGATGTAGTCTGACCAAGAAGAACGAAGGGCTTTGGATACTATGCATCCAAATGCAGTCTAGATTTGCGATAGTCACTGTGGGTTTTGTGTCATATACACACACACACATATACATACACACATATGTGTGTATATATATATATATATGTCCAGAGTTATGAATTCATTGGCAAGGGAAATACCCAGTGAGAAAACTCACTGCCCCAGTGCAGAATTGCACCTGTCCTGTCATTTATTATCTTAGAGCTGCCTGTAGTACTAAGAAATTGAGGTATTTGGCCAGTATCATGTAGCAAACTCATGCCAGAGACAGGGCCTGAACCCAGATTTCTTCAGTCTGAGAGGGTGGCCCCAGATACAACACATCGTCTCACATACTGCTTCATGGACACGTTTTTATAGGCTGCACAGGCACATTCCTCTGTGTTCAACCTTTACATGAATGTGACTATCCATTTGAATGAATAAACCAGACAGTGAGTGATCTTTTATTTAGAGCATAATGATCTCTCAGTTGGGCTGTTCAGGCGGTACTACTGCCTCTCCGGTGTGTTGCTCATTAACACTTAAGAAATAAAAGTATGAAAGGTCCTGTGCAGAAGCCCACTTTTATTTGCATCTAAAATCTCCAGAAACATGCTGTAGAGTCCGGGCTTTGGGAACTTGACATGGGTGACGACTGCTGGGCTGAAAGAGTGAGAGCTGGAGCCAGCTCATGACAAATCCAAACCATCCCCTTCAATTCACCACAACCAAATATTCGCCCTGAGTCAATGCACTGAGTTTTATTTTTGGGAGGGGGAGATTACATGTGTAATGGAAAAGAGTAGGCACAGAGAGTCAGCTCTTCAAAACTTGGTCAAGTGAGAACCTCATTAAGGTTTCCATGATTAATGGAATGTCCCATCCCTGAAAAATATTGAGCATTTTCCACATCCCTCAAAAACTTATTGAGACAGACATAGCTTCAGAGTCTAGAGTGAGTGGAATTGACCTTCTTTGGCCTCTTGACCTCTATAAAATCCTTTTAAGCTGGATCCTGGTAGCTCAGTCCTTACTCTCTTCTTCTTACTGGTTCTGCCTTCATAAGTGCATGGATAGAATGCAACCATTCATCCCTTAAGGAGGGAGGGAGAGGAGTACAGAAACTTCCATCAGTTCTCAGGAATATGAGGTGTCTGGAGTTCAGAGGTTGAGAGATTTAAAGCTGGAAGGGACCCTAGAAGCCGTTTGGTTCAACAATCTCATATTCTAGATGAGGAAACTGAGGTCCAAAGAGTGTCTCATTCGAGTGTCATACGATAGTAAGTATCAGAACTAGGATTCAGACTGAATCTTTTTACTTCAATTTCAGTGTGCTTTCTGTGGAAAGAACATCATCTATCATCTATGCCTCTAATGTCTAATCCCTGTAGTTGTTCAGTTGTTTCAATCCTGTCCAACTCTTTGTGACCCCATTTGGGATTTTTTTGGTAAGATAGTAGAGTCATTTTCCATTTCCTTCTCAGTTCATTTTTCAGATAAGGAAACTGAGGCAAACAGGGTAAAATGATTTTCCCAGAGTCACACATCTAGTAAGAGGCCGGATGTGAACTCAGGAAGAGGAATCTTGCTGACTCCAGGTTGGCACTCCATCCACTGAGCAACTTAGCTGTCCTAATCCATAAGAGAGTGCTTATATTATAGGTTATGGGAGATACAACATTGAAACTACGCCAAAGTATAGTGTAATAAACTAACGCCCCACTGGCTTGTTATTTTTACCTGGGATTTATAGAGTCGAATCATGGACTTTTGAGCCAGAAGTCACCTAGACTAATACCTAATCCAATCTCTTTATTTTAAAGGTGAAATTCAGCTAAAGAAACTGAGGCCCAGGCAATTATCAATAACTTAGTGAAGGTCACACTGGTACAAAGTAGGTTAGCCAAGATTTGAATCCGTGTCCTCTGACCAGAAGTCTGTTGTCCTCTCTACTACATCATGTTTTCTCTAGTACATAGATTCTATACCTATTTGGTCATGGAACCCTTTTGGCAGTTTGGTGAAGCCTATGGACCCCTACCCAGTGTAATACATGTAGCTAGCTGAATTGGATTCAAATTCATTCCATTACACCATGGGATACCTCAAGAAGTGAAGGTTCTTGGAAAAATGTAACTGTATTATTTGGGAGCACATCATACAGTATATGTAAGCAGGGGGATGGTTGCTGCCCACATTCATACATGAGGGAAATGCCAAATTTCAATTAGAGGTTGGTGAAAATAAAGATAAAAAATTCTTCAGAGGGTCTTACAGACTCTAGATTAAGAATCCTTTCTCAACTTAAACTCATTCCCTCTTAGTGTAGGAAGGGAACTTCTAACTTAGCCAAATAATGTGACAATTGCTTCCGATGCATCTCTCACATGAAGTTGGTCAGCTTTGTCCCAGTGATATTGCAAGATTTCATATTGGGGTTTTATTTTGTGGAGGGACTATCAGTTTTGTAGGAGAAGAGGGGACTGCTTGAGACCACTGAGTGCATGAGGACTGGACTGGGGTTGGGTGGGTTGAAAGGTGGTGATGAAAGGAAGGTAGAAAGATATGGAAGACCAGCTCTCCTTCATAATTTTCTTCTTTTGCACAGCAAATTCCCTGATCAAATAATCAGTTTTCCCTAAATAATGGGAAATGGTATTAAAACTTTTAGTTGGTTATGATTAACTGATATGAGAGGAAAGTGACATCTGATTAGGTGCTAAGAACACTGGCCTGGGAGTTAGTCGACTTCTAATTTGGTCCCAGTTCTGCTTTTAACTAGTCATTTGGCCTTGGGCAAGTAAAGTCCCCTCTCTTGGCCTTAGTTGCCTTCATTTGTAGAAGAAGGGGCTTGGAATAGATGACTATAGGTCTATAGCCTAAAACACAAGTTTTCCTAGACGGAATATTTTCTGAGAGGGTGAAAGAAAGCCTAGTTATTGAATGCCAGAAGGTTTATACAGAATCATATAACTAAAGCTGGACGAGACCTGAAAAGTCATTGGCTCCAAAGCATCATTTTACAGATGAGGAAAACGAACAGGTAGAAAAGACCAACCTTCTTTACTAGGCCTAAGGTAGTAATGCCTTCTCACTGCCAGGAGATTTTCTTATCTAAGATCTTTGCCCTCTGAGAAATGCAAGGACAGTGTGTGTGCCAGACTGAAGAGAAGGCTAAACCCAGATGGGAATCATTAGCAGTTACCCTGGCCAATGGACAAGGCAGCAGAGAGTAAGAAACAGTGCAAATGGAAGATATTTGGATAATCTTGCAATGGATTCCATTTTATTTTGAATTAAGTGCTATTCCACATTGGCCAATTTAGAGTGAGACATAGTACTGACCACCTCCAAACTCGTAAGTTCTAGAAAATTTGAATCTAAATTTAGTTTATGGAGAACAAAAATAATTCAATTGACTGAGGCAGCATAGTGCAGATCACTACTGATGTGGGAGTTAGAAGACCTGGGGTTTGCTTCTGACTGTGTTTCTAACTCATTCTATGACCCTGGACAAGTCCTTCTTCCTTTCTTGATCTTACTTTTCTTATCAATAAAATTAGGGTGTTAGACTCTAAGATGCCTCCTACATCTGGCATTCTGGGTTCTAAGGGCCCTTCCAGCACTAAATTTCTATGTTCTACAGTTCTTGAGAGAATGTTGGCACCTGCATCTGTACTCCTATATGAAATCCTAAATACTTTAAATGACACACTCAGTCATTTAGACTCTTTCTATACAGTGCCAGAAGAACCAATCACTGCAGGGAAGAATGGTTAAAGCAGGTTATTTCCTGCTTTATAGCTTAAACAATCCAGTTGTTTGATCTATTTTTTTCTTCACATTACTGGATACTATGCGGCCTGGGCCTTTTAATGTCATTCAGGAAATATTGTCTTTAGGACCTTTGGGAATCTACCATTTATACACTGAGAAATGACCTCTTTCTAAGTCTTTCCCCCTGCAAAGCCAAGAAAATAACCAATCTATAGTATACGAGCCACGTGGTGCAGTGGAAAGAACATTGGGTTTTCAATCAGAGGACCAGGGTTCAGTTGTCTGCAATTTGTGTTACTAATGTGCCACTGGGCAAATCACTTATCCTTTCTGTGCCTTGGTTTATTCTTCCTTCAAATGAGGGGATTCAGTAGGATGGCTCTGAGGGCCTTAGCGCCTCTAAACCTATGATCTCAGGATTACAGGTAGAGAAGGATCAAAGAACAGAGAAAATGTCATGGGAGTCAGAGCATCTGGGATCACATCCCCACTCTGGATCTTATTATCTATATGACCTTGAATAAGTCATTTCATCCCCTTGACCTCAGTTTCCTCATCTGTAAAATGAAGAGCTAGCTTAGTTGACTTCTTAGTTTCTTTCTACAAATAGATCTAAATCTCTATTCACATAAATACATGTTTTATTTCTTTCTGCACATTCACAAATGGGGAACAATCTGAAGCAGGGGACAGCAGCTTCTTCCCTAGCAGACTCTGAACTGTATAATGGTCCTGGTGTTGCTGGTTTGGAGGTAGTGAAGCAGGCTGCTTGCAAAAGCCAAAGGATTTTTTTTTTTTTTGAGAAGAAGTTTCTCCCCCAGCTTTCAAAAACTTGATCATTCTACAACGTCTATTGATTTCTTTGGCACCTGAAATGGGTCCTTTTTTCCCGTGTTTGCCCAAATACACCCACAACCCCAAAATTTCAGGGGCTTGGAGAGCTCCTCTGGGTAAGGTTTCCAAAAGGAGAACTTTCCAAAGCCTCAGTCACTTTCCCAGTCTTGCTGAGCTCCTTAGCGGCTGCAACACTCAATCTACCAGAACTATTGAGGTGCAAATGTGCATTGTCGGAGCCCTTGCAAGGGAGGGCTTCCTGTGCCTTCCAAGAGCTGGTTTCTTTTCTCCTCTGGCTTGATGTGATTAATTAGAAATCTATGAGACTGGGCTGCAGTGGGATTGAACATTCCCACCTCAGCTCCAAAGGGACCTTTTGGTCCTTTGAAGCAGATAGCTCCGCTCAGCTACTGAGTGGCCTTCCCCAGCTTTGCACTCCCACACAGTGGAGATCTGTAATTCATTTCTCACCCCAGTGATTTCTTCCTGTCACAGTTGGTAAGGGGATAGACTGGTCAGGGGCCCAAGGAGGGGTGACTAAAACGTTTTACCTTTGACCTTCGGAGATTGGGATTCTAGTCCCATCTGTGTTATCAAATTCTCTGTGCTCCTTTGAGGAGGACATCTGAGGCAGTGTGGTGCAGTAGAAAGAGCCCTGTATTTGGAGTCAGGGGACCTAGATTCAAATTCCAGCTCTGCTACTTACTTAGAGTCATTCTATCTCTCTTGCTTTCCATTTCCTTGTCTGTAAAAATGGTGGGGTTGGACTAAATGACCCCTATGGTACTTTCTTGTTTATTGTTAATAGTATTTCACCATAAGATCCATGATTCTATCCTCCTCTAACTCAGCAGTCCCTTCATATCTATTGGTCATTAGTTATGGGAGTTCAAATAGAAATTCAACAATAATAGCCTACCTTTTGGTGAAGAACTTTTCTTTTCCAACACTTCATCAGGCAGGTCCTCAGATGGCAGAAATTGAGGCAAGAAGCAGTATGGTACCTTGGAAAGATTACTGGCTTTAGGGTCAGAGGGTCATAGTTGAAATCCTTGCCTTTATCATTTCCTACCATGTGTGAGTGACCATGGAACAAGTCATTTATCATCTAGACCTTAGTCATCTCATCTGTAAAACAAGGGGGCCAGATTATATGTGCTCTAAGGTCTTTTCCTACTCTAAATTTGTGTTTATTTGGGACCCATTTAGAGCTTCTCCACCTTGGTAGGTTCACAAGGACTTGAACTCCACTGCCATAGCCAATGCACCATTATGAAGGGCACCACTGTAGGGTTCTAGTGCTATTGCTATCACCAATCTCACATTGAAGTCATAGAATCTCATGCTTTTGATTGGATGGAATCTTTGGGATCCCCAATTTCACCCCCCTTATTTCACAGATGAGAAAAGAGAGTCTCAGAGAGGTTCAGTATGTTTCTTACTCATCATTACACAGTGAAAACCAAAGCCAGTTTCCAAATCCAAGTCCTTTTATCATGTATCCAGAGCTCTTTCCATTGTGCCACAATATCTTTTCAGAGGGCTAATGAATTTCTTTTCCCTCATTTTGTGATGCTTTAGTTTTTATAGTCTATCTTCTGCCATTTGAATAATCCGGGATCTGTTGCAAAAGCCTTGGGAGCTAGAAACCTTCAGAAAACTTGTCCCAACAGGATGCCCACCCAGAGGAGATCCCAAAGGAGGTCATTTTTCAGGTATAAGAGGAGTTGATGTACATATTTAACTAATTCTTTCTTCCTGATTGACTTCCCCCATGAAGACTGGGTCTCTCTGTGTCTGCCCCAAAGCTAAGACAAATCTATTATAGCAGATGGGTCTATATCTAGTCAGCCTCACCTCAAGCAGAGAAGACCTGAGCCATTGTACCATCCTTTTGTCCCCCTGTGTCAATCAACCTCTGCAGAGATTTTCTGTCTTATGGCTATGTGGGTATGTATAGACTCAGCTAAGTTTTAGCCCAATTTGTACGCCCCCCACACACTTTTTTTTTCCCTCTCGAAGAGGTTGAAAGCCTTCATCACCATTTTGTGAAATCCAGCACCACCTTCTGACTAAAGAGAGCAAATGCACTCACAACCTGGAATGAGCACAGGGTATTAATCTTCAGTCACTGAATGCATTCATCCCCTAGGGGGTGGCCCGGATTGGGGATGGGGAGTCACCTTTCTATTTTTCCTTCTTGATTAAGTGTTTTCTTTATCTCTCCCTGTTTTGAATGTCATAGGGAGTTAATGAAGACATGCTGCCCGTCTCCTACAACTGCAATAAAAAATGCAACCAATTTCTTTCCTGTCTGAAGGTATTAAATTCTTACTTCCCTTGGAAAATACAAGGCAAGAATTAGACAATGTATAGTGATAAATAAAGTTGGGACCGAGGCAAAAAAAATTAAAAGGAAGGGAGAAAAGAAGAAACTCTTCAGCCTTTCTCACTTTTTTCCTCTTCATTATCCTCCTCAACCATGACCAAATCTCTGGGTGCTTCCCTTCCCCCAAGATTATGAGATCATCATAATTCAATCTGAATAGTGCTCTCAGAGCGTAAAGTCCCCCTGGTTTGGTTTTTTTTTTTTACCTTTTCTAAACTTTCTGGGGCTGGAGGGAAGGTCCAACCCAATGATACTGCCCCCAGATAGTCTTAAAAAGGAAATCAAACATCTGGTCCATTGGCAAACCCTGCATAACAACCTATTCGAGGGCTGGTCTCAAATTACAGATGTGAAGCTCATGGGGTAGGTGTCTACTGAGCACTTGAGGATGCTCTGTGGGGAACAATCTACATTATTGGGATGGACCAGATGATCTAATGTAGGAGGGCTTCCCCCCATTTCTTATTTATATGATGCAGCTGAGAAGTCACTGAATACACTCTCAATAGATCTCTGGGTAGGGCACTATTCTTTTTTTCCTAGTGAAATAACAGCTGGATAGACCCCAAGGGGGTGGCTTAGTGGGTTAAGGAAGTCTGCAAAATGCTTTGGAATCCTTTAGGGATAAGCTCTCGCATAAATCTCAGTCATTATGACTCTCTTTCCCTAAATAAAAAAGGTCCCCGTGAGGCCCCTGGCCTGTGTCTTTAAAGTGAGCTCCTTTCATAGGAACAAAGCGACCTCTTTCTTTTAGGTCTTTCCTCATCTCTATTGTCCCTTCCAGGAAGAATCTGGTATACTTCAGATGGGCAGTCAGCTTCCTAAATTCTCCTAAGAAGACCAAGACCCTTGTATCTCTCGAAGATCTTAAAGTGTTTTGGAGAATACCAGAATTGGAAAGGGTATTTTTTTAATTGACCAGCCCACCCATTTTTATCATTGTTTACATTTGTATCCCCAGGACATATATGACAGGAAAAGGAAATGGATCAGTCACATATGTGTTTTGCCAAGCTCATCCAGGTAATAAGATACAGAGCTGGTATTCAACATAAGCTCATCTAAACACAAATTTAACACTTTTCACTATACCATTTTTTGGGACGCAGGGGGGCAGAGCCAAGATGGCAGAGTAAAAGCAAGAATTTGCTTGATCTTCCACTCCACCTCAAATACCTGTAAAAAAAAAGACTTATTTTTTTCAGCAGCAATAGTTCATGAATACCACGTAGAAAAGATCTATAGGGGTTATGCTATGTACAGGTGGAGTAAATGGCCATATTATTGGGCACTTGGATCTTCTGAAATAGATAGTGTTAATCAGATGTAAACACAATTGAATACATGTGGCTTTTCAACATTACTATATAAAGGCAGTGCAGGAAAGCAGGAAGAGTGCATTAGATCAGGAATCTGGAGACATGAGCTCTAGTCCCACATCTGTTTTTAACTGTCTGACTTTGGGCAGGTCCCATATCTACACTGGGTCTTAGTTTTCTCATCTATAAAATGGAAATAGTAAGTATACTAGTTATTCTCCCACACTTCCACGTACAGTCACATGGGCCATCCTCCATATCTGGAATGTGACACTTTCTCCTTATCTCTCTTTAGAGAAAACCTTCTCTTGCTTCAAGGCCCAGCTAATGTGTTACCTCCACAGAGTTTCCCTGATTCCCCCAGAAAATAGTGACTGTTCTCTCCTCAAATTTTCCTAGTACATCTTTTTATCCGGTCTTTCTTTTGCCTCTATCACAATCTACCTTGCATGAATCAATAAGACAATAAACAAAGATTTATTAAACACTTGCTATATGCCAGGCACTGTGCTAAGCACAGAGAATAAAAATGCACAGAATGAAGCAAGTACAAAAAGAATAAAAACAAATGTAAATCAGGTAGTTAAATACAAGGGAAGAAGGGAAGGAGAAAGAGGGAGGACACTAGCAATTGGGGGAATCAGGAAAGGCTTCACATAAAACATGGTGCTTGGGTTGAGCCTTAAAAGAAAGGAAGGAAGGATTCTGAAACTTGGAGGTGAGGATGTGTGTGCTCTAAGCATGAGGAATGTCCTGTGCAAAGGCATGAGGACCAAAGATGGCATGCTGTATGTAACAAAGAAGGCAAGTTAAACTGGAATATAGAGTGCAGGTAGGGGGGTAACATTTAATGAGGCTAGAAAGAGAGGTTGAAGCCATGCATTGAAAAGCTTTGAAAGGCCAAGATGGTGGCGTAGAAGCAGAAAAATTCCATGAGTTCCCTGAATAACCACCTCAAATACCTATAAAATATGACTCTAAACAAACTTTCGAGCTGCAGAACCCACAAAGTGACAGAGAGAAACAAATCTCCCACTGAAGGCAGCCTGGCAGAAGTGGGAGGAGAGCCAGCCCCACATGAGCCTGTGGTTTTAACCTCAGGTTGGCCCCAACCAGCCATGGCTAGAGGGACTTTAGGAGAGTGGATCACTAGCAGCTGTGGCAGTTTCCAGAATTATCAACTCATAAATGCCAAAGGAAAAGTAAGAGGTCAGTGTAGATTCTGGGAACAGGAGGACTGAGAGTGGGGTCTGGCACCTGCCCGCCAGAGGGAGAAGCAGCTGAAGCACAGCAGCTGCAACACATGGCTGCTTCAGAGCTCCTGCCTACAGATCATAGGGGGACCAAGCAACCATTCTGAGGGGTAATTACTCTTGCTTTAACCTGCTTGGATCTGGATTGCAGTCTTTGGTGGAGGTCCTGGGGTGTGTGACCAGGTGTCAGAGCATATGAAGGCTTCAGAGAAGGCACCCAACTAATAGCTCCAGCAGCTGTGAAAACCCCAGTGATTTGGGACAAAGCTCTCCTCTCTGGAATCAGAGTCCTACTGTGCCAAAAAGCTCAAAAGTCAAGTAATTGAGTGGCAACATGAGCAAGCAAAGGACGCAAAGCAAGCACAGCAATCCAACTTTAGATTCCTTTTATGGGGACAAAAATGATCAAAGTATGGAATGGGAAGAAGACAACAAAGTCAGAACTCCTGAACTAAAAGCTTCCAAGAAAAATATGAACTGCTTACAGGCCATAGAGGAGCTTAAGAAAGATTTCGAAACCAAATAAGAGTAGAGGAAAAATTGGGAATAAAAATGAGAATGATGCAAGAAAATAATAAAAAAAAAAAGAGTCGACAACCTGACTGAAGAAAATAACACCTTAAAAAATAGACTAACTCAAATGGCAAAAGAAGCTCAAAAAGCCAATGAGAAGAATGCCTTTAAAAGTCAAATTTGCCAGATGGAAAAAGAATTTCAAAAGCTCACTGAAGAGAATAATTCCTTCAGAATTAGATCTGAGCAAGTAGAAGCTAATGATTTTATGAGAAATCAAGATACTATTAAACAGATCCAAATGAATGAAAAAATAGAAAGTAATGTGAAATATCTCATTGGAAAAACCACTGACCTGGAAAAGAGATCCAGGTGAAAGAATATAAAAATTATTGGACTACCTGAAAGCCATGATCAAAAAAAGAACTTAGAAATTATCCTTCAGGAAATTCTCAAGAAAAATTGCCCTGATGTTTTAAAACCAGGGGGCAAAATAGAGGTTGAAATAATTCATCAATTATCTCTTTAAAAAGATCCCCAAAAGAAAACTCCTAGGAATATTATAGCCAGGTTCTGGAATTCCCAGATGAAGGAGAAAATATTACAAGCAGCCAAGAAGAAACAATTTGAATATTGTGGAAACACAATCAGGATAATACATGATGTTGCAGCTTCTTCATTGAGGGATAGAAGTGCTTGGAATATGATATTCTGGAGGTCAAAGGAGCTGTGATTAAAACCAAGAATCACCTACCCAGCAAAACTGAGTATGATGTTTCTGGGGAAAATATGTTCATTCAATGAAATAGAGGACTTTCAAGCTTTCTTGATGAAAAAATCAGAGTTAAATAGAAAATTTGACATCTAGATATTAAGAAAAAATGCAAGAAAAGCAAGAGAAGGTAAACAGGGAAAAGAAATTATAAGGAACCTATCAAAGTTGAACTATTTACATTCCTACATGGGAAAATGATAATTGTAACTTATGGAACTTTTCTCAGTATGAGGATAGTTGAAGGGAATATATATATGTATATATATATATATATATATATATATATATACATATATATATATATACACACACATACACACATACATACATATATATACATACATATGTATATGTCTCTATAGGAGGGTATATGGGCATATGAATACATATGTGAGTGTGTGTATATATGTGTACAGGTATACATAGGGATCACAGGATCAATTGAACAGGAAGGGATGATGCTAAAAAGGTGAATTTGAGAGGTGAAAGAGAAATATAATGAGAGGAGATGGGGAGAGACAGAATGGGGTAAATTATCTCATATAGAAGAGACAAGGGAAAATGGGTACAATGGAGGGGAAGAAGGGGAAGACAAAAGGGGATGGGTCAATCTTACTCTCATTGAATTTGGCTTAGGGAGGGAATGACATACACACTAAATAGGGTATCTCACTCTACAGGAGAGTAGGGGGGAAGGGGATGAGAGGGGGGATGATGGAGGGGAGGTTAGGTTGGGGGCAGGGTAGTTAGAAGCAGACACTTTTGAAAAGGGACAGGGTCAAAGTGGAGAATAGAACAAGTGGAGGGCAAGATAGGATGGAGGGAAATATAGTCAGTCTTTTACAATATATCCACTATGGAAATGTTTTGCATAGCTACACATATACAACCTATATTAAATTGCTTATCTTCCCAGTAAGGGTGGGTAATGAGGGAGGAAGGGAAAGAATTTGGAATTCAAAGTTTTAAAATCAAATGTTTAAAAAATATATTATTAATTTTTTACATGCAACTGGGAAATAAGATATACAGATATACAGGCACTGGGGTATGGAGATCCATCTTGCCCTACTGGAAATTCGGAGGGGGCATGGGAGAGGATATAGGAGAGAGCAGATTGGGGGAGGGGGTTTACATTGGGATCACTGTTTTGAGGTGGTGGGTAGGGGAAAGATGGGGAGAAAATTTGTAACTCAAAATCCTGTGTAAATGAATGATGCAAACTAAAAATAGACATAAAATTTAATTAAAAAAATAAACAAACATATCCTTCTCATTAGTATGAAAAGTTGCTTTCATTTTTAATAAATGGTAAAATTACATGTATACCAAAATTATTTTAAAATAAATTTCTTTATGATTTATTATCAGTAAAATTTTTTTTTAAATCTTTGAAAACTAAACAGAGGAGTTTGCAAATTTTCCAAGAGGTAATAGGGAGCTACTGGAGTTGATTGAATAAGGTAATAGCAAGATCAATTCTCCACTTATGGAAAATGACTTTGGAAATTCTGTGGAAGTTGGATTGACTTAGGGAAAAAATTGCTGGAAAATTCCAACTAGAGGTAGGGACATGAGTTTAAGAGGACATTGTGAGAATCTAGGGAAGATGTGATGAAGCCCTAACCTAATGTGGTTGTGAATAGAGAGAAGAGATCAGACCTGAGGTATTTGGAGGTTAAAAAGGAAAAATCTGACAACTGATTAGCCAGTTAATGTGGGGTGATGGAGCAAGATGTCTTCTGTAGGATACAAGCTCTTAGAGGAAAGGGTATTTATCATAGGTGTGTATGCATATGTTTATAGATGTGCACACATATGTGTAAAATATATAAATATATGTGCATACATACATATAAACACTTTTGTACACATACACAAACACACACACACACACAGCTGTCCTGAAGATTAAATGAATTGATGAACACGAAAGCAAGACCTTTGTAAGTTGAAATCCTGTACAAACATAAGTGATGGCTATTGTTAACTACCATTAGCTATCAATATGTTAGTACATATTCTCTGAATCAAGCTCTCACCATCTAGTAACTCTCTGGGGCACAGGCACAGAACAGAGAATTCTCATGTGAGAAGAGGAGTGGGGAGAAACAGGGAAACTCTGGAATCCTGGGATACGGATTGGGATAAGAGTGAAGCAAATGGGGACAAAAATAATAAACATACAAGATGGTACTTAGAGCTTCAAGGGACTTTAGAGATCATCTGGTTCAAAGACCCTTATTAATTTTGCAAATGAAGAGATTAAAGCCTTAAGACATGAAATGCTTTCCCCAAGGTCACATGGATGGTACTATTGGAAACACTGAATTTCTAACTTTGACTCCCTTTGACTCCAAAACCAGTGCATTTTCCATCTTCAAGCATCGCTTGATTTTTTCAGATAGGTTTTCAAGATTCCAAATCTATTTTATATTGATCCAGCAAATGGATTTGGAATCAAAGTTATTCAGTCATTTCAGTTGTGCTTAACTCTTCATGACCCCATTAGGGGTTTTCTTGACAAAGATACTGTAATAGTTTGCCATTTCCTTCTCCAGTTCATTTTCCAGATGAGTAAACTGAGGTAAACAGGATCCAGTTAGTAAGAGTCTGAGCCTAGATTTGAACTCAGAAAGATGAGTTACTGACTCTATGCCTGGTACTCTAATGATTGCACCATCTAGCTGCCCAGGAATCAAAGTACTTGGGTTTGAATACCAGATCTGTCACTTACCACCTATGTGACAGACCAAGGTGCCATATCTCTGTGAACACTTTACCTTATCTTCCTTATCTGTAAAATAAGGGGGTTTGACTAGTTAATCTCTGAGGTTCTATCCAGCTATGAGTCATGATCCCATCTCAGAGATAGTGGCTAAGGCCCCTTCTAGCTCTAAATCTAAGATTTCATGTAATCCCTGACCCTTTTCTGTGCTGCTATGATTGCAAAGATCTGGCTTCTAGATAAATAATTACAGAATCATGTTATCAGACTTTAGAGACCATAGCAGCAAACTGTTCCAACTGTGCTACAGTTCAGATAACAGTGGTTCTAGAGTCATGGGGCCTGGGTTCAAATCCCCCATCTGATACACTACCTATATAATCTAAGCCAAGTCACTTAATTTCTCTGATTCCTGATTTTCTCATCTGTAAAGTAAGGGTAGTAGACAAGAGGGCCTTTAAGATTCCAGATCTATGATCTTACTGTAACACTCCCAACAAGTGGTCACCCTCCTTTTGTGGAAGACCTCTACTAAGGTCATTGTTCTGCTTGATGGTGTCTCCATTCTCACCCCAAAGAGCTACAGCTTTTCAGCATTACTGTTTTGATTCAGTGGATTGGTGCATTTGACATTGCTTGGGGTTTCTCCTTATGTTAGTCTGCCTGTCTGGCACTATGATGTTGTGCTCAGACCCCTAGGCAGAAAATAACAGCTGGCATTGGACCCAAAGGAACTTTCATTTCACTTTCCATTGGAAATTATTCCAAGGCAGAAGCAAAGGTATTGATCTTACCCAGATCACTGAGTGGGTGTAGAGTCCTGCTTTGTGAAATCAAAACAAATCTCCCAGGCTATCAGAGACTAAAGGATTGAAAAGCAATTTCCAAATAATGCTCTGGAGACAAACTTCTATGGAAAAGTAGAGAAGCTGGGAGTCATATTCTTTAATGGGAAATTACCAAAGGTATGGAATAATTACCAATGGAGGAAGATTTCATCTGTTTTCCCCCAAGCACACTATAAGTTCCCCAGGTCACCGGGGAGAAAAATAGTGTCAAGCAATGCTATTGTCTTTCAGAGAGTGCATTGTTCTCATTCAAAACTGATGAAGTTTATAGTGCCTCTCTTGAGAATGTTTTTGGATGCATAAAATAAATTGCATAGTGTTGTAAGGGAAATTGATCATGTGAAATAATCATATTATATATATACATATATACATATATATATTTTTTAAATTTCATAGACCCAGGGTTAAGAAGCTTTAATTTAATCTCACCTCATTTTATAGATGAGGAAAATGATGGCCAGGGAGGGAAAGTGCCTTTGCCAATGTCACAGAAGCTGAAAACAGTTGAGCTTGCATTTAAAACCAGGTTTCCTGACTTTAAATCCATTGTCCTTTCCACTAAACTACCATGCTTTAGAGATGTCATGACTGTCCACATAAAAGTATGAGCTAAAGTGTTTGGAGGAAAATAGATTAAACTGACAAAACAGTACAAAAGATTGAAAAGAGGCAAAGAATTGTCATATTCTCAAATAAGTTTGGGAAATCAGCAGTCACCGAATTAAAGTCTGCTGAGTTGGTTGTGGATGGAGACAGGAACAGAGAAACTCTTTGTTAATTTTGCCCTTCAAAGCCCCAGGAAATGTTGTTTCCAATTGTTTGCTGCAATCCTTCCCCTTCAAGGGCCATCTCTTGGCCACCTCATTAATAGTCGTTGACATTCAGTTGGCAACTCATTCATTAAAACAAGCCTTTGAGGACAGAATCTCTCTGGGGGTCCAAGGTGGAAAGTAGAAATAATCTAAGGGGGATTGAGCCCTGATGATGTGGAACAAGTTAGCTCACGTATTCTTAGGCTGCTTAGACTCCAGAGAGTGGAGGTGGTCGCCTTAATACCCTCTGTCCTGGGCAGACTCATCTTGGAGGCTTGTGGTCAGTCTGGGGTGCAATTTTCAGGCAGGAGTTAAGAGCAGCATAGAAGAGAGATTTTGACTCCAAAAACTGGCACTCAAATTGCAATACTGCTGTGCATCACCTCAGCAAGTCACTGACTGGTGATCAGTCTTAATATTTAGGATTTTTATTCCTCTTTAAGGTTTGCAAAGTGCTTTGTAAATATTTCATTTACAAATATTTTACAAATATTTCATCCTCATAAGAGCCCGAGAAGTATGTGTTATTTTTATCCTCACTTTACAGATGAGAAAACCAAGGTATAAAGAGTTTAAGTGAATTACCCAGGGTCACACAGTTAGTAAGTGTTTGAAGTTAGATTTGAACTCAGGTCTTTCTGACTCCAGGTCTATTCACTTTACCACCTAGCACCTGGGCCTCAGTTTTCCCATTTATAAAATGAATCAGTTAAATTAGAGCAATGGACTCTTCCAATTCTAAATCCTATGAACTTTTATGGAGTTAAGTCTAGACACAGACAACAATGATGGTGATTGGGATGCTGACAGAAGTGGGGATCATGCCATATGAGGACTGATTAAAGTCACTAGGGATGACTAGCCTGGAGAAGAGAAGATGGGGGAAGGGTGGCATCATAGCTGTCTTCAAGTGTTTGAAGAGCTAGCATGTGGAAGAAAGGCTAGACTGCAAATAAGGTCGTGGTTTATCTCAAGCTGCTTTTGAAAATAATCCATTGTTGTTGGCGATAGAGACAGAGGATGTGGTCAGGATTGCAAAGTCATTAGTCAGATCCAATTTATTATAGAGAAAGGAGTCAGGGTTGTTTTCTAGCCCCATATTTGTTACTGAATGCAAGAACTTCCCAGGAGGCCTAGGTACCCCTCACTCAAAATCAGAGACTCTTAGAATCTCAGGGTCAGAAGGGATGCCAGAAAGCCATCTGGTCCTGTCTATGCCTGAATAGGAATCTCTTTGACAAGCTCCTTGACAATGGTCCTCCAGCCTCTGTCTGAAGAAGCCCCATGACTACCCACTCCTCCCAAGGCAGATCATTTCTCTTTTGGACAACAATTTGTTCAGATGTTTTTCCTTGTATGGAGCCAAGTCCTGACATTTTAACTTTCACCCATTATTCCTAGTTCTTTCTTTTGAGCCCAAGTAGAATAAATCTAAATCCTCTCCTCTGGCCCATAGAATTTTGACAATGAGTTCTTATGAGCATCAAATAAAACAATGACTGTGAATATACCTTGTAGTTGCAAAGTGTTATACTAACACAAATTGTTGTTGTTGTTGTTGCAACTTTAAAGTGAATTAACCTTTCAGCAAAATTAGGTTAATGGACTTATTCATCCCTCCTCAATATAAGTCTTCGAATCCTTTGGCTATCTAATCAATGAACTAATAAGTTGGAGTTATTTGTATTCTACACTCAGCTCTGTAACTAGCTAACTGTTTAACTACAGGCAAGTTACCTTACCTCTCTGGAACTGAGTTCCTAATTTGTTAAACGAGAGGCCTTTCCAGATCTGGGATTCTAAAAATTTAAATATTTATAATGCTGTACTAGAATATAGTAACAGAGAGAGCAAAGGATTTCGTATCTAAAGACCTGAGTTCAAATTCTGTCTCTGCTTCTTATAACCCATATAACCTTGGGCAACTCATTTTTTGTCTCTAGGTCTGCTTTCATATCTTTAAATAAAAATATGGTAACTAATATTTGTGTATTATTTAAATATTTGTAAAGTATTTTATGCTATATAATATCATGTGAGCCTCAGAACAAGCTTTCCCAACATATGCTGCAAATACCACTATCTCTGTTTTACTAAAGGGGGAAGATGACGCTCAGAAAGGTTTATCTATAGTCACCAAGCTTGTAAGCATGGTGGGGGTAAAGGGGTCTAGGTTTATCACTCCATCTGCTACATAATGAGTGGAGGGTTTCTAAGGTCCCTTCCAGCTCTGAATCCTAAGAGAGTAACTATGACTCACTACATGCAGAGACTATGTAGTGTGCATGCAGAAACACAAACGTGGTCAGGCCCTGGAGATAAGAAATATATACTAATAAATGGTACAAAACAGTAGATAATTGAGTGTTAAGTGACAGGTACAGGTAGTACTGCTACAGGTGCTCAGAGGAGGGAGAAATCGCTTTGTTTGTACTTCCAAAGTATATATTCTCTATTTTGTATCCTTAGCTATTTTTGTATGTGTTGTAGCTTTCTTCTGATATTGAGGGCAATGGATGTGGTAGGGTTCCCTTTTCCCACCTCAGTGCCTTTCCATTGACTCTCATATTGGTGCCTTTCCGTATTCTCTTTGCTCATTCTCACCTCTTGGAATCCTACCTTTCTTTAAACATCAATCACAAAGACCTCTGTCTTTAAGATCTCTCCTAGTCCTGTACAACAGAGGGGTGGAACATTCAGCCCACTAACACTTCTTAGTGCTGCCTGAGCCCAATTCAGATGTAATCAGGAAATATTTAACCATATAAACAAAAATACAATACAATAGAGATAATGTGAATTTGTGGTTTTCTAAGTTGATAAGTGGCCCCCAGAGATCCATTTTGACTTGAATTTAACATCACTAGCCTAAGGCATTAGTGTCTCTGCCTCCAAGCATATCTCCTCTGTGTATTTTATATATACTGACATATGCATATTCCATCTAGACCAGGGATGGGGAGCCTGTGGCCAGAGGCCACATGTAACAGGTTTCCTGTCCCTGGCCTAGACGATCAGCATAGAGCAGGCAGGGACACACTTTTGTTTTTGCATTCCTCCTTCCTAGTGTAGTACCTGACACAAAGTAGTAACTTAATATAAATGTTTGAGTGATGATTGACAGCAGGAATTTAATAGATGATAGTGAAAGGGCAGGAGAAGTCAGGGAAGAGTTCCAGGAGACAGTGGCAATCTTGAGCTGAATCTTGAAAGCCATCGGAATAAATAATGAAGTTATAAATTCAGTCTTTCATTATTAGGTTTATAGTGTCATGGAAAGCACTTAATTTTGAATAAGGAGATCTGGGTTTGAATTCTAGCATCTAACACGTGATGACTACATGGTCTTATGGAAGCCCTTCCACTTGTCTGGACCTTGGTTTTGCAGATCTGTAAAATGGGTTTAATAACTTGTTCAATTTAGTTCATTAGGCTCTTGTGAAGGAAACACTTTGTAAGTTTTAAACTCAAGTTATTATAGCCATGGTAATTGTCCAAAAGAGGGAAATAGACTCTGTTTTAGGAATATCATATTTTAAAATATTCCCATTGACTATATCTTATAGGCTTTCTATCCTATTACACAGAGAATAGAATAAATAGTACTCTTTATTGGACCCTTTTCCTGACCCTTTCTTCCTCCTGCCTTCAATCCCAGGTCGTGCCTACTCTTGCATGCACACTTGAGCATCTTCTTTCAGTTTTCTCCCATCTTCTCCTCCTCATGTTGTCTCCTGCCTTGCTTGCACTCCTGGTGGTCCCATGCACTTGGCACAGATGTGCCTGCTACTTAATTGCCTGCTTATTTTTTAAGTGGCTTTCACCAACAGATGTTCCCATGTGTGGACCTTTCAGGGCTCCATGGAGACATGTTGACTTCAATACACAAACAGTTGATTGCATCACCACTTTGCCTTTGATCTGAGGGGAGGGAGAAATGTCCACAACATGTTCACTGTGCTTCCCTTTCCAGGATGAGAATTGGCTTAGGTATACGTTGCGTGATCCCTTCTCTATACCTCCTTTCAAGTGATGTATGCTTCTACATTCTGAACTCCAAGTCTTGGTTCTCATCCTAGATTCTTTTCCTATTTCCTGTTCATTTTCTCTCTCGTGCTATGTCTAATCTTAGAAGCTAAGACTCACAGAACTTTATGGTCACAGGTTCAGATAATCTTACAAAGAAGCTTGGACTTACTGGATCTTAGAATAAAACAATGATAGATGAATAAAATATCTTTTAATTTTAAATTTTATTTGTTTTTTTCTGATTAATAGAATCTTAAAATCTTAGCATATTGCTATTGTTTGTTGTTATTGGTGTCATTGGTGGGAAGGAATGGTCCTGGTCATTTTTATAATAAACCATCGCTACTTCAGCAGACTCCTTCTCCTGCCATGTACCCCAACTCTCTCTCTTCTCTGGAATCCCTGTAATGGAAATGCAGATTTAAAGATCTTCCCTGCCCCTAGCTTAAGTGCACCTAGAGCCTGTGGTGGGAGGCTTGTTTTTCAGGGAAGCCCACACCTTGATACTTTGTGATTGGGCAGTGGGTCAAGGAGGTTGTTACATTCTCTGAGCCAAGAGAAGGCTATATAAGCCCTGAGGAGAGGCTTTGCTTTGGGGCTCACTTTGAGAAGTGCTGTGTGATTTGACCAGATGAGACTCTGGGAAGCCGTTGTTGAGAGCCCCCGGCTTTGAAAACCCAGATGTTGATGCTTCCCTCTCTGGTAACTGTGATTTGGTATTGATATAATGGTGGGACAGTTTGGAAGCCTGTCTGTTTGATCTGTAAGTTCTGTAACTCTGAAGTTCGGGGTGCTGACCTTCTCCCCCTGAACTAGGTAATGTGTGTTTGTTTGATTAAAATAAGCTTGTTAACCCATTTTGAGTTGCTTTCCTTTTGAAAAGCAGATCTAAGAACCTATATTGGCAGCTACCCTGGGGATATTGGGGTGCTTGCCGCTACAATCCCTTATATCTAGAATATTCCCTACTGGAAACCTCTGGCTACTTAGATAATTGGCTTGTACCTGCTTGTGACATCACAAGTGGGAAACCAATTGCATATGTTTAAATGAGACCTCTCCCTTACCTGTAAACATCTGTCCCTTTGCTTTCACAACTGACCCTTTTGTGTAAGACTGGTCCTGGTATGCCCACATTGGACTGGGGAGGAATACTGGGATATGAATGAGAGTCACCTTCTTTTTACTATACCCTTGTGGTCATTTCACCTAAAGATCAGGAGATCATCAAATTAGAACTGGTAGGAAACTTAGAAGTCATCCAGTGCAAACATCTCATTTTTATACATTAAGAACTGAGGCCTAGAGAGGTTCAGTGATATGCCCAAGATCACACAGCCACTAAGTGCCTGAGGTTAGAGTCAAATCTAGATCTTCTGGACTCCTAGCTGGGCCTTTTTCTACTCTACTACAGGCTGAATCATTTTTGGATAAGACATTTTTGGAGACCAGGATGTATCTTTGTCTATTAGATGATTGACATCCTTATGTATCCTTCACATTCTTTCCTCATCCACTCCCACACTGCATATCATTGATATCTTAAGTCACAAGGTCTTCTTTTGTATGTCCTAAAATGTGCTTATAATATACAGAACTATTGGGTTTAGTTCCTTTAATCCAATCTGTCTTTTCAGTGAATGCCTTTCAGTTCACCCAAATGCAGGAACAATAGACTGAAACACATACAATCATAAAAATCTTAGAAATGTAGAATTATATAATCATAGAAATATAGGTTCTTAGAGAAAGTGTCTTAGAAACTTGATTCATAGACTCTTGGGATCTTAGAACCATTGAGACTTAGAAACATAGAATCTTATTCTCTTCAATATTAAAGTCATAGGATCTTAGAATCTTAGCGTTGGAGAGAGCCTTTGAGGTAAGTTAGTCCAAATTTCTACCCCATGCAAGAACCTTTCTGTACATCATGCCTAGTAATCATCTAAGAACTGCTTGAACAATTTTAGCAAAGGACAATTTCAGATAACCTGCTTCATTTAAAAGAATAATTTTGTCAGAAAGTTATTTCTTCAATTGGGATAAAATATCCATCCTTCTATCTTCTATGCACTGGTCCTAGTCATCCCCTCTGGAGTTATATACAATAAGTCTTCTTCCTCTTGTCAGGCCTGTAGACATTTGAAGTCAGGGATCAATCAATCCCACCCAGCCCTTCTGGTCCCCAGGGTAAACTTTCCCAGAGTTCTCTCAATGATTCCTCAAATGACAAAAATGCTTTGCAGACTATCTTTAATTTGGGATAGTATATGGATAGTATATATTACAAACATAGACTAAGATATGCAATATGGGGCTGGAGGTAGGAATGTCTATATTGAACTCCACACATACACACACACACACACACATGCACAAACACATACACACACAAACACACACACACAAGCTTGACCATGAGTAAGTCATTCAACTTCTGGAAGGCCTCATTTTTCTTATCTGTAAAATTAGCATAATATTGCCACTTTCCTGTCACTAATTAGCTATAACCAGGCTGCTTTCTCTCTATAATCCTCAGTTCCCTTATCTCACAACATCATTGTTAGGAAAGGTACTCTGTACCCCCCACAAAGCACTTTATACATTAGTTATTATTGTCATCTGTTCCTTGTAACATTGCCAAGTGGTTTTAAGACTAAAATGAGATAATGTATGTAAAGCGCTGTGCAAATTTAATAGTGCTACATAAATATCAGTTATTTTCCTCCCATAAATCCTCCACAGAGCACACAACATGGGTGCCCTTCTGGTCTTCCTGAAGGTCTCTTAACATGATGTGAGCACCAGTACAACAAAGAGGCTGACTGTTAGACGATCACTCTTGCCCGATGAGTGTCCTACCTCCCTTTCTGGTCATACATCTCTTTGATGATATCTTTTAGACCATTTCTTGTGTACAACTTGTCACTGGTAATATGAAGTGGACTATTTACACCCACCATATTTTTCTCCATTGCCCTTTGGATGACCTGCAGTTCTGTCTCTTCAGAGTCTGTAGTGCTCCATGATTTGCAGCCATTTAACATCACCTAAGAAATACTGGTATTAAAAAGATGGGTTTTTGAATCAGGGAGAAACTTGGGGGTCATTAAAATCCTGAAGAATTTCTTTACATTTTAATGTTTTATTGATGTTGATTTTTTATATATCCTTATTATTTCCCAATAGCTTTCTCTCTCTTCTCCCTGATACAAACCTCCTTTGTATATAAGTATAGCTTAACAAAACAAACTGACATGCCAGCTGTATGTGACAGCATGTGTCTCATTCCTGTGTTCCAATAGGTCTTTAAGAAGAAGAAGGAAGTCGATCTCTCAACTTTAGTCCTCTGGAGATGAAATTGATGATTATGGACATTACCGTAATATGAGTTTTTGATATCTTTTAGTGGTGTTTTCCTCTACATTATTGCATTCATGTTGTATATTGTTTTCTTGGTCCAACTTGTCTTTCTTGCAAGGGTTCATTCTCATCTTCCCAAGTGTGCATGAATTCTTTATATTCATCATTTCTTAGGGCAGAAATATTCCATAGCCTTCATACAGCCCAATGAATTCTCAAGTCAGGAATTCACCAACTTTTTCCAGGTTACTTTTCTTTTTCTTTTTGCTAACACAAGAATTTGTTGTTATAAATGTTTTGGTATATGAAAGATAGCATAGCATAGTGGACCTGGATTCAAGAGTCTGACCTCTGTCACATACTGGCCCTCTTGGTGTCCCAGGTAATTCTCTGACTGGAAATTACTAACGAGCTGCTGATACACATCAGTAGAGAAAATTTCTGAGTTTCTGTGGGTTTTGTTATCCAGTAGTAAGCATAGCTTCTTTCCTGCCCCCGACTAGATCATAAACTCCACCATCTTTTGAATGAAATAGAATTGGTAAAGCACACAAGTTTTTTTGTTTTGTTTTGTTTTTGTTTTTGTTTTTACCTACTTGGGGTAATTTGTCTAATAGTGGCATCACTGGGTCAATGAATATCAACAATCTGGTCACTTTTCTTACAGAGTTCCCAGTTGTTTCAAAATACAGTTAGATCGATCTATAGCATCTTCAATGGAATATTCTTGTGCCTGTCTTTCCCAACCACTTAAATACTTTTTTTTAAAGCACAAGGCACTGAGAAAAACATTCAGGACAGAAAACTCAGAACCACTAAAAAACCTCCTGAAGTCAGGATCTGGGATTTGGGACTAGGGACTTTGCAAAAACACATTGCAGTAAAGGGAGGATATAAGGATGGAATAAGCGATTTATTCTCCTCTAGTCTCACTTAAAGTACTTAATCAGGTACTAATTGTCTGAGTGTGAAATGAAACCATAGAGTTGTTTTAATTAACATTTATCTCATTATTAGTACTTTAGTTTATTGATCATCTGTCATATAAGTCCTTTTAATAAAAGGATTAATAAAAAATTTCCTTAACAAAATGATTTGTTCTGTGAAGTTTGGATTCAGTGAAAGGGCTGCATTTGAGGACCTAGAGGGCCACATGTGGCCTTGACTCCACAGGTGTGAATAGTTTTGAATGAATACCATCTCAGTAAATGGGCTAAGTCATGTTGAGGGTAATTGACGGGACTCTAACACATTGGTGAGTGAAGAGAATGTCTACCCCAGGCATGTGAAGAGTTGTCCCAGTGGAATGGGTGAATGAGAGCAACTTGTGCCATTAGCAGTGAAGATGGCTGAAACAGTCTAACATTCTATGTTCTAAGGTCCCTTCTGACTCTAAACTTTAATTATTCAGAGTCCCTCCAGCTCTAACATTTTATGCTTCCTGCTTTTCTTCACTCCTATCTTGATACTTACCAATTTTTATTATCCATGTTCTTTGGTTTCTATACAGGCAGTCTCTACTCCTTACCCCACCATGCACCTTGTCTTGCTAAACCAAAGCCCGTCCAGAGAAGGCAAGGCATTAAAACTGAAGCCCTGACATAGCCCTATATCTAGCAATCCAAACACCATCTCTGCAATGATATATATTGAGGATCTCTGACATCAGCTTGATTTACCTTGATTAACAGAGCAATTTGCTACACATTTTTTCAAAAGCAGTAATCAATTGGCACAGTGGATAGATTAGAAAGCCCCACATGTTGTGGCCATGATCCAAAAAGGCTAATCGATCATATTGATCAACATATAGACTGATTATAAATAAAGTTGCGTATTTATGGGAACATTGCATTGCCCACAGCTATATTATGTCCCAAAAGTCGTAGTGCAGGTTTAAACTTTAATAATTCAAAACTGCATGATGTTGTGGACTGCTTTTATAATAAAATACAATTTAAAATATTTATTTATTTACCATTACTATGTTCTCAAGGCAGAAATCTAGGTCCATGCTCGATAGGAGAAGGTGACACTCATTCTGGTTTCTTCATGATGATATTTATCTCATATCACCTATGAGTCAGATGTTTAGCAATAAGATGATAATGACTCATGCATGTGGTGATTCTTGGATTGCAAAGTATTTTCCTCAAAGTAATTATGGGAGATGAGTGTTGCAAGGATTATTAATCCCATTTTACAAAGAAAGCAACTGAAGTACATAGAAATGAACTAATGACAGAGACAAGTAATTGGTAGAGGGAGAATGCAAACATAGGTCTCAGACTCTGAGTGTGGGCAGAAGGCACAGGAGAGAACATAGACTCATATCAGAGGACCTAGTTCACATCTTGCCTTTGAAGATCACAACTTTTGTGAACCTAAATTTCTTAAGTTACTTCACCTCACGTGGTTCAAGTAACACATCTGTAACATCTGTAAAATGACAGGTTTGGGCTGGATGGCTTTTAAGGTTTCTTCCAGCTCTGTAGTTATGTTCCTATGCACACTTTCCTCTAGGCCATGATAGAAGTCTGTACCTCAGCAGAGTTCTTAAGGTAGTGATAGCCTGTTTTTCTGTTTTTCTAGCAGAAGTAGCAGCAGAGGTGCTCTTATAGCCTGGCCCTACCACTTAATATCCATATAGTCTTCAACAAGTGCCTTCCCCCTCTTTGAACCTCAGTTTCCTCCCCTGCAAAAAGGGATGGGGCCAACTAGTATCTAATATTCTTTCTGTCGTTGACATTCTAGGCTATGATGACACTTCTCATTCTGTGCCTTTCTTCATTCTAATCCTCTGGTAGTTGTTTCCTAGACACAAACCTACCTTATGTTTCTCTCCTTCCAGTCTGAAGGGATTAATTTATAATAAGGCCCTGGGGACTTGAGGTGTCACACCTCTGAGGACCAATAACATTTTTAAAAAGTAGAGATAGAGGGTGACTGAGAACATGGCACCAGATCCTTTATTTCAAGTCCTGTGATCTTGGGCAAATCAGTTTCCTCTCTCAGGGCCTCAGTTTTTCCTGCTATAAAAATAAAGTTCTACTATCTCTAGGGGTTCCTCTACCTCGATTGCTCTATGATCTTTAAATGTTAAGGAATGATTGATTAATTTTTAAAATTTATTTTGTTTTCAATTCATGGAACAAAATAAGTATTTCCTTAATACAGTACAATAAAAAGATGATTTATTAATAATGGAGTTGCAGGTATCAGTGAGGGTGATGTTCTTGGATGCAAAGGGCTGGGTGAGGGTTTAGATTAACGACCTTTCTTCATAGTTGAGCCAGTGAAGGGTCCAACCAGTCTTAAACAGGCCATTAACTGTTTTTTCCCCAAGACTTAGACACAAACTCTTACCTCCTATCACAGGATTCTATACTGATTATTACAGTTAGATCACTGTCTCATAACTTATGTCTGAACTCTCTGATGAAGAGGAGCCATCCAATTGTCTTTTTTATATGACCCTCTGCACTGTCACCCAAGATCCTGGCAGAGGGATGAGGATGAATTAGGAGCTCAATAACTATTTTCTGATCTATTTGGTTGTTTTCATTTGCAATATTTACAACTGGAAATTACTTCAGCAGACATCTAGACTAGCCCATCATTTTACAGCTGAGAAAACTTAGGCTCAGAGAGGGGGGAATGACTTGTTCAAGGTCATGCAGGTCACACATTGCTGAGCCTGCTAGAGCTGGGTAGGGTCACACAGACTATTCTCCGTGTCAATACTGAGGCAGGGAGGGCTTTAGTAGATGTTTTGTGTGGTCTGGACATTTATGTATTTATGAGACTCAATGTTTATTTAAGCCTTAAGAAGAATTCATCCCCCATCACTCCCCCCCCACTTCATATCTTTTTTTTTTAAACTTTAATGTTACTTTATGGTTGCAACAGACCTATCCTTCTGGGACCCAGCTGGGATATGAGGAAAATAGAACATGAAAGACTATCTGACAAGGAATGGGAACTACTTGGAGTCTTTTGAGAAATCTTGTCTGAGAAGGAAATACACTAAAGTCTAGATATTTCAGATGAGATTTAGAAAAGCACTCAGCTTCTGAGACAGATCTTTGGGGCCAAGATAAGAGGTATCTGTGTCAACTCAACTCATAGGCATCTCCCTTTGGTTTTTCTGTCTTTCTGTCTGTTAGTCTGTCCATTACATAAAACTGCTTTAAAGAAGGTGACTAGGTCTTACTGATTTTTTTTTTTCATTTGTGGGGCATTAAGGAAGTTAAGTGATATAGTGGATAGAGTGTTGAACCTGAAGTCAGCAAAACCTCACTGTGAATTGTTCTTCAGAAACTGAACGAGCTGTGTGACCTTGGGCAAGTCATTTTAATTTTCTCAGTTTGTTTCCTTATCTGTTAAATGAAGACAATAATAATACCTTCCTCACAGGGTATTGTGGGGATCAAATAAGATAACATTTGTAAAGCACTTTACAAAGCTTAAAATATTACTGAAATGCCTTCAATTATTGTCCTTCATTTGCTCTATTTGCCAACAAACAAAGTGGGGGTGGACTATGATAAAGAATGAAAAAGAATGCAAAAGAAAAGAGAATAATCTGGTGGGGAATTGTTTGCTGAGGGTGTGGAACATTAGGGCAAATTCTGAAAAAAGGCATTTGTGACCAGTGAAACTGGTCATTTCAACAAGGGGAGGCTTCCAACTCAGCACACTGGCTGTGCTTAAGAAACAATAACCACCATCATTCAAGACTCATAGCTGTGTTCCAGAGTGTTCTCTGCAGAGCAGACCCTGTCCTGGCTCCCACATCCTGGCCTGTTATCTCAAAACTTCCAGGACAAGAGAGAGCAATTTTGTCTTCAATGTTACAAAAGCAAAGGGGATATACTGCCAGTTTTGCTGCTACTGCTGCGGGAAAAACATAATTGCTGAACTTAAGAAGTGGAGAAAACTTCAGAGGTCATCTAGTGCCAACTACACCAGGGCAGGAATCATAGAGAAAATATCCCTGACATAATAGTTATTCATTTTTCAATTGAAGACTCTGCCAGTGAGAGGCAGTTAGGTGGTGCTGTGGGGAGAGCCTTGGACTTGGGGTCAGGAACACCAGAATTCAAATCCTACCCTGGTCACTTACTCCTGTGTAATCCTAGACAATTCATTTAGCTTCTCTGATACTAAATTTCCTCACCAGTAAAATGAAGATAATGATAGCATCAATTTCACAAGGTTCTTGGGAGGATCAAGTGAGATAATGTGTGTAAACCATTTAAAAAACCTCAAATATAAGTGTTACTTGTTGTTAAATAGGGAAAGTGTACTTTCTCTCTATCACTGACTTTCATTTGCCCTCCAAGGTAGATCAATACATTCTGGGACAGTGCTGATTATTTAGGCTGTTTTTGTTCTTGCTTTTTTGTGTCCAGATGAAATCTGCCTTTTGGTATCTTCCATTCATTGCTCCTGGTTCTGTTGTCTGGGTTCAAATAGGATAAGCCTAATCTCCCTTTCATGTGTTATCTGTTATACCCCTTTACATCTGTGTAGACAACCATCATGACTTCTCCAGGCTAAATTTCCGTAATTCCTTCCATTAGTCCTTGTTTAGAATGGTCTCCAGGTTACTAACCATCCTAGATTATTTCTTCTGGAAACTGTGGTTTGTCTATCAATTTCCTAAAATGTGAAAACCAAGATCTGACTAGTGGATCCATCATTTCCTTTATCTTGGTCATTATTTTTCTATTAATTTAGCTTGAGATTGAATTAAAATGTTCTTTACCATGAGATACTTTTCACTCGTTTCAAGTTTGTAATCAATTGTAACCTTCAATCTACTGTTGCTGCTGTTGCTACTTCTGCTATTACTACATTTACTGCTGCTGCTGCTGCTGCTGCTACTATTACTATGTAGTTACTCCTCCTCCTCCTTTTCCTCCTTCTATTACTTCTACTACTCCCACCACCTCTATACTCCCACCAGTACCATCACCACCACCAATTTGTTCATCCATTTCCTCTGATGCTTACAAAAATCCTTTAAGATCTGACAGTTTTATGCCCAATTGACAGGTAAGGAAACTGAGATCCAGAAAGATTCAGTGATTTGTCCATAAAGTTAATGGCATGATTAACAAGGACTAGAATAGGATCATAAAGTATAGTGCCATTCACATAGTAAATAGATAAATTGGAAAAAATACATGAACTCAATAGAATGGGACTTAAAGAGGTCATCTAGTTCAACCAACTCAATTTGCATTCTGTTAACAACCCCGAAAGGAAAAGTAACTTATTTAAAGTCACAATGCAAATATGCAAGAGAAACAAATTTTGAACCTTGGTATGACTAGCCTCTTATATTACAGTAATTTCTGTGTGTCCCTATAGAATTTCATGTCATTATTGTTCATTTGCTACTTAATCTTCTCTTCACTATGACATTTCTTACTTTATTGCCTTGTAGAGTTACTAAATTTATTACCTAATCTGCATATAAACTGAAAGAGATTTGATTTTTTTTAAATTTTTTTTAAATTTTTTTTTAAACAAATACTTTATTAACTTCTGTTTTACATCATTCATTTCTGCCAGATTTTGAGTTACAATCATTTTCCCCCCATTATTCCCCTACCCAACCTCCCAGAATAGTAATCCCACAAGATATCACTTCCTCCAATCTGCTCTCTCCCATACCTTCTCCCATACCCCCATCCACTTTTCCATTAGAGGAAGGTGAATCTTTGTGTCCCAATGCCTGCACATCTTATCTCCCTATTACAAGCGAAAGAGTATTACTAATAGTATTTATATATATTTGAAACATTTAATGTTATGACCTCGAATTTCAGATCCATTTCCTTCCTCCCTTGTCACCCATTCCTTCTTGGGAGATAAGTAATTCAGCATATGTTGTACATGTCTAGCTATGCAAAACATTATCATAGTAGATATATTGTACAAGGCTGCCTATAATTCCCTCCCACTCATCCCACCCCCCACCTGGTCGATTCCCCACATGATCCTGTCCCTCTTCTATAGTGGGTACTTCCAACCTCCCCTCACCCCAAGGATGCCCTCCTATCCATCATCCCTCCTCTCATCCCCCTTCCCCCTATCCTGCTGCAGGTTGAGATATCCCATTTAGTATGTATGTCATTTTCTCCCTGAACCAAATTCAATGTGAATGTGGTTTTGCCTTTTTAGCCTTCCTTATTCTCCCCTCCTTTGCACCCACTTCCCCTACATGAGATAGTTTACCCTACCATGTCTCTCCCCATCTCCTCTTGCCACTTTCCTCTCTCACCTCATAATTTCATCCCTTGAGTACTCTCCCTTCCCAGCAAAATCAACCTATGCCCTCTATCCATATATAACTGTAGCCATATACACACACATTCACATATGTATTTGTATGACCACACCCCCTTCTTCCATTATTTTCATAGTGGGAAAGATATCATCAGTCACAGATATTGCTTTTCCATATAGGAATATAAATAGTTCAACTTTGATAAGTTCCTTTTGATTTCTTTTCCCTGATTACCTTCTCAAGCATCTCTTGCTTCTTGCATCTGAATGTCAAATTTTCTATTCAACTCTGGTTTTTTCATCAAGAATGCTTGAAAATTCTCTATTCCACTGAATGACCATATTTTCCCCTGAAACAAGATACTCAGTTTTGCTGGGTAGGTGACCCTTGGGCTCATTCCCAGCTCTTTTGCCCTCTGGAATATCATATTCCATGCCCTTCTATCCCTCAATGTAGAAGCTGCCAGGTCCTGGGCTATTCTGATTGTGTTTCCACAATATTGAAATTGTTTCTTCCTGGCTGCTTGTAGTATTTTCTCCTTGATCTGGGGATTCTGGAACCTGGCTATAACATTTCTGGGAGTTTTCTTTTTGGGATCTTTTTCAGGAGGTGATCGGTGGATTCTTTCAACCTCTATTTTGCCCTCTGGATCTGAAACATCAGGGCAGTTTTCCTTGAGAATTTCTTGAAGGGTGATTTCTAGGTTTTTTCCTTGATCATGGCTTTCAGGTAGTCCAATAATTTTTAAATTGTCTCTCCTGGATCTATTCTCCAGGTCAGTGGTTTTTCCCATGAGATATTTCACATTGCCTTCTAATCTTTCGTTGTTTGGATCTGCTTAACAGCATCTTGATTTCTCATAAAGTCACTAGCTTCCATTTGCTCCAGTCTAACTCTGAAGGAATGAATCTCCTCAGTGAACTTTTGAGGTTCTTTTTCCATCTGGCAAATTCAACTTTTTAAGGCATTCTTCTCCTCATTGCCCTTTTGGGCCTCCTTTGCCATTTGAGCTAGTCTATTTTTTAAGGTGTTGTTTTCCTCAGTCAGGCTATTGACCCTCATTTCATACTTTTCCTGTATCCTTCTCATTTCTCTTTCCAATTTTTCCTCCACTTCTCTTATTTGATTTTTTTTTTAAAGCAATTGGGGTTAAGTAACTTGCTCAAGGTTACACGGCTAGTCATTTGATTTATGCGTGGGTGCTCATTTTCTGAGGCCGGATCTGATCTCGGGTCATCCAAACTCCGAGGCCGGAGCTCTTACTCACTGCGCCACCTAGCCGCCCCTTTAGGGCAATTGGGGTTAAGTAACTTGCCCAAGGTTACACGGCTAGGTTTTTGTTTGTGCGATTAAAGTTCGGAGGCCGGCTCCGAACTCAGGTCCTTCTGATTCCAGGGCCGGCGCTCTACTCACTGCGCCACCTAGCCGCCCTCTTATTTGATTTTTAAAGTCCTTTCTAAGGTCCTCTATGGCCTGCAACCCACTCATGTTTTCCCTGGGGCTTTTGGAGCAGGACTTCTGACCTCACAGTCCTTTTCCCGCTCTATGCCCCCAAAATAGGAGTCTAGGGTTGCATTTTTCTGTTTCCTTTGCCTTGGCATGTTGCCACTTAATTGCTTGACTTTTGGGCTTGTTGCCACACTATGGCTTTAAGGCCAGATAGAGGAATTTTCGTCCCGAACGCGGGGGCAACTTCCGTTTCTGGCAAGCTGTAAACCCACCCACAACTTCCACCCTAGATCACAATCCAGATCCAGGGAGGTTAAAGCAAGAGCGACCCCCAAGACTGATCGCTGGATCTCCCCACGATTTGTAGGCTGGGAGCCGGAAATGCCTCTGAAAACTACAAAATGGCGTGTCTCCTCAGCGGCTTCTAGCCCCCAGGGGAGGGAGCTGACGCATTCCCCAAATACAGGTCCCAAAGTCCATAGGACACTAACCTCTTACTTTGTCCTAGGCAAGTCTATGTTGATAATTCTGGAATCTCCACAGTTCCTGGTGTTCTGGGGTTCCTCCAGCCGGCTGCTGGCCCTGCCGCCCTGGGGCTAAAACCTCGGCTCACGTGGACCTGGGCTCGGCTTCGGCTCCTGCGCTCTGAGCGCTGCCGGCTCCCACACCACTGCGCTGGTCCTTCCTGCAGGGTGCTGGGCTGTCCTCAGCGGGAGGTTAGCTTCTCTGTGTCGTTCTGTGGGTGCTGGGGCTCCAGAAGTTTTTCAGAGTCCTTTTTTACATAGTTTGTGGAGAATCTGGGGGCAGAGAGGCTTGGAGGAGCTGTTTCTACTCTGCCATCTTGGCTCCGCCCCCAAGAGATTTGATTTTGAAGTACTGCATGGATGTATTGAAATGTTATTATTTAACTTTTTATATGTATAGATGATGAAGGTCCATTAGACAAGCCTACTCTTTTTTCTCTTTGTTTAACTAATATTTATTTAAAAATTTATTTATTTAAGTATTTTTTTCTTTTTAAATTTTGAGTTCCAAATTCTCTCCTACTCTCCCACACTCTCCCCCACTTACTGAGGAAGGCAAGCAATATGATATCAATCATATATGTGAAATCACTGAAAACATATTTCCATATTCACCATAATGCAAAAAAGTGAGAAAATTATACTTTGATTTGCACTAAAAGTTCGTCAATTCTCTTTATGGAGGTGGATAACATTTATTTTTTATCATGAGTCCTTTGAAATTGTCTCAGATGATTATTTTGATCAGAGTAGACAAGTCTTTCACATTTGATCATCATTACAACACTGCTGTTACTGTGTACTATGATCTCCCAGTTCTTACTTCAATTTGCATCCATTCATGTAGGTCTTGCCACATTTGTTTTTGTTTTTGTTTCTCCTGAAACCATTGTCATTTCTTATAGCATAATAGTACTCCATCTCAATCATATGCCAAAACTTGTTCAGCCATTGCCCAGTTGATAAGCATCTTCTTGATATATG
>WOXC01004435.1:0-125491 GCA_011680675.1 Gymnobelideus leadbeateri
CACTGCATCTAAGCTCACTGCAAGGATGGTCCATACTGAAGGACAGCTTGGAACAGAAACAGCTTCTCCGTGGTGAACTTGACTGGAAATGACTCATTGTTGAACTTGGCCAGTACAGTACTGGTATCATCATTATATCACCATCACCTCACATTTAGAGAGATAGCAATTTTAGCTTTTCAAAGTGTTTTCACATCTATTCTCTCCTTTCATGTTGAAAGCAACTACAGCAAAGACATCCACCCAGTGTTCAACCTATCCAAGATGGGGCAGCTCAATGGAACCAAACCATCTTTCAGAACAAAAGTCAAAAGGCAAAGATGAAAACAAAAATGGGGCCCACAAAGAAAGACTGAACAGATTACATGGGAACCCAGTGAGGAAAGAACATCGAGATGGAGAACAGTCTTCAGAGCTGACACATTGACACCAATAAGTGGATGACGTGCCAACCAGTACAAAGGACAAAAGCATATTGTTAGGGAGCTTCCCAAGTGGGATTCCTAGAGCAGAAGAGAAATCTCAAATTCTTCAGAGCCTATATACCAAAAAAAGAAAAAAGAAATACTTACATTCCCCTCCTTTTCAAAGTCAGGTGGAAGAAGTTTCACAAAGTTATCTGGAAACACTCCTCTTCTCCCATTCAGTTCTCCTTCCCACCAGCCTACATCGATGCAATCCTAAGGTATACAAAGGCAGAAATTGAGAAATAGACATATAGTGATTAGATTCTCTCTCTCTCTCTCTCTCTCTCTCTCTCTCTCTCTCTCTCTCTCTCTCTCTCTCTCTCTCTCCTCCTCCTCCTCCCCCTCCCCCCCACTATGGCACTAAGACTTTTGGAATGTCCTGCATAATAAACATGGAGCAAGTCCCATTTATGCAAAAGGGGTATTAGACATTCTAAATGGCTCCTGTGTGCCGTTGGTCAATTAATAATCATTTATTAAGACTCTACTACATGCCAGGCCCTATACCAAGTGCTGAAAATACAAAGAAGGGCAAAAAAAAAGGATGCCTTCCCTTAAGGATCTCACAGTCTAATGCAAATAACTATATATAAACTAGATATAGGATAAATTGGAAATAATCTCAAAGGGAAGACACTAAGATTAAGGGAAAGGCTTTTTTATAGAAGGTGGGATTTTTATCTGACATTTGAAGGAAACCAGGGAAAGCAGGCATCAGAGATGGGGAGGAAAATAACATCAACCATAAAATGTAGCCAGGGGAAATGCACGGAATCAGGATGTGAAGTATTCCGTGCAAGGAACAGCAAAGAAGTCATTGCCACTGGTGTGCAGAGTATATAGAGGAAAAGGCATAAGAAGACTGGGTAAAGGTTATTAGAAGGTAAATTTAGGCTCAAAATAGCTTTAAAAAATAGGACTAACCAAGAATGAAATGGGTGGTCTGACATTAATGAATTTCCAGCCCCTGAAAGTATCATAGTTTTATAGCAAAGGGATCAAACATATAGCTCACAGCACTCCAAAGGGCAACTTGTGCCAGATTAAAATGTAACTGGCAAATATTTAAGAAAATAAAAATACAATAAAACATAGATAATTTTACATTTAACACTGAGTATACAGCCTGCAGGGATCCTTATGTATGGATTAGGGGGCCTGTTTCTTCCTGAGTTTGGCCCCACTGTTTCAGAGTATCAGAGGTTTAAGGCCAGAAAGGGTCTCGCAGGTCACCTTGTCCAACCCCTACCTTTTAGAGATGAGAAAACTGAGCCCTGAGAGGAGTTTAGTGACTTTCCCCCAAGTCCCACTGAGTAAGCAGAAGCATTCAAACTCAGGTCCTTTGACTCCAGATCCGGCATGTTTCCCTTTATGTTCTGTTTAAAGAGAGGCAGCCTAGCCACCTGCTAGGAACATTATGGGGAATAATCCTGAATTAGGTTGGAGGCTGGACTAGAGAGGCTGGACTAGAGCAGCAGTATCCAGCTCAAAGAGAAAAGGCAGCCATTAAACCTTACATAAAGATTCTGCTGGCAGCAACATATAGCACCACTACCTGTGTTCTACTGTATTTTTATTTTGTTACATATTTCCCAATCACATTTTGTTTTAGCAATCCATAGACCATGTGTTTGATACCTATGGACTAGATGACCTTGAAAATTTTCTTCCTCTCTATTTTAAAGGCTGTTTTAGTCACTCCTACTACTAAATTTTAAAATCTCATTTTAATTTATATCTTTTGCTTTTACATTACCTTTATTTCCAAATATATCACTTTCCTTACCACCACCATCCCCTTGCATATTCCCAAAAAGCCATCCTTTGGAAAAATGTTTGTTTTTTTTTAAGGGTGGGAAAGTACTTCAGAAAACAAAATGTTTTAATCATGTTTGACCATTTACACAATATTCCACAACCACTGTCCCCTGCCTCTGTAAAGAAGGGGAAAAGGTTCATTTTCTGAACTTTTCCAAGGCCAGACTTAGAACGCAATATTCCTACCAATTTTAAAGGAATATGCTGCTCTTCATTTCTATGATTAAGTATATAACCACTTAATCACTCTTACCAATAAAATTCTAGCTTTCTACTCTTTTTCTGTAAATGTAGATCAAAGAGATATACATATATGTACATACACATACATACATACATACACAAACGTGTATATATGTACATATATACCTACCCACCCAATATATATGTTCCCATACACACATGTGTGTATGTGTATTTATAAATAAGTTTTGATTACAGTAATCAGAGGCAGGTAGGTGGCACAGAGGATGGAGCACTGGGATTAGAGTTCAGAAATCCTGAGTTCAAATCCAGATGCAGAAACTTCCTAGCTGTGTGACCCTGCACAAGTCACTTAACCTCTGTTTTGCCCTAGAGCAGGAAATGGAAAACCACTTCAGTATGTTTGCCAAAAAACCCCATGGACAGAGGTCCATGGGGTCACTAAGAGTCAAAGATGAATGAAACGAGTGAACAACAACAACGTAATTATCCAAGCAAACAATGCCAGTGATCCAAATGCCTCGTTAGACACTGTAAGTAAAGCAGATATGCAAAATCATAGAAGTCCAGTTCATTCAAGTTACAGGTTAGACACTGGAGCCAAGAGAGGTTAAGTACTTGTCCAAGGTCACAGACGTCACAAGCAGAAGAGGTAGGGTTTGAACTAAGGCCCTCGTAGTTCAAATCCAGAATTCTTTCCCTAATACTATGCTGTCTAGATTTGAATTTTTTTTTAGAAACCAGGTACTCAAATTATTTCTTCCATTCAGAAGATTCTTTAATGACATTCTGACTTCTTACATGACACTCTAATAAATGTACCTTCTGCCTCATTTCTCTCTCTCTCTCTCTTTTTTTTTTTTTTGCTTTTTGGAGGGTCAATTGGGGTTAAGTGACTTGCCCAAGGTCACACAGCCAGTTTTGTGTTAAGTGGCTGAGGCCGGATTTGAACTCAGGTCCTCCTGACTCCAGGGCCAGGGCTCTACTCACTGGGCCACCTAGATGCCCCCTCATCTCTTGAGGTCTCTCTATGGAAATAATAAAGTCTCTCTCAACTGTGGCAAGTAAAAGACTTTTCCCTCAGGAGTCTGACATGTATGTTACAAGATAAACTGATATCTTCTATAGCAGAGGGAAGAACTTTCAGAAACTGAATCTTAATAGGATTCCTAATAGGCAGCTGGTGGTATATGGAAAGAGAGAGCACTGGGCCTGGAAGACTGGAATTCAGATCTAGACTCAGACACTTAATAGTTGTATGACCCTGGGCAAGTCCCTCGATCTCTGCCTTAGTTTTCACAACTGTAGAGTGGGGATAATAACAACATCTGTTTTGCAAGATTATCATGAGGATTAAGTGAGCTATTTGTAAAAGTGTTTTGCACAGTGCCTGGTATGTAGCAGGTGTTACAAAAATGCTTATTCCCTTCCCCCTCTTCCCTCAAACAACATACTATAAATACCCTTAAATTTGATCTTCAGAAATAAAAATTCACCTCTAAGTTCAGAATTAACAATTAACAAGGACAAGATTCACATCTAAGTTCAGAATGAACTAGACTGAACAAAATTTGAATTTTTATAATGAAGAAGCTGTGTATTCTTTTGGGATGATTACAACAAAAAAAACTTTGAAATACTTTTTTCTCCATTTGCATTTGCATAACATTATCTCAGCTCTGCTGGCAGAAGATCTGATGCAATCCTGGAGTATCCACAGTCTTAGCTGATGGTTTGTTTTTTAATTAAGGGGAAGTTGGGGGTAGAATTTCTTTGCACAGAAGCCTAAAAAAATCTCATCAGTTCCCCTTCCTTTATTTAGCCTCTGCTCCTAGATAAATTCTGGCCACCTGCAATGTTCTCCCTACTCCTCTCTTAGTGAAGCACCCTCCCCCTTAACTCAAAAGCTGGCTCTAATATCATTTCCTACAGAAAGGGTCAACTAATACCACACAGTGATTCCTCTTTTTGTCCTCCATTTGTACTTACGTACTCACACTAATTTAGTGGCTATTGAAGACACAAAGAGTTTTAAACGTTTTTCCCATCACTTTGGCTGTGGGCAGTGGGTTAAAAATCCCTCAAGGTCATGGACTTGGTTTTAAATTTCTTTTCTATCTGGTTAGGACCACTGTGCGTCATAATGGATTTACTGTGATTATTTTTTGAAATCTAACTTTGTAGTTTTCTTAGTATTCCTGAATAAGCATTTATATTTCACTTAGATCCAACCTTATTAGTAAAAGAAAAATTATAATGGTACCTCTGATTTCCTTTTAATTATGAAATTAGTGAAGTGATCTCCATCCAATACATAACACGAGGCTATGTGATAGACTTTTAGAACTTACTTTTAAAAAATAATACAAAACTTTATGGGGCAGTTTTCTATTCAGTGTATCTTTTTTTAAAAAATGCAAGGCCTTGAACAACAGGTCAAGGAGTATGGACATAATTCACTCATAATACATTTTAAAATACATTTCTGTAGCACTTTGGGGTTTTCTAAGCACTTTTCTCATCGCAGCTCTGTGGCTGTAATATAAACATTAGTCAACATAAGTTGACTATTTTAAGATTTATCCTGGCTCTAGACCTTATTGGAAATCATGGCATGAGTTTGTCTGTGACTCAATTTCCTAATCTGTAAGGGGGTCATAATACTACTTGTATCTAGCTACCTCATAAAATTGTTATGAGGAAAACATATTGTATACCTTAAAAGGATATGGAAATGTGAATTGCCACGATCAAGGGGAGGTTAAAATACTATGTAAAGAGACCAAGGAACACATATGGCTGCTTATCCTGAAATAAATACAAGAATCACTTTCAAGATAAATACATGGAGCAATAGCTGCCAGAATGACTGGCTTAAGAAAACTAAACGATGAAGCCTGTTGAAAGAGCAGAAAGGAAATGTTAATTAATATCAAGATATCTGATGAGACAGAGATGGCAGTCTACAGAAAACTAGAGAAAGTTTTCCCCCAACAACTCAGAGGCTAATTTAAGGCAAAATCTGAAGAATTACTTTGATTCTGAAATGAGAAGTGAAAATGACGATTAAGTTTTCTCATACAAAATCAAAACCTCAAATATACAAGCAGTTAATATGACAGTGAATGGTGAACAGGAAGCTGAGAGAAGTGGCCAGGGGGTGTAGAAGAACCAATACTCCTGAATTTTGTAGTAGGCATTTGTAAGGAATAAAAGATATAAAGCATTGAGAGGAAAGTAGATAAGAAAAGGAAAAGTCTTATTGGTTGAGGAAACACACATTTAGACCCTAATTCTGCTCCAAAGGTCAAGATAAATGGAGATAAACTTTTGGCTGCTTAACTAATCACACAAAGAACAATTCCCAAGCTAGGGTATTTATTCTCCCAAAATTAAATCTCAAGACGGACCAAAAATAGTCTTTAATCCAAACCACTACGTGGGCACACAAGTAAAACATTTAGGGCTTTATAAAACATAAATGCTGCAGACTGAGAGACAAAGCAAGAGGGCCAACGGAAGCCCTCTGGGATCCAAGGAAGCTATTACTACCATCTTCTGGCATTCCAAAAGCGAGGGGAGGTGGAACAGGACCTTTAACACTTCCTAATGATGAATCATCACTCTATGGAGTATACCCAGCTGAGAGCCATACCCAGGACACAGGGGAATGACTGATTCCCTACCACCTACTTCTGAGCAAGTCAACAGGCCCAATTAAGTTCTCCTGATTTCAGAAGCATCCTGGGATAAGAGGAATTGGAAGAGAAGGGACAGGGCAGCTAGGTGGCCCAGTGAATAGAGCACCAGTCCTGGAGTCAGGAGGACCTGGGTTCAAATCTGGCCTTGGACATTTGACACACTTACTAGCTGTGTGACCTTGGGCAAGTCACTTAACCCCAACTGCCCTGCCTTTCCCCCTCCAAAAAAAAAAAAAAAGAAAGAAGAGAAGGGACTAAAAATCTGAGCTGGGGTACTGGCCCTCACTGCAAAACCTCTACTACCTACCATGCCACAGAGAGTCCTAGGCAAAATGGACAAAGATATTCAGAGAAAGCATATTATGATGGAATAGGAGGGAAAATACTTGACTGGGAAGGAGACTACTTGGGTTTTAGTTCTGGCTCTGACACTCACAAGTTGTGTTACCTTGTCAATCACATCATCTTTCGGGGTCTTGCTTTTCTCATTTGTAATAATGAGGAGAGTTCACATTTCTATGGGGCTCGAAGACTTAAAAACACTTTCCTCATGACTGAGGGATCAGCTATAGTATAACTCTGGACGAGTCACTGAGAGGAAGCATGTGGTTGTAGAAGTGCCATATTTGGAGTCAGAAGTCCTAGGTTTGAATTCTGCCTCTGCTACTCTGAGGGTAGTGGACACTCTTCCGCTCCTCTCCTTGAATTAGAAGTACTGACACAACAAAGGATAAAAGAAAGCAGTTGTGGGGAACATCTGGATGTTTCTTAGTCTGTCACTGCCTCTAAGGAGAGTTCCTTTCCTAACCAAGCAGAGACAAGAGACTTCAGCAGTTTAGCATAAAAAGGAAAAGAAAGTCACCATCACCTGTGTGACCTTCAGCAAGCCAATTAACTTAGATGGGTTTCACTTCACTCCTCTGTAAAGTGAAAGGGCTGAACATTTATGACCACTTCTGATTCTAAATCTACAATCCCATGACCCACTGGCTTCAATCCTCCGGCCCTCAGTTTCCTCTTCTAAGCTAGACTAGATGATCTCTAGGTGCCTTCCAGCTCTGATTTTCTATGGTTCTATTCTCAACCTCTATTCTTCACAAAAGCAAGTAACATGGTAGGAAACAACTCTTGAAAATCAGAGAGGGCCTCCAGGATGCTCTCGGACTAAGCCTCAGACCCTTTCAGAAGCTGCAGGTTGTCTATCACCCCACCCACCCCCAGGTTGGCTCACTCTTTTCCAAGCATTTCAAGTGAACTAGAAGCTACAAACTCTCGTCTTGGTCTTAAAACAACTAAAATAAAGGTTCACACTTTGATTTTTTTCTCTCTGCATTGTTAAAACAAAAAATCTGAACCTTAGCCAAAGCGACATTGCATAAGGGGGACTTTGTGTGTGATGTAACAGCTTGGAAGAACGTCAGTCCCTAAGCCTGCTAAAAGGGAAGTCCTGGTTTCCTCAGAAAACACTAGACCTTATTTGAGTGTAGATGAGCACTACACAAAACAGAAATGTTCACATTTCCAACCCACGGGAGGAAAAATTAGTTTAACACCTGGCCCAAGGAAAAATTTGGTATCACTTTGCCCCATCGTTTCTCCTTTGGTGGCTAGCTCTCACAGCTGCTGGTAAATGATTTCCAAGTTATCAAAAGCTCCCAGGTTTGCAGAGGCGTAAATGGGGAAACTGAAAACCATATAGGTTGCTGGAATGGAATGTAAATAAGCTGCTAAATGAGCCCCAAGTCCCTCAAGTTTTCACACCCCACAGCATTCCACCCATGTAAAAAAGAAGCATCTTTCAATATTTTTAATGAAATTCTTCTGCAGAGAACCTCAAAGGACTGTAGGGAGACAGCTCCATCTATGTGAGAACCCACTAACTCTCAGGGTTCAGCTTGTTACCACTTCCCCACTCCCCCCTCCCAGTTCCCCAAGAGATGTAATTATTCTGTGCAGCTGGGGTATCAGCTCAATTTTTTTCTCAATGTTCCCATAAGCTAGTTACTAAAGTGAACTCATCAACATTATAGTTTGAAAGACAACAGGAAAAAAGAGGCATTAGCATAGCCTATGGTTAGCAGAAGTTCACTGGGCCTTGGTGAATGGTCAACTCCAAAATACATCATGATAGTGACTCCCCTCCCAAAATCACACAGAATCAACTCCCTCATTCCCCTTCCATAAGTACATTAGACTCTAACTCTGGGACTACCCTGGGCTCTGAGAGTTGAGCTTTCACCTTATCTTGATCAGAACCAGGATTTGGACCTCACTTCCCGGACATTTCCAAATCATGCCTCCATAACATACCACCCTTCTTCCCCTTACTTTTTTTTGTCCCCTTACATATTGTTTTCCCGCATTTGAAAGTAAGCTACCTAAGGGCAGGCACTGTCTTGCTTTCTTGTATCCTCAGCTAAGCACAGGACCTGGAACATTGTAAACACTTAATAAATGATTTATTAGCCATTCATTCATTCATACGGGGTTTTTCTCTGCACTAATGTCCTTTCTAATAATGATCTATTTAGGCATCCGCTCCTCTGTTCAAAACCCTTCAATGGTATAGAGTACTCGATGATTAAGAGTCATAAAATATTGGTTTCCGAGGTCTCACCTCATAACTTGCATATTTACAAATATAATAAAAGACAGAATAGTCGATATTGGAAAGTTTGTGGGAAGAAAGACACACTAATACAAGGTTAGGCTAATTAACCTACCTATAGACTCTCCTGTATAGTCTGAGAAATAAGGATAGTTTTTACTTTTTAAAATAAAAATTGTATTTAAAAATGTAAAAACTGTACAAAGGCCCTTGGGATTTGACCTTTCAGCCTAGGTACTCGAGTGCATTGTTAGTGGAGCTCTGAATCAGTGCAAGAATTCTAGAAAACAATTTGGAATTATGAAGATAAACTGATGAAAATGCCCAAATCCTTTGACTCAGAGCCTCTATTACAAGACATTCCCCAAGGAGGCTACTGATAAGAAGAAATTCCTGATCTATGCTAAAATATCTACAGCATCACTTTTTGTGACAGCAAAGAATCAGAAGCAAAGTAGAAACCTATTGATTGGGAAATAGCTAAATGAATGTAATGTAAACTTACTATGTCCAAGAAGTAGGGAGTGTGTTGAGTACAGAGAAGGATGAAAAGATCTACATGAACTGATGCAGAACAAAGTAAGCAAAGCCAAGAAAATAACATATATAATGACTACAATAATATAAAAAGAATGAAGAAAAAATGTAAAGTGAATATTTCAAAATTACAAAGAACAAGTATGGCTCAAAAGATGGGTATGTAAAGCTCAAAAGATGGGTATGTAAAAACCAATGCATCCCTTTGCAGAAGGGTACAGTGCATTGCACACGGCACACAATTTCAGACATTTTCAATATATTTATTAATTTTGCTCATTTTCCCTTTTTATTCTTTTGTCTTTAAAAGTATTTTTTGTTTTATGGAATGGCTTTCTGGGAGAAAGAGGAGGAAGCATGCTGAGGGAAATTATGGGGATATGAAAACACTAAAAATTTACTTTGAGGAAAAAAAAAGACAGATTTGAATATTTGCTCCGATACTCAGGTGTATGAACTCCTGGAGGGCAGAAACTGTTATATCTTTGTCTTTGTATCCTCAGAATGAGAAGAAGCCAACACATAGTAGGCAGTTAACACTTGTTAACTGACTGAAAGTCCCTTTAATCTAAGCCTGTTTGTTTTGTTTTCGTTTTTAAATCTGTGTCATAGGGCTAATGAAGTTTATGCTACAGCCACAGACTTATGATAAGGAAAAGTTTTTAGAAAACCCCCAAATGTTACAGAAATGTGTTATAAAATATGATTGAATTATGTCCAGACTCCTTGGCCTATCATTCAAGGCCCTACATAAACTACCATCTCCTTAACTTTCAAGTCTTATCCTCCATTCCTAACAGACCATTCTATGTACATATACAATGCTTTTCTTTCTTTGTGCCTTTGCAAAGCCCTTAGTTCATAATATTGGTCTGTTAAGCTTCTACCCATCTTATATAGAAGAAGAGGGAAGTGAATAAGGATTAATTGCTTACTATGTGGCAGGCACTGTGCTAAGTGTCTAACAAATATCATCTCATTTGATCTTCACCTTCACCCTGGAAGGTAGGTACTACTATGAACCCCATTTACAGTTGAAGAAACTGAGGTACATTTCTCAAATATATAGGGAACTGAGTTGTATTTATAAAAATAAGAGTCATTCTCCTATTGATAAATGGTCAAAGGATCCAAACAGGCAATTTTCAGAAGAAATCAAAGCTATCTATAGTCATAGGAAAAAATGCTCTAAATCTTTATTGTTTATTAAAACAACACCTCACACCTATCAGATTTGCTAACATGACAGGTAAAAGGTTGTAAGGGATGTAGAGAACTAAGGACACTCATGCATTGTTGGTAGAGTTATGAACTGGTCCAACAATTCCAGAGAACAATGCCCCAAAATTGTGCATACCCTATGACCTTGCAATATCACTACTATGTCTATATACTGTAAAGATCAGAGAAAAAGGACTCATTTAAAAATATTTATAGCAGGTATTTTTGTGGTGGCAAAGAATTGGAAATTGAGGGGATGCCCATCAATTGGTAATGGCTAAATAAGCTGTGGTATATGATCATGGTAGGATATCGCTGTATTGTAAGAAATGAGGAGCAGGATGCTTTCAGAAAAACCGAGGGAAGACTTCTATGAACTGATGTGAAGTGAAGTGAGCAGAACCAGGAGAACATTATACATAATAACAGCGATATTGTAATGATGACCAACCGTCAAAGATTTAGCTACTCTGTTCAATATAATTTCAAAGGACTCATGATGAAAAATTCTATCCACCTCCAGAGAGAAAACTGATGAACTCTGAGTGCACTCAGAAAATGAAATAGAATTTATCTTCACTTTAAAATACTTTTCTTGCTCTTTTTTTGCAACATGGATAATATGGAAATATGTTTTACATGATTTCACACATATAATTGGTATATTATTTGCCTTTTCAATGGATAGGGAAGGGACTGGAGGAAGGGAGAGAATTTGGACCTCAAAACATTCTGAAAAAATAATTAGCAAGTAAAATAAAATGAATAAATAAATGAATAAAAATTAAAAGAGCATATAAATGATAAAAAAAATTTAAAAGGCAGCTGGTTATCATCCTACACTGTTTTATATTGGGTGAAGAAGGTTCTAACAGCTTCCCAAACGAGTTTCATCTGAATGTCACTTTAAGTAGCTTAAAATGAGATTCACTGGATAATATGGCTGCAATGACATTGATTACAGACTTTATACTTTGAAAACTGTAAAGCTAAAAGTAAATAAAACCCTTCAGAAGTGTTGTAGAATTTTTTTTAAAAAGAAGAAACTGATGTCGATAGAGAGTATTTGAAGACAGTTTTGAGCTCGGGTTTTTCTCCCTCCAGGCCCAGTATTCTATCCAGGGTACCACTTAGCTTCCTCTAAATCACAATTCAAGTATTACCCGTTCCATGAAGTCCTCCTCCAAACTCTTGCATCAGAAATGATCTTTCCTTCCTTAGAACTTGCATTCATTTTCCATCTCTCCTATATAGTATTCTGCATTCTATTTGTTGCACCTTTATGTATGTGCAATACATAATTTTCCCAGCTAGAACATAAGTTCCATGAGGGACAGAGACCATGATCTAATTTATGTTTCTCAACATCTGCTCAGCTGTTGCTTTGCTTTTAATAAACTGTCAATTAATGGTTAGTGAATGAAAGAAAAGCACAAATGAGACAGCTAGGTGGCACAGTGAATAGAATACTGGCCCTAGAGTCAGGAGGACTTGAGTTCAAATCAGACACTTGACACTAGCTGTGTGACCTTGGACAAGTCACTTAACCCCAACTGCCTCACCTTTCCCCTCCAAAAAAAAAAAAAAAAAAAGAAAGAAAGAAAAGAAAAAAAGAAAAGCAAGTGAATTTACTCTTCCTGGGTTAGAAACAATTCTGGATACTCGAGTAAAAAAGAACTTAGCATTTGAAAGAATCAATGTTAGGATGCTAAGGTACTAATTTATTATTGTAGAATAATGCATACTCTTTGCAGTATTATCTTCAAATACTTCAGTAGACTCAGCCCCTGAGACCACTTCCCCTCCCTCCTATTGGAGACAGACATTGGAGAGCTCCTCCCAAGATCCTCCACTTAAGGAACCCTGGGCAGCCATCTCAACCTTTCTCACCTGCCACATCCCTATGGCCTTCATCACGTCCCCACTACACATCCCTATTGTACCGTTGTGCCGGGCACCCTCCTACTCCCTGTTTAGCTTCCTTTTATACATTTTCTTCCCCTAAAAGATTGTGAGCTCCATGAGAACAAGAATGGGTTTTTGGTTGTTGTTTTTTTCCCTTTCTATGTATACTCAGCACTTGGGACTATGTGCTAAGGTATAACTGGTGCTTAATAAATGTTTATTGACCAAATGACTTTAAAAACTATTTTTCTTGACAGTGATAACAGAATGTTTAACAAATGACACACAGATTACAGTGAAATTGTCCCCAAATCTTTAACGGACCAACTTTAAACTATGTCATAAAAGTATAAAGGCAAGCTTGGCACAACACAAACAAAATCATAACAGTTTTGAAAAAGGTAAAGTGAAATCCTTGAAAATAACTTCCTGTAAGGATCTAGCTTGGGCTACTTGACTAATGTTTGTGTTTCCTCTAATATAATGTGAGTCATTTTTTGTTTTTCTCTGAGTTGTATAAGTCAATTCTGTCAGGAAAAGTGGTGATCTTATCAACAGCATTATTATAAAGAACCATCAGGAGCTTTCGGGGAAGACATTTTTGGTGGTACCAAATACCATCATATATATCTAGCTTATTCTAGCAATAAATTATTACTAAATTTAAATGCTTGTATAAATGATTAATAAAGCACCGATTTTACTCTCTCACTTGCCAATGAAAACCATAAATCATGAATTCTAAAACTAGATTTATAATATTCCAGGCAAATGGCTGCTCACAATGGATTTTACAAAATTATCTGGTTTTTTTTTTTAAGAAAGCCTTTTTAGTATGTAATACATAACAAAATCTAAAAGATACATACATTGAACAAATCACAAGTAGCACATTTACTGTGATTTCTTCCTAGGATATATTCACCCTAATTAGAATGGTAATTATAAGGAAATTAAGAATGTGTTTCAAGAAGAATATGAAAACTGCACTGTGAGAATTAAGATGCTAAAAACAGAATTCTTAAGTTCATAAAAATGTTGAATGTTCTAGTAAATATACTGTTGTTTCATCACAACACCATCTTTAAAGATTCACTACTTTATAAAAGAAATTCTTATAACAAGACTTTTAATATTTCTGAATGACCTTTAGGAAACTGGATCCAAATTTTTTTCTTTCTTTCAATTTGTACCTCTGATTTCAGAGGTATGGAAAAGCCCCAATGCAAAAACTCCTAACCAATGCAGATCAGTCAATAAACATTTATTAAACACCTACTATGTACCAGACACTGTGCTAAGCCCAGAAGATACAACGAAAGGCAGAAAAAAAAAAAACAGTCCCTGCCCCATAGGAGCTCACAGTCTAATTAGACTGTATTTTAGAGTCTTAAGAGAGTTGTTTAGAGGGGTGGCTAGGTGGTGCAGTAAGTAGAGTGTTGGCCCTGGAGTCAGAAGGACCTGAGTTCAGATCCAGCCTCAGACACTTAACGCACACAAACAAAAACCTAGCCGGGTGACCTTGGGCAAGTTATTTAACCCCAATTGCCCTAAAAAAAAAAAAGAGTTGTTTAGAGGTACTGAGAGGAGAAGGGACTTGCCTGAGGTAACACTGCAGCAAAGAGTGAGAGTCAAAACAGGGGCAATCATAGCCAATTGATTAAATGCTTTTTGATTGCCTATTGATTCTTCAGTCTCCATCAACTACCTCACACTACAGAGCAAATAGTGCTATATCATTGTTTCAGAATATATATTTTACTATTTATTTCTAAAGTTATGCAATTTACCCAGGGCCACAGCTAACATCAAAAGTCAAGTTCAAACTCAGGTTTCACACAGCTATAGTCATGCAAATCAATTAAGTATTTATTAAGTGCCTACTAAGTGCCATTCACTACTAAGCCCTGAGGATACCCCCCTTTCTTCCCTCCAAACCCCCCCACACCCCCCTCCCTGCAAAAAGGGGACACTGTGACCTTCAATATGGAACTGGACAAGGAGCTGAGAGCTGCCTACTTGTGAATGCAAGGGATGATTCAGGCAGGAGCTGGACCCATGAAAGAGGAACCATGGAATTTGAGAGCCAGCCTGGAGTCAAGACGAAAAGATCTCTCCTGGGTACTTAGTGCTGACTGAGAAGATCATGACCTACTGTGGCCTAGGGGTGGGAGACCTTTGTACTTTGTACCTTGTACCTCTTAAGGATGATTGAGTTAAGGATGATTGGAAACTAATCTCCAATAAAAAGACTTTTTGACTGAGAGATTAAGACAATGTGACCTAGGGGTGGAGAACTTTGACCTTTGTACTTTGTGTCCCGTAAGGAGGCTTGCTCCTTAAGGATGATTGAGTTAAGGACTTACCAAATGATATCTTTTGTTTAAAATTATGTGGCCACTTTGGTGAAAACTATGCAGCCACTTTAGTGACAAGTTGTTATAATACTGTAGATGCTGTACTTTGGTTTCTGTGAATGTTTTGCTTTAGTTTACTGCTGAATAGAGAGTTCACTATACTATGTGATCAGAACCTAAGGGCTATTCACAGGAGCAACCCTCTGGAAAGCTGCTCATGCTTGGCTTTACAGGGGGAAAGAGATAATATGCTCAATTCTGGACACATTAATTTTAATAAGTTTACAGGATATGCAATTTGAGATATCCAATAGAAGCTACAGATCCAAGACAAGACATCAGCACAGAGGCTAGGGCTGGACCAGCAGATTTGAGAAATCATTAGCACAGACATGATAACTGAATCCATGGGAGTTGATGAGGTCACCAAGTGAAACAGTATAGAAGGAGAAGGGAAGGGGGCCCAGGACAGAGCCCTGGGGGACACCCACAATTAGTGGGTATATTCTTTCTAGCACCTGAAGTAACGATTATTGATAGTACTATTATTAAGATTTTTAAGATCCTATGAAATATATGGTGCTTAATTTTGCATTTACCAAGTACAAAACCAAGATATCACGTTGTATAGGGGAAAGGCATTGGTTATAGAGTCAGAGAACAGAGATTTGAATTCCAACTCTGCTATGTATTACCCATGTTACCTTGGATAAGTCACTTGACCTGAGTCCCAGCTTCCTCATCTATAGAATGAAGGCAATGGACTGGATGATAGTGGGGATTCCTCTTGGTTCTAAATCCTGTGATCTTATATGTTGTCTTGAAAAATCTAGAGTTTCTATTTTCAGTATAAAGCAACATGTGTTCAGAAAAGAAACACTTCTGAATTGGGAGATAAAAATGAGGTTTTTTAATTGCAAGAGGGATTTCTTTGCTGTTCATATAACCTTCATAACTAGAAAGGATATTCCTCAAGGTAAAATAAAATCATCGTTCAACACCTCTACACAGAAAAGCTATAATTAAATACATTCCTCAGGTAACCTGGGAGACTGTATCTCACAACCAGTTGCAAATTAAGGAAGGCCTAAATTAGAATCTCATCACTCAGATATCCAGTAAGTCCTTGGGTTTGTATCAAGGCAGTTAAGTTGGTTAATATCCAGAAAAAAATCAATGGTGTGATTTTTAACATGCTATTTACACCAAAGACACATAAAGAAACCCCACAAGAATAAGCAAGAAGCTGACTATCTAATTAATTCTGTGCATCATTAGCGGCAACATGCCATGGTAGGCTAAACAGTAGATTGGAGTTTGGAGGCCTGGTTCCAAGTCCTGACTCAAGATCCTAGCTCACATGTGAATGCTGGGAACACTTGCCCCCAGCACGCTGTCTCCTCATTTCCAAAGTAAGAGATAATAAGACTGGCACTACTCTTGGGGTTGTTTAGAAAAAGCTAAGCACTCTATACATATATGTACATAAATACACACATATATATATTTATGTACATATAGACATGCATATATAATTATAGAGCTAAACAATTTGCTATTATCCGTATGTGAATGTATATACATATATGCATATGTATGAATATATAATACACACACATATATATTTTTTTTGCTTTTTTTTTTTTTTGGAGGGCGATTGGGGTTAAGTAACTTGCCCAAGGTCACACAGCTAGGTTTTTGTTTGTGTGTTAAGTGTCTGAGGCCGGATCCGAACTCAGGTCCTTCCGACTCCAGGGCCAGCACTCTACTCACTGTGCCACCTAGCCGCACCACACATATATTTTTTAATCTTATGTTTATATATTATGTTGGGGCAACTAGGTAATGGAGTGGATAGAGTACCAGGCCTGGAGGCAAAAAGAATTTAGTTCAAATCTAGCCCTAATTTGAATCATTCCCTTTTGTTTTTTCACCTGTCCTTCCTCTTAGCCTCTCCTAAACCCATTCTTTGTCTCCATCACCACAGTGTCTTCTAATGCTGCTACCCCTCTCTCCTTTCCCAGGTCATTATCCCTCCTCTAGCCTCATTTTCCTCCTTTCAAAATCTTGACCTTATAAATTTTGCAGTTTCACTTGACACTACTCTCTATCCACAAATCTGTGGGCCCCTTTCCCCACTGCATGCCTTCCTGATATCCAATTGTGAGACAGCCCTGCCACACACCCTTTACCTTGTTCCTACTCATATATTGGGGGAATACTTCCAGAGAAGTCATGTAACTGTGCTGACAGGATCCTTTACAATTTATAGTGTCTAATCTTAACAAGCTTCTCAGTGCTTCATTTAATTTTTATTTTTTCTCAATTACACATAAAGAACAATTTTTAACATTTTTTCTAAATTTTGAGTTTCCTATTCTTTCCTTTCCTCTTGCCTCTCTCCCCTCCCTGAGAAGACAATTTGAAATAGATAATACATGTGCAGTCATGCAAAACATTCTCAGAGTTTCACCGCAAGACTTTGAATCTTCTCTTATTGACCATCTAATTTTATACTGCAGCTGTTTCTAAACCTCTTTTCTTTGCAAGTGGAGGATCTAATCTGCCCAGAAAATTGAGGCCCATCCACCCCAAATCCCTCTTCTCCCCAATTCTAAACCTCAGTCTCCTCAGCCACAGCCTTCCTCCCAATTTTTGGTTCTTTGCTCCAGTTTCTGGGAAACTACAACTTACCAAGGGCAGCTCTGATACTTGTGCCCTCAGTCCCATCTCAGGAGGTGGGTGCTACATCAGATAGGACATCTCTCCCAGGGTTGCTCCCCTGGATGAGGGCATCAGAGACCAATCAGGAAGCAGCGATTGTGCTACAAGGTGCAGTTCTTCCCAGGGCTCTGGGGCTCACCTGTTAATGAAATAGCGGCAACCCCAGCTGACTTCCCTGGCTCCTTCAAGTCTCCACTAAAATCCCATCTTTTACTGGAAATCATCCTCAATCTCTCTTAATTCTATTGCTTTCTCTATGTTAATTATTTCCTATTTGTGTCTATAACTTGTTTGTGTGCTGTATGCCCCATACAAGTGTAAGGGGCAGGAATTTGAGGGCAGGAACTGTCATTTGCCTCTTTTAGTATTCCCAGAACTTCAGCACAGTATCTAGCACATAGTAAGTACTTAATAAATGTTTATTGACTAACTGATAGGAATTGTGTCTAGCAGTAGACCAGATGAGAGGGAATCAGGATTTGAATTAGAGTGGCTTTGTGAATGGAGAGTAGGAAACAGATGTCACATGTTAATGGAGGCAGAATTAGTAGTATTCATATATGGATGGAATAAAGGGGGTATGGGTGCCTGCCCCTCCCTCCATTTCTTTCTCTCTCTCTCTCTCTCTCTCTCTCTCTCTCTCTCTCTCTCTCTCTCTCTCTCTCTCTCTCTCTCTCTCTCCTCTCCCAATTCTGTCTGTCTCTTTCTCACATACACAGACACCAACACTTTCTGGGTTATTCTCCCAACTTGCTCTCCCTCTTGAGGATCCCCAGAGGGTTGAAGCTACCTCAGGTTCTAGGGTTAACCCTGCAGGTGTGTACTAACACATGACAGTAACTATGTAGCAAAACATGAACCCTAACCAGTGTGCTTCCCACTGATAATTGGACAGTAGACAATTAGCTTTTAACAAAAATTAATACAGAATAATAAGACCAGTAGTTACACAAATTTCTCCTGAAGCATACATACTCTACAAGTATATACCACGTTCATGGGAAAAGTGGGCTCAGACTTAAAAGTACAATGATAGTGAGGAATTTGTGTAGGATATACACACTGCAAAGGTGTGTATATAACTCACAACTCTTGATGCTACAAGGCCTGGAAGTACTCCCTTTCTTTGTAGACTGCTCACTCAGATCGCTTGGGGTAAAACATTTTTGCTGACTAGGGTGCTATGCTAGGTTCCCAGGATCTACTCCTCTCTATTGCTTTCTTTGCTACTGCTAGGAGTCCTCAAACTGGCTTCTTTCCATGACACACTGCTTTTCTGTATCTGTCTCTGTTTCCTCAGTTGTGCCTTTAGCTCTCCCAAAGTGATGAGCTCCAGAACTGAGGTATATCCCCCAGGGTGAGTTATTGCTAGATTTCTTGTTCAATGGGGAGGGGAGAAGAGAGAGAAATCTCCTTCTCTTCTCCACCATCCAGGGTCTCCTACAGAAAGCTACCAGATGCTATAAATTCTTTGGAACTTCCTAGGGCTAAGCCATTTAAAACCCCAGGGGCACGGCTAATTTGTTTGTGTAGCCAATATGGTTGTACCCCCTTTGCCTCACAAAAAGAATATCAGGAATTCACACCTCATTACATCTGCTGAACTGAGGAAAAAATCAAATCCATATCCACATATGTGCATGTGTGTATAAAATACGCAACAAGCCCCTAGCACCTGCTAAAAGGCGGCAGCTTAATGACTGTGCTATTATTCTCATCTCAGTGAAAATGATTTAAAATTTAAAAATTAAAAGTTGATTTAACTTAAGTTGGTATCCAATTTAGAGCTTTAGCAGACTGAAGGAAGGTTTAAAGGAAAATCCACAAAAACTTTTGGGAACAAAGGTGAAAGTATGTCATAATTTATCAGCTGTCAACTGAAGTGACATTATCTTAACCTCTACCAATTAAGTGCTATACACATACATAAATATATGCAAAACTTGGAAACTTATTCCAGTAGTTCCTGATTTCACGGATTTATTTCCATCTACCACATCTAGTGCAAGGAGGTGCTCCATGGTACACTGAGACCAGGGTTTTCTTATAGCTTTCCTGATATGGTTTTTCCACTCTCCCATCCCCAGGCAACCTGATTGGCTCTAGCTTCCCTAATGTAGCTTCCTGATTTGGGGGCACAAAAGGTCCCAAACTCCTATAGTCTACATCTCAGAACTGGTGAGTGCTTGAAACCACTCCTGTCACCATGCCCTGATGACTGATTGACCAGACGTTTCAAGACGGAGATAAGGGCATGGGGGTGCGCCCTGAGAGGTTAAGGGCCACTGTATATTTCATCCCAGCACTGATCAGATTATATTTTTGGCTATTATTATATCACCAGTACTTCAGACACTTTCTAGCAAATCCCTTAACCCTGTTTACCTTAGTTTCTTCATCTGTAAAATGAGCTAGAAAGGGAAATGGCAAACCACTTCAGTAACTTTGTAAAAAAAAAAAAGATGACCCCCCCCATATGGGGTCACCAAGAGTTAGACACAACGGATCAACAACTACCATCACAAACACCTTCACAGCTGTCTATAACAATGCCATCAAAAATCTAGAATTGAAGTCAATTCTAGGTAAAGGTGAGAAGTAGATAAAAGTTGTCTTCAGAGCCTCCACCTCTCCATGCTTTGGCTTTTATTGTCTTAAGCCCATACCGTGTTTTTTTAGAAAACCATCCCACTAGGAAGGAGCAAATATTAGCCTTTTCAATTCACATGGCCATTAAATTAAGTCAAGCCCTTACCATCTTAGTATTGTTATGGGAGAAATAATCTCTCTGAGTTCATGTGTTGGCTAACTGTTACCAAATACATATTTACCACAACATAGAAATTATCAAGGTAATTTACCATTATGCGCAAGGGTAAATTCAAGGCTCAGAGAAAACCTAAACAATCATTAGGATTCTAACAAGGTTTCTTCATGTCATCATGCTATCTCGTACACTGCTGTTAGGCCATAAAAGTTAGAAAAGATACAGCCATCATCCCAATCTTCCTTCAAAGTCATAAAAGCTGAACAAATTTAGTTAAACAGTCATAATCCCCCAAGTAAACAAATCTCACTGGACAACAGGAAACTGAATCAGGTTACAGATTAAATTCAGAGGATTCACATTAGGCTGACTGAGGGTTTACTTGTTACCAAGGAGTCAAGGACAGCTGAGATTCCTCCCCTATCTCTTAGCTAAGGAATACTCAAGGCTCTTAAGTAAATGTCTATATCCCATGGGACAGCCTTTGTTCAGGTGAGGATAATATTAAAAAAGACTCTTAGTTAACCAAAAAAGTACAGGAGGAATGGTCCTGAGCCTGGAAAAAGAGAAGGAAAATAAGAAATTCCCCAAACAGTATTTTAGTAACTTTTTTTTTTTGGAGGGCAATTGGGTTTAAGTAACTTGCCCAAGGTCACATGGCTAGGTTCTTGTTTATGCGTAAGTGTCTGAGGCCGCATCGAACTCAGGTCCTTCTGACTCCAGGGCCGGGGCGCTCTATTCACTGCACCACCTAGCCGCCCCCATTTTAGTAATTTTTTAACTAGCCTCCAGCCATCAGCTTTCTTTCTCCAATCTGGCTTGCACACTGCTACCAGACTGAAAAAAACAAACAAAATAGCTAATTACAAGAACTTTGGGCTATCAGAACCCTAAGACCTCCAAGCTGCTCAAGAAGCTTTAGGAATATCTTACAACCTATAAGATCAAGTCCAAACTCCTTAAGGTCATTCAAATTTCTCTTCAATCTGGACACAAGTTGACTTCCCAGCCATGTCTCCAATTACTTGTCTTCTCAAGCTTTCCACTTCATACAACCTTAGTTATTACTGTCTCCAGACACCACTTGGATTTTCTCACCTCTGGACTTTTAGTTATTCTATTTCAGTCATGTGTCCTCTTCATTCAAATACTACTCATCTTTCAAGTCTCCATTAAAACTTCACTTCATAAATGCCTTCCCTGATCATGTCTGCTTGAAGTGACATCTTGGAAACTCTTAATGTACCACCATCTATGTGATTTATTTGGCAAATAATGGTTACACGTTATCTTGAATTATTATTTAAATTGTTGTAAGATGGAGCCTCTTGCACTCTCTATCTTATCTTTTTCCCTCTGTCAGCAGCAGACCAAGGTCATAGGATCATTGGTATTTCGACGCATGGTATTTTCATTTACATTCACATTCACGCATTGGCTACAGCTATACATTTAGCAAATGACTTCCTTTAGTTAAAAGGATGGTGGACATATTTTGCCTTGATGATAAAAATGATTAGTATTTACACAGCATTTTATTGGGTTTTAAAAGAAACTTTTACACCTCTTTGGGGAGTTTTGGTTATCTTCCTTTCACAGACAAGGAATAGAAAGTAGAGGAATTGATGGTCCTAGCCAAAGTGATGCTGAAAGTCAGCAATATGGTTAATGCTAAATCCCCTGGGTTGTAATCTCTGTCTCTGTCAGTGAGCAGACAAATCTGTGTGTCTAACAGTGAACCTCTTCATTAGGAAAATTCACCCGCTCAATTTACTTCAAGTCATTTAGTTCTTCTACTAGACTCAAAAAGTTTATCTTCAGGGTTATAAAGCTGTGATCTAATCTGGTTTTCTAGCTTATCTTTTCCCCCTGCTAACAGCAAACCCAGATCATAGTTCATTGGCATTTCAATGCATATTTTCATCTACATGCATGTTTATACATTGGCTACATCCGTATAGCTAGCAATTGGCTTCCTTTAGTTAACAGGATGCTTAAGTATATTTTGCCTTGATAAAAATTATTAGTATTTATGTATCATTTTGTTGGGTTTTAAAGGACAATTTTCATAGACCTTTTAACTTCTATACCTCTTTGGGGAGTTTTGGAGTTGGGGCAGCTAGGTGGCACAATGGATAGAGCATTGGGACTGGAGTCAGGAAGACCCAAATGCAAGTCTGGCTTCAGACACTTACTAGTAGAGTGACTCTAGACAAGTTACTTAACTCTGTTTGCCTCAGTTTCTTCATATGTAAAATTAGCTGGTTCTTTGCCAAGAACACCTCAAAGAGGGTGACAAAGAATTGGACATGACTGAAAACAACCAAACAACAAACTTTGTTCATTAGGCTTTTGTCTTGGACCTTGACTTACTGGATAAGTCAGTCATTAGTAAACTACATCTCATATTGGAGGGGCCTCAGAACTTGGAGACTCATGGTCCTGAATGAATATAAGACCAAGAATAAATAAAACAAGGAAGGAATCTATGCTCCTGGTCCAGAGTAAAGTTGTTCGTTCAATGATGACAGACTAGATATTATGTACCCAGCACTGTGTGAGGCTCCAAAGAGATATAAAGAAGCATATGGCAGACTCAAGCTCATATAGAATTATAATCTACCAGGAGAAGGCATATATAGCAAAATCTGGTAAATAACATTAGGTTTTAATACCCAACAGTTGTCAGGAGCAATGGTGATAAATTTCAGGAAAGAGACCTGAGGGCTTTCTGCTTTTGTTTCTGGAGTGTGTGTGTGTGTTTTCAAGGGGTATGTGGTGGTTTTTCAGAGATAGGGCAAAGGTCACAACCTTTTGTTTTTTCCCACCCAGTCAAGCCACTAGGATTTGTAAGGGATATTAGTATCTTTGCAGGAAGATGATGAGAGACATTCTTCACCAAAGCTTTATCCAGTTCCACTGCAATTTTATCAAATGAAACTCCTGCAAGGATTGGGATATAATAGGATTTAAAAGGAATTTTCTGACCACAAGTCAGATGAGGGTATAGATGGCAGCAGAAAAGAACTATAACTTTAAAAAAAGAGAGAATGGGGGCGGCTAGGTGGCGAAGTGAATAGAGCGCCGGCCCTGGAATCAGAAGGACCTGAGTTCGGAGCCGGCCTCAGACACTTAATCCACACAAACAAAAACCTAGCCGTGTAACCTTGGGCAAGTTACTTAACCCCAATTGCCCTAAAGGGGCGGCTGGGTGGCGCAGTGAGTAAGAGCGCCGGCCTCGGAGTTTGGATGACCCGAGATCAGATCCGGCCTCAGAAAATGAGCACCCACACATAAATAATGACTAGCCGTGTAACCTTGAGCAAGTTACTTAACCCCAATTGCTTTAAAAAAAAAAAAAAAGAGAGAGAATGACTTAAATGTTTAAGATCTTTGCTAGCTAGCTAACTAAGTATGGCTGGCTAGAGTCTGCATTTCAAAAGAGCTAAAACTGCTTAAGGATAGCAGGTGCCATAACATTTCAACAAGGCAAGTTCATCCTAGCCAGTGGACAACACCAAAGGACATCAATAGCTCTGTAGCATTGGAGGCGTGAGTTGCTCTGGCCATAAATGTTCCCATCATGGCTATTGCCTATTTTGTACCCTCTCCTACTTGTGGAATGATAAGCTTTGGGACAAAATGCCTTTACACTGCTTGATTAAATATCTTTTACTTTGAACTAATAAGTACTCTGGTTGGTCTAGTAAAAGAAATACATAAGGACTCAAATAGTATGTTTTTTAATACATGCTGACCTAGTTTCCTAGGGGCCCATGTGTGAGGGAAGTCTCAGGTGCTACTCTGGACTAATCCCCCTAAATACCTAGCAGTTATTTTATATATTTACATATTATGTACTTATGTCATAGTATATATTTATACCTAATTACAGAAAACATTTATATTATATAACATGTAATTATATATCATACATAACTGTTATATACATTATTAACATATTAATAATATGTTAAATAGAATTCAGATAGATAGATAAGACAGATAGATAGATAGATATGCAAATGTATTTTCTCCATGGAAAAGTAAGTTTCCCAACCCTGTCCAGTACTGACCCATTTCTATGGAACTCCTGGAGGCTCAAGATTTACCATGAGTTCTGGACATCTTCCTCTTAAGATGCACTGTGGTATAATGGGTAGGGCATTTGAACAAGAATTTGGAATATCTGGTTTCAAGTCCCACCTTAGACACTTACAAAGCAAGCCACTTAAACTCTAGATGCCTCAATTCCTCATTTGTAAAATGAGGGGGTTGAACTCAATGGTTTCTAAGATAGGTTGCAGTCCTAAATTTATCATCTCATCATTTAGCCTGGAAGTGATGGAAGAAGAAAAAAAGCTTAACCTAGAAATAATGATTAACATTTGATCATATTAAAGTTGAGAAAGATTGGCTTTTTGTTTTCTTAAGGTAAACTGTAGATACTGCTGGTGCGTTTCTGAGGTGTGGAAATATGCAACAAGAATATCAATTATGAAAATTTAAAACGATGCAAAAATTGTTATTATATAGTGCAGACAGTCCTTAACAGACAAATATCCATTCTAAACATATGTCCTTTAATTAGAAAAGCCCACCTAAGTATAACCAGCAGGCATAGGAATTTCCCTTTTTCACCAACTATATTTCAAAACAATTCAACAAGCATTTAAGTGCCTACTATACAAAATACTATTGGGGATAAAAAATATAAAGATGAAATGGCCTGACCTGAAGGAGCTTTTATTCGATAATACATGTACACAGATAAGCAAATGCAAAGCAATTTCCTACTAACGACTATAGAGGATCAGGAAAGGCCCCTCGTAGGAGGCTGTACCTGAGCTGGGTCTTGACGGAAGGCAAGTACTCCAAGAGGTAGAGGTAAAGGGGAAGATCATTACAGACATGGAGGGCAGTCTATGAAAAAGGCATTGTGGCAGGAGATGGAAAGTCATGGAGGGGGAAGAGCAAGTAGTTCAGTTTGGCCAAAGTACACAAACAAAGAACACAGAATATGAAGCACTTGAACCTAGAGAACAAAACCTGAGCTAAAATCCTAGTTTACCACCTTTGTGAAACTGGGCAAGTCATGCTTTGTATCTGAGTTTCCTCATCTGTAAAATGAAGGGGTCAGACCTGGTGGGAGGGGAGGGAGAGCTCTAAGGCCTCTTCTAGCTCTGATCTATGAACCTCCAAGTAATGTGGCCTTAGTTTGGAAAGAGAAGATGGTGCTAGGCTTTAACTGGCTTTCCATTCCTACTACTCTAGGGAATTTCTTTCCTTTCTTCTCATACTCTCTATCCCATTAAGACCCTGCCTGGGACCACTTCCTGACTTCATTCTCCAAGCCTGATTATCACCTTACCCAAGACTGGTGAGATGACTAAGCAGTGGTAAGGAGAAGAAGGTGGAGGTGGTACTTGTTTGGATCAAAGAACTGCCACTCTAATCCTATATCTTCTCATACAAGTGACTAAATATATATGCTATTCTATAGTATCTTGGCTCATTTTAGAAAAAACACAGCTATGGTTAAAAGCTCTGGAAACTTATAAGTGTGCACACTTTTCATTAAGTTAATATGAAAGTGTGCCTTGTTCATAAAACCATAGTATTTAGAGCTGGCAGGAACCTTAGGGGCCCATCAAATCCAACCTCCTCACTTTATAGATAAGGAAATTAGGCCCAAAGGGTTAAGTGATTTGCACAAGATTAAATATTTAATAATATACTAGGACCCCCATGCTTTGTTGCTTATCTCCTAATTTCCCCAGATATTTATTTTTATTTTAGTCCCGTCTGGACATAGTGGTAAGTTTCTATAGAATATCAGTACAATAGAATAGTATTTAAATGGATTTATATGGGGTCTACTGGGGATCTAAATATCATTTATGATATTATTACTTCAAGAAAAATGCAATCCATTTTTCAAACAAATGACCTACCAAATGAACTTGTTTGTAAATTGGGCGTCTGTTTGTAGTTTCAGACTCATTTCTATTCAAACTTCTCATCAGAGCACAAATAGGTAAGAAAATGGAATATTTGGGGTTTTCTCTTTTCTCTGTGTACAGGACTAATAAATACGTGGAGTCTTATAAAAGGGTAAGAAGAGGATTTACAAGCTGGTTTAAATAGCAAGTACTCTGAAGGAGAGAAGCGAAGCAATGTATGCCACAACCCACTGCCACCACTACAACTTAATCCTGGATAAGCAGGGCTCTGAACCCAAAAACCTTGAGAACATTAGTATTCCTCAAAACACCAGACCTATTTTCAGCTCATCCCCTGCAGCCATCATTGCAGGGGAACAATCATTGTAGAGAAGGGGCCCATCTTCCTCATCACCACTAGCATCAAGTGTTGCCTAACTGCCACCAACTGACAAATAGGGACAAGTGTTCTGGGAGTGGCAGCATCCCCCAGACCACGTGTATTGTTTTTTTTTGTTGCTGTTGTTTTTGTTTTGTTTTGTTTTTGGAGGGCGGAAGGCAGGGCAATTGGTGTTAGATGACTTGCCCAAGGTCACAAGGTTAAGTAAGTGTTAAGTGTCTGAGGCCACATTTGAACTCAGGCCCTCCTGACTCCAGGGCCAGTGCTCTATTCACTGTACCACCTTGCCACTCCCAGCCCATATGTATGAAGAAGGGGAAAGTCATCTCCACTAAATTCCAATTGTCTGCCACATACAAAGGAGGCATGCAGGCCTAGTTGAATCAGTAAGGTACCTTAGGGAGAGACGGGGCATCAAATGTCAGACAAGCCACTACCATCCCCATTCCCACACCCCTATAACTCGGTGAAAAAATCCATCACAGTAAGATCTTAATAAATACTCCATTTATTCATTTATACAAAAAATTAGGTGCTATGGCTCTTTTGTTTTTTTATCAAAGTTGTGAATTCATTTGTGTAGGGCAATGGTTCTCAAAGTATGGTAGCATACTCATGAAAGTCCCTAAGACACTGTCAGGGATTGGTAAAGTAAAAATTATATTTATAATAATACTAAGACTTTGACCATTAAAATACTCTTTCCTTTTCCAACTGTAATTCTATGTGAGGCTTGATTTCTTTGTATACTTTGACCAAAACAACCTATCTCAATAGATTGAATACAGAAGCAGATATAAGAATCCAGTTGTCTTTCATTAAGCAAGACATCAAAGAGATTTGTAAAAATATGTAAAACAGTGCCATTTCTCAATAATTTATTTTGTGTTAGAAAACAGTTATGTAACTATTAACATGTAATATGCATATTATTATTTTTAATGAATTAACTATGTTAAAATTTATTCATTTTAATCTCTAATATTGTAACTATCAATGGATATAATTGATAAAAATATAAAAGTTCTTTGGGATCCTCAATAATTTTTAAGAGCATAAAGGGGTCCTGAAACCAAAAAGTTTGAGAACATCTGATGAAAGGAACACCTAGTAAGAAAACTCCTGTTTAGAAACCTATTGTTTTAGAAATTGTGGCACCAAAAGATTTTGTGACTTGTCCAGGGTTCATACAAGAGCATGTAAGAGGTAGTGTATGTGGCAGACAATTAGGCTATACTATCCCTCACTTCTTGGTTTAGATGGCTACACTGATTAGTGTGTGTGTGTGTGTGTGTGTGTGTGTGTGTGTGTGTGTGTGTGTGTGTGTGTGTGTGTGTGTGTGTGTGTGTATGTGTGTGTCCAAATAGGTCATCCGTTACTGAAGCCTGATTAATTCCTTTAAGAATTTCAAATAACTATCACCAGTCAACAGCTTTGTTGCTACTTAGTCATTTTCAGTTGTTCCAGACTCTTCATGACCCCTTTTGGCATTTTCTTGGCAAAGATACTGGAATGGTTTGCCATTTCCTTCTCCATGTGAACAGCAGGACTGATTTAGTGATAGACCCAACTTTGGGACTCATCAGGGAGCACATGAAATGCATTTTCTACAAAATCAAAACCTCAAAAAAACTATATATTTTAATTAATGCACATATACATATATACATACACACACATAGCTTTTGAAGCAGGATAGGGATCGTCGTAGACCTCTTCTGGCAATGGACAAATGAACAAACAAACAAAAAACACACAAGACCCAGAATGCTAGATCTCAATCCAAAGGACCTGGGTTCTTGGGAAAGTCATTTCTCTGCCTAGACTTCAGAATTCTCATCTATAAAAGGAAGGAGTTGGAGTAGATCTTGCCTTGCAATTCTAAACTGGTGAAGAAGCATCCTTTGAGAATCTGAACCCAAAAGATTTTAAACTGAGATAGTACTTTCAGAAATATAAAGATGGTTAGTAAACTAAGAGTACCTATTCCCTTATTGATTCATTCTCACTGTGCAAATTGCTCAGCTCCTCTATTTAGACAGAAATTATTTCACAAAGACAAAGTATTTTTCCATGCCAATTCAGTCATTCTGTAAAAACAAACAAAAAACCCCCCACAACTTTCTCTTATAGCCTTGAAAATCTGTACAGTCAAAGGGTCATAAATTATTCATTCATCTATCTTCAGACATGTCCTTAAAGTATCCTTGGCAGTTAAACTCGGGTAATCTTATCTCCAAAAATCTCATTGGAGAGAGACATCAGTGCCACATTTTAACAACCTCCTCAAAAATCTAAACTCTTTGCTGTCAAGAAGTTTTCCCCTTATATCTCATCTAAATCTTCTCCTTCTTGTTCCTTCCTCTTAACAAAGACTATATCCTTAAACACTTGCCATAACCCGAAAGGGAATTTTAAAAACCATGTCCATTTTCTCCCTGATATATTTTTTTCATGAGGCTGAATAATTGCCATTTGTTTCAGCTGCACATTTCCAACTTTTCAATCATTTTTATGGCTGCCCTCTGACCTTCCTCCCAGTTCTCTTCACCCCAGGATCCCAGAACTGAACCCAGTATTAAGGTCCAAGTCACACTGTGGGGGAATTAATGGTTCTTAAGTATAACCTTATTCACATAACCCAACATCCTATCATTTTAAAATACGATACACATTGCTACTGGATGCTCACGTCAGAGCTAGCAGATACACACCTGCAGCCATCAGCTCTATAGGAATGATGGTCAATTGTTAGAATTATTCTCCTAGTTCTTTCATATCATCCATTTCTTCACGTTCCAGAGGCATTTAATGCTTTTAAAGAGTTATTATCAATGAAGGAATGTGACTCTCATTTTCACTTTAAAGTCTGGAGTCCATGTAAATCATTTCTTATTGAAACCTGATTAATTCCTCTAAGCATTTAGATAACTACCACGAGGTGAGAAGCAGGGCAGATCTATTGATAGGCCCAACTCTGGGGTATGTGAAATACATTTTCTACAAAACCAAAATCTCAAAATAAAAAACGTATTTTAAGTAATGCTTATAGCAGAGTGTCCTAGTAATGCATATCTCAAAATAACAGAAAAACCTAAAATAAGATAAACACCCACGTCACCCAGCTCAAAAATTCTCAAGCTTATTTATCTCAACTGTTAATTTGCTTTCCCCTAGGGGATTTTCTCAGGATTTTCTCACCACTTGGCCATAGCTTGCTGTCTATCAGAGGGAAATTGCATCCCTTGCAATCTTGAAGGCACCTTATGAATGTTAACTATTTTTTAAATACTGTTAACTTAAAAATCTTGGTCTTTTTCTGGGCCTCAGGTCTTTTAGTTTCTTTCAAACTTAGGTGGAAAAAATGTGTGTGTGTGTATGTGTACACACATAAATATGTGTAATGTAGATATTTATACATAATATATGTTTACATATATGTGTGTATATATGCATATATATGTGTATACACACACACACACACACACACACACACACATACGCACAACATCTGAAATAAGAATCCCCTAGTGACTGAGAAGGTTCACTTCCACTTTACAAACTTACACAAAGGGTCAGCTTCTTTCTGCACCCTCATTTCTCTGAACTTTAATGCAAAATAGTTAAAAACTAGAACAGAATTCCTTCACAGCAGTGATGTTTTTTATTTCTGTCAGCCCTTCTCCTTAGCCACTTGGTCAAATTTTGAAAACCCCTCCAAGTTTCCCCTACTCTTCTGCCAATCACGTGTTTTTTATTCTTACTCAGATCCTTGTTATTAGATCCCTTGGCCCTTCTGACCCAGTGTGAGTATGACCACAGCAGGGCCTCAGTAAAGACCCAGAACGCCTTGTCCAGGAATTCTCTATTCCGGTTTATCGAATGATCTGTGCGATTTAGCTGGAAATCCTTCCTGGAGGCAGAAGAATGAGCTACAACAAGAAGTTCTGATGTCTCTCTTATAATTATCCTTTAACAGTCTTCAGTTATGACCGCTAAACCTTATGGAAAGTTTCCAGTAGAGGCTAAGAGTACAGAAGTTTCCCTTATAAGAGGAAAAGTTAGTTCTCAGATTCCAGGGAGCAGAAAAAAAGGGATGCCTCAGCATATTGTAGTTCTGTTGCTTGAGGTTTTAACTGAGCCATTAATTAACCAGACCAGGTCTTGGAATCTAAATCGAGGAAGTCTATGAAGCTGCAACTGGGGGAGGAAGGATACTTAACTCACACCAGGAAAGAAATAGGTTTTTAATTAAATTGGGTAACACCCCTCAAACTTGCATGGCCCTGCTCTTTTTCTAATTAAGCGAAGCAAATTTTTAGGTCATCAAGGGAATCAGAGAGGCTTTTCAATTCTTTGCTGGCTCCAGATTCCAAGGAGAAACGGACAAAATACAAGCAGGGCATAAGGCTTAGAACAAGACCCTGCAGGTTGATGCACCAGAGGATGAAAATGGGGCGGGAGCTGGGGATGTGGGTGATAAGGATAAGATCAGGAGAGAAAAAAAATGGCTATTTTTAAAGTAAATCTGTAAATTTTCTTAATATCTTCTCAGAACCCTCTATAATTGATCTCTCACTACCATGAAGTAAGGTTTCTAGGAAACATGTACCTTTTTCTGAGTATCTGTCCTGTTTCCTCTGGCCTATTTCCTTTTGTAGCTGGGGACATGGGGAGAACAAACAAATGCAGCTTTCTCAGCAATGCTTTAAGGGAGGTTACATCTTCTTTCTTCTAATTTCCAAGACTGTGGTGTCCATGTTTGATCATGCATGTGTGCTATCTCAAGGGGCTGTGTTCGACTTATATTAGATCTAATCATTAAATAGCAGGAGCACCTTTTCTTTTTTCTTAAACCTGAACATCTACACCCAAATGAGTCTCACCATATATTATCACTCTGGGAGGTTATAGTCCTTCCAAGGCCCAAAACTCTTTTAGACTCTGTCTTTTAGAGAGATTGAGAACAGCCTAATTTCAAGGCCAATTTATAAGTCGTATAACAAAAGAGGTTTATATTATTTAGCCCCAAAGGTATTCTCATTTTGTTCCATGACTAATTAAGGAGCCTGCAGTTTGATATGCCTGGGTATATAATATCATAAATTTTGTCTCTCCTATTGCATTCACTGGATATAATTTTTTATTATAGTGATAAGATTAAGAAAATTCCTTAGGACCACAGAATTTTAGAGTTAGAATGAATCTTGAAGATGATTTGGTCCAATTCCTACAGATGAGGAATTCATGCTGCGGAGAGTTTGTGACTTCTTATCAAACATTTCCTTTATATACTGAATTCTCTCCTCCAGTAATTTTCGAAATGTCTTCATTTGTATCTGATTAATTGCCTCTAATCTTTGGGACCTTAAGTTGGAAATAGGAAGGCCTATTTGTTTCTGGACTAGTTCTGACAGCTTCTCCACAGTAAAGACTCATCTTCTTTCTGCAGATTTATTCAATTTTCTCAATTATTAGGAAATATTACCCTTGTGATCCTCTCCAGAAGGCCTGGAATGTAAGAATACTGGCATAAAGGAGAGCAGAACCTAGCAGTTTCTCTGGATCCCACTATGGTGAAGCACAGATGGGCTGACTGGTACGGGGGGAAAGAAGGAGAAGGAAGAGAAGAAGAAGCAAAAGGAAAAGAAGAAAAGGAGGAAGAGAAAGAGGAAGAAGAAAAATAAGAGGAAGGAGGAGAAGGAACAGGAGGAGGAGGAGGAGGAAGAGAAAGAGGAAGAAGAAAAAGAAGAGGAAGGAGCAGGAGGAGGAAGAGGAGGAGGAGGAAGATGAGGAAGAAGAAGAGGAGGAGGGGGAAGAAGAAAAGGAGGAGGGGAGGAAGAAGAGAGGGAGGAAGAAAAGGAGGAGGAGGAGGGGGAAGAAGAAGAGGAAGAGGAAAAAGAGGAGGAGGGGGAGGAAGAAGAAGAGGAGGAGGAGCAAAAGGAGGAAGAGGAGGAGGAAGAAGAAGAGGAGGAGGAGGAGGAGGAGGAAGAGGAGGAAGAAGAAGAGGAGGAGGGGGAGGAAGAAGAGGAGGAGGGGGAGGAAGAAGAGGAGGAGGAGCAAAAGGAGGAGGAGGAGGAAGAAGAAGAGGAGGAGGGGGAAGAAGAAGAGGAGGAGGGGGAAGAGGAGGAAGGGAGGAAGAAGAAGAAGAGGAGGAGCAAAAGGAGGAGGAGCAAAAAGAGGAGGAGGAGCAAAAAGAGGAGGAAGAGGAGGAAGAAGACGAGGAGGGGGAAGAAGAAGAGGAGGAGGGGGAGGAAGAGGAGGAGGAGCAAAAGGAGGAGGAGGAAGAAGAAGAAAAGGAGGAGGGGAAAGAAGAAGAGGAGGAGGAGGAAGAAGAGGAGGAGGAGGAAGAAGAAGAGAGGAGGAGGAGGAAGAGGAGGAAGAGGAGGAGGAAGAAGAAGAGGAGGAGGAGGAAGAAAAGGAGAAGGAGGAGGAGGAATTTCCTTCATGCTACAGTTGAGAAAATTGAGGTTTGTGGAGGAAAGTTACTTCCCAGTGTTACACAGTAGGTTATGGATACAATGCAATCTTCCCCCCTCAACTCTTGAGTAAAACAAGAAATATCTTAGATCAAGATCATGTATTGCCTATAAGAGGTTTTTTGAAAAGGGCAGGAATTCATCTTATTGAAAAGGGTCATTATTCTTAAGTACAGAATTAAGTTTGAAAAAATATTTTAAATGCTTTTCCTTTCTTAAAAAAGCCAATTTCCATATCACCAGTCAGCTCTAAAATTATAAAATATGATTATGAATATAAAAGAGCTCTCAGATATTCAGAAGAATGAGGTTAGGTAAATACAATTAATTGAGAGAAGTCAAGCTGAAAAACAATTAGAATGAGCAGGAAATGGGGATGACCCCATATTAGAGGAGAAACAGTACAGTTGGAAATGACCAATTCTTAATAACCAACAAAATTTGAAACTTCTTGGTGCAAATACAAAAAATGGAGATGGACGGGAAAAAGACAACATCAGAAGTTTCTGACTCACTATAGTTTCTTCTCTAATATATTAGAAAAAGGTCCTCAGTCCACTCCACTGAAGAAAGTTATCATAGGGACTAAAAAATCATTTCTATTGCTACCAAAGCAGAGAAATTTCTTGAATTAGGATCAAAAGAGAAAAAGCTACAGGAAGTCCTTGAAGATTATTATTGAACTCACAGAGAAAGATGAAGTCAAGAGATAAAAGTGGCAGATCCATATGCATTAACAAACTATTAGCAATGAAAAAATTTCCAGCAGTGAACAGCTGAATGGCCAGAAGGAATTTCTGACTGTTTACCAGTAAATTAAAAAAATAATTTTGTTTCACATACCAGTCCTTAACACTTTAGCCCATTATAAAGCGTAGTGTTTTGACAGCAAATATGTCCAAAAGAAGAATGATCTTCACCAAAACCTGCATTTAAAAACCATCCTCATTATTTCTATCTGCCACTACTTCTTGGTCCCCTGCTGACAAGCAGCCAAATCAGTCTCAAGTTTCATTCTCTTGACTCTGCATTGTTTTGAGGAGTGACGTTGTGACTTCTGTCCACGGGTGAAATTATGTCAGTAAGGGCACAAGATGACAGGCCATGGTGTGACATTCTGTGACACAAATGACTCGCTCATTCATTACATAGTAAAATTTTTAGAATGTGTAAAAATAAAAGTCATGCTCCAAGAACTATATTTAACTTTTTTATTCAGCCAGAAAAACAAGCCTTTGCATTGGGTTGGTCAGCATGGTAGCTCTTTCCAGAGACACCTGCTAATTTTCTCCTCACCTTTGAAATGATGTTCTCAACCTTATGGACTTTTTAGCTTTTCTAAAAGCTTTAGATAAGAAAGAAGAGAGGTAATTCATTCTCACTTTATCAAGTAACTGGAGCAGGAAAGAATTTTAAGGTAAGCATCAATCTTAGCCCTGGGGGCAACTCAGCCCTACCCCACAAGACTAGGTCTTTTTCTAAGTAGTACCCTTACTATCCTATAGGACATGAGCCAATAAAAAGGGTGAAAATGTTCTCTCCAGGAGAGGCCCCTCAGGGCCAGGCCAGGGGTCTTCCACCTACCTCAAGGGACCTCCTCATGTGCCACACATCCTCCTAGCCAGCCTCCTCAAGTGACGCGCTAGCAACTTGTATTGTCTACCTCCCGAATAGCTTGCTTTGTAGAAGATAGAAAGATAGACAGATAGATGGATAGATGGATAGATAGATGGATAGATGGATAGATAGATAGATAGATAGATAGAGATATATATTTTGCATATTGTCTCCCCCACTAGATTATAAGCTCCTTGAGGGCAGGAATTGTCTTTTGTGTCCTTTTTTTTCATCCTCAGAATTTAGGCACATAGTACATGCTTAATAAATCTTTATTGATTGATTGATAAGAAATCACTACATGATATACGTAGATGAATCAGTTTCTTCCCTACCATCTTCCTTCTTAATTTCTTCTTATAGGGGAAATAATTTGTAGGACTTTAGATTTCTGGAGGATAGACTCTGGAGGCCATTAATTCAATGGAGAGATGAAGAAATTGCATCTCAGAGAAGTTAAGTGACTTGCCCAATAGCCAGTTAGTGGCAGACTGGGATTCCAAGTAAGGTCCTAGGACTCCACATCCCTGGCTATTTCCACTACAAGAGGGAGGTGGCAAAAAGCAGCAATGAAGAAGAAAAGGAAACCCAAATGCCCCAGAAATGAGAAGAAAGAAGGGACAGGGAAACCTAAGAAAGAGTGGTGTTGAGATGTAAATGGAACAAAACAAAGCAAACCCCAATGACTCACACAGGGCTCAGCCCATCTGGTTATTTTACCTGGTGTCTGTTTTTTCAGAAGCTGCCAAGCATCTAAACAGCAAACTATAAACTGATGCAGCAGGAACCCCTGATCCAACTCCTCAGGGCACTCTACAGATTGCAGGTTACATTAAAAAGGCAAACTGAATACTGTTGATGTGGAAATGAAAACACCAAAATTATTTGCTCCAGTGGAACAGGCATATTGATTCTTCAGGTCGCAAATTCCCAATACAACAACAATCGATGATCTTTGGAATATAAGCCACAACAATATCCTAAATTGTATGATAAAAGTTTAAATCTGATTCCAGACCTCTGACTTTAAATTTGGGGTTCTTTCCACTGCACCACACTCTTCTATCTCTGTATTTTTCTAACTTTAGTGTAAGATGCCAAGGGATATGAAAGGTCCTAGAGAATTCAGGAGTTATATGTACCTCCCTATAGGGGATGGATTCATTTCAACTTTATTATTATTATCTTTTTGTTTGTTTGTTTTTTGGAAGGGGGAAGGCAGGGCAATTGGGATTAAGTGACTTGCCCAAGGTCACATAGGTAGTAAAGGTTAAGTGCCTGAGGCTGGATTTGAACTCAGATCCCCCTGACTCCAGGGCCAATATTTTATTCACTGCACCACCTAGCCACCCCTCATTTCAACTTTAAAAGGCACCTAGTGTTCACTATAGCTTTTGCTTTTCATGTCCCTTTTCAAATATAATCTGAACTTAAGTCAAGATTTCAGGGAAGTAGGTGGCAACAAGCCAGAAAACATAAAAGTATTTTTGAGTAAACTTGAAATAACAGCTGAAAACAGGTGTGCTGTGCATGGGAGGGAAATTTCCAGAATCTATAACAGCTTTTGCATAAATATACAAAAGTAGAATTTCTCTTAATTACCACACTGAATCCTAGTTTCCAGGGGAGATACAAATATGTTAGAGCTTTTCATATACTTTCTGCAGGCACTGGAATGTATTCTTATGTATCAATTTAAGCTGTTTGACTCATTTTCTTGAAAACTATATGAAAATGACAATTGTGGATTTTAAAAAAGTGATCGCCATTGCTATTAGCTTTGCTATCAGCCTTTTCATTGCCTGAGAAAGGAAAGCTGAGGGAAAGAGCTTGAAGCCAATGAGATGAAAAACATAATACAGGATTCAAGGTAAATAATATAAAGCAGTAATAGTTAAGGTTAGGGACAAGGAATTCCAAGCTTCTCGCTCAACTCATACATGTCCAAAAATGCTGTAATATGCAGACATACCAGAACCTACATTTATTACATTTTACAAGAGTCATTGAAAAAGATAACCTAAATGGATTTGAAGATGAATCCAAAGATTATTCTCCAGCCTTTCAATCATTCACTAAACACTGACTGAACACTTCTTATGGAAAGGCATTATGTTAAAATGATAAGAGCTTTAATGCCAACAAAGTTCAAGCATTTTCTGTAACATTAACAATAATTTCCCATTATCAGAGGCAAATAAACCAAGGGTAATTTTTGCTTTTAAATTGTTAATACCATCTAAATTCACTTAATTCCACTATAATCATCATCCTCCACCATTATTAGCTTATAGCCTGAAGTTCTAGTATAACCTTTTAAAATAAGCTCTTAAAAAAAATCCAAATCTCAAACACTGAATTTATGTCTTTTACCTTTAGATGGCATGAACTTGGGGGAAAGGGAAAAGTAAGCTTATTAAGAAGGTAGACAAGGGGCAGCTAGGTGGCACAGTGAATAGAGCACCAGCCCTGGAGTTAGGAGGACCTGAGTTCAAATCGGCCTCAGATACTTAACACTTACTAGCTATGTGACCTTGGGCAAGTCACTTAACCTCAATAGCTCTGCCTTCTCCCCTCAAAAAAAGAAGCAACAAAAAAAAGTAGACAAGTCACAGAATCAAGATTCAAAATAATAGATTAGAGGAGATGGTCTGAAACAAGAAAGTGAAAAGTAATACAGAAAAATATAAAGTTCTGCACTAGGGGCAGTTAAGTGGCTCAGTGGATAGAGCAGGAGTGGGGAACCTGTGGCCTTAAGGCCACATGTGGCCTTCTAGGTCCTTGGATGTAGCCTTTTGACTGAGTCCAAGTTTTACAGAACAAATCCTTTTGTTAAGGGGATCTGTTCTGTGAAGTTTGGATTTCGTCAAAGGCTGCACTTGAGAACCTAGAGGTTGCAGGTTCCCCACTCCTTGGATAAAGTGTCAGCCCTGAAGGCAGTGAGACCTAAGTATAAATCTGGCTTCAGACTTACTAGCTGTGTCACCCTGGGCAAGTCACTTAACCCCATTTGCCTCATTTCCTAATCTATAAAACAGGAACACACTGGAGAAGGGACTGGTAAAACACTCCAAAACATTTTCCAAGAAAACTGTCCATGAGATCATGTAGAGTTGGATGCTTCTGAAAGACTGAACAAAATCTGCAATGAGTTTCAAAAACTCAACTGTAAAAATATCAGAATGAGGGAAAGCTAGGTCAATAGCTTTATGCTAAAAAAAAAAGATCAGTGTCTAGACAGCCTGGTTTGCTAGACAGGGATTCAGAGTTTGAGTAAGGAAGTCTTGCTTATGGACACACACTAACCTCATGAGCCCAAGTAAGTCCCTGAAACACTTTGTGTTCCTAGGAGACTGTTACAATGATCCAGGTGTAAGGTGATAGGGGTCAGAATATGAGGAGTTACCAGGAGGAAGAGAAAGGACCTGAGGAGTAAAAGAGAGACATTTTTTTTTAAAAAAGAGGAAGCAAAAGTTTTTAGTGTGTGATTAGCTATGAGGGGCTAAAGAGAAGGAAGAGTCAGATAGTTAAAGGTTCTGGCTTTAAGGGATAAAGAAAAGCAAACTGGGGAAAAGATTAGGGTAATGAATTAAATTTTAGACCTGCTGAATTTGACTTCAACTAGAAATCATGAAATTTAGATTTAGCTTGGAATCTAGGGCTGAAAGGGAACTCAGAGAACATGTAGTTCAATTTTCTTCATGTTACAGATAAGGAAACCCAGGCCCAGGGAGGTTAAGTGACTTGTTCAAGGTAATACAAGAAGTAAGCATCATAGGTAGAATTTGAATTAGAGCCAATACTTGTACCATGCTACTTCTATCACCCTCAAAGCAAACCAGAGGGTCTTGTTAAAAACAATATTTAAAGTTTAAATATTTAAAACAATATTTAAGTATTTACAAATATCGATAATGAATGTGATGGAAAAACAAAAGCCATAAATAAAAAGTGAGATAATTTTTAAAAAGAAAATATACCCACAACTTATTCATCATTTTCTATTTACTGGATAGAGATGTCATTCTTTATAACTAAAAAGCTGAGATGCTTTGAAAAGAATAAATTTTAGATAAAAGGTAGACTTAAGCGCAAAGGACTTTCATCTCTACAAGGAAGTGTCCCATCTCATTACCTCTATAATTAAGAGCAAAAGAATATAATTTCCTAATTAAGATAATAACTTTCATGCTTCATCCATACTTAGTAACTTCCTGAGTTATTCCATCTCCCCATTAAAGGTTATCTAAATTACACAGGTAATAAAGGCTATATAGGTTATATCAGTTATATAAACATTAAACGTACTTGTTATATGAGCTCTCACTTAGAATAAGGGCTTGTACAACCAAAGAAAAAAGGGGGAAAATTCCCCTCAATTGTATTGAAGAATGATAAGCAAACAAAATTCTCCTCCCCTTTTTTTATCCTGAGCAACAAGAGGATAACATATTTTTAAAAACTGTTGAAACAATAAAGGTCATAGGGCATAGTGGAAGAAAACTAGACTCAGAGTAAAGAATCCTTGGATTTGATTCCTGGCTGTGTGGTAGTAAAGAAATCACCTACTCAACCTAAGCTTCAGTTTCCTTACTGGAAAATGAGGTTAATGGTGTAAGTCTTTTGTTTCTTCTAATGGATCCAGTGAAATAATGTATGTGGAAAGCATTCTGAAAATGGCAGAGCACTCTGGGAATCTGTCAAATGTCATTATAATTTGGGAGGGGAAGACTGGAGCATTATTTCAAAAGAGGACTTTACTACACTGGAGTTATTAAAGAAATCAGACTTGGAATACAGAAGAGATGACTTTCAGCATTTGCTGAGAATGAACTGTACAGGTCATCCAAATTTGTGTGGGTACCTTAGATTCAAGATGTAGTAAGTCCAATGATGATGGTAAATCCACAAAATATACCTAAACAGCTCACATAGGTCTGGCTGACCCGTGCAGGTCAAACTAGGCCAATGTTGGTGATTTCAGGGACTAAAGCTCTTCCTCCTCACCCTTTCCTTATGTAATTGCATTCAGAACCTTTTCATCCATCTGTAGAAAACCACACCAAAAAACGGGAGGTTTATCCTACCACTCTGCTAGGCAAATATAAGACAGCTTTCTAGGGTAATCAAATTCTTATTTTCTTCCCTTCCTCCATTCACCTTGAAAAACTGAAATTGCGGGGCAGCTAGGTGGCACAGTGAGTAGACCGTTGGCCCTGGAGTCAGAAGAACCTGAGTTCGGATCCGGCCTCAGACACTTAACGCACACAGAAATAAAAACCTAGCCGTGTGACCTTGGGCAAGTTACTTAACCCCAATTGCCCTCCAAAAAGAGAAAGGAAGGAAGGAAGGAAGGAAGGAAGGAAGGAAGGAAGGAAGGAAGGAAGGAAGGAAGGAAGGAAGAAAAACTGAAATTGTTCAAATAAAAGCCATCTATCTATTCCACTACTGTTTCCTTCCCTGATGTTACCTGTACCAGGATTAGAAAGTCCACTTCCTGAGAGGAGGGACTGCCTTGCTCTACTATTTGTAATACAGTGTTTAGCATTGACTCTTTGCACACAGTAAAATGCTTCATAAGTGCCTTTTCATTCATTCATTTTTATTCATCTGTTCAACACTATCCTGTGAGATTGTAAGTAGTTTAATGACAGTGTCTTCTTAAAACACATTTTACTTATTTTTTTGATTTGGGTACATTTATAGTATTACTTCTGAAATAACAGATAATTCTTCTTTACTGTCCTTGTCCAAATGGCAGAAATAGACTTCTCTCAGGCAGGATCATTGATCTAAATGACAAATGACATCTCTGTTCTCTCTTTTTAAACATTCTTTTGTTTTCATGTTTCTAATGAAAATATAAGCCCTTTGTCAAAATGTTGTTTTCAAGTCTTATGTTTAAAGAAAGCACATTTGAGAGTATGAAAAATTTGCCTGCCACTGTGGCTAGAGAACTAATATATTCAGGATGCCCCCTGGCTTCTCACATCTGGTAACAGGGATGTTTCTAATAGACTGTGAAAATCTGGAAATGGCACTAAAACAAGGAGCATCTGATATTCAATAGATGAGTAATTCCTTTACACAGAGTCACTGGACTTTCTAAATCAATCAATAATAATCAATGAACATTTGTTAAGCATCTACTATATACCAAACACTGTGCTAAGTGCTGAGGATACAAAAAGAGCCAAAAGATGATCCCTGCCCTCAACGAGCTTACAATCTAATGTGAAAGGCAACATGTAAGCATACCTATACCAACATAGCAAACATATGTGATATAGAAAGTTATATCTAGGGCAAATGGGAAATAATTAGCAGAGAGAAAGCAGTAGAATTAAGGGGGAAGAATTATGAAGAAAAAAGAGGAAAATCTCAAGATTCTCCTAAACTCTAATTGCTACAAACCTAAGAAATCCATCTGTGCAAGAATTAAAATCAAATAATTTCATGTGTCTAATACCAATCAACAAATTAGCCTCAAGGATAGATACAACATGTCTGTATCAGAAGATAAAATGTTCAGTTACCTTGTTGACAAGGGTGACTATGTCGCCTTCTCTGATTGTCAGTTCATCCTCATTCTGTGCTTCATAGGGAAATATGACTTTGCAATAATCCTTGCCTATTAAAAAAAAGGCACATATTTTTATAGAGCTATAACCAATTAGATATCTTATAACATAACGTTCTCATCCATAGACCTAGGGAAAAACAACACCTAGAACAGAGAATCAATGCATGACAACAGCGTAATGTTATGTAATAAAGCATAAATAGATAATACCCAAGATTAATATTTTACTTTTTCCTCCTCTCTTTAAGTACAATCTGAAATTTAAAAGCGCTACTAACTGCTTTAACTTTATAGAACAGTGAAATAAGAAAACAGCTCTAGGTAACAATGAAATGTTTTTAAACTAATATTAGTAGTCCATACTTTGTTAGTAACAACAAATTTAAACACCAGGTTTTCCCACACATCATTAGATCAACAAGGAGTCTTGTACCCAAACATTTCCAAAGTTCATTTGCTACACAGGAAAACCAATCATACAGACTGATAAGATTAGTGTGCAAGGGGCGGCTAGGTGGTGCAGTGAGTAAGAGCACCAGCCTTGGAGTTGGGATGACCCGAGATCGAATCCGGCCTCAGAAAATGAGCACCCACGCATAAATAATGACGAGCTGTGTAACCTTGAGCAAGTTACTTAACCCCAACTGCTTAAAAAAAAAAAATGATTAGTGTGCATTCTGGGGAAAAAAAACTCAACAGTTTCATTTAAGAACACTATAATAAGTTGAAATATTGCATGGACATGTATAAATTTTGTTTTTAAAAATCAGGCTACTGGAAATCTTCAATGATATTGGCTAGACGGTCTATAATATGCACATCTATTTGCCAAAATATACAAATGGGGGCAGCTAGGTAGTATGGTTGATAGATCAATGGCCCTGAAATCTGGAGGACCTGAGAACAAATCCAGCCTCAAACACTAACTAGCTGTGTGACCCTGGGCAAGTCACTTAACCCAATCGAAGAAGAAGAAAGAAGAGGAGGCGAAAATACCTATATACATATATAACACATCGATATACATACATACCTATACTTATACATATGTGTGTGTGTGTATATATTTTATGTAATGGCTCAAGCAAAAACCCACCAATTTTTGCATACAACCACATGCCTCAATGAAGAAAATCACCAACTCAAAAACACTCAAAACTTGAAATATCGGATGAATTATGGATGAAAATAACGTTATTTACACTTTGCATGGGCACAAAAGTTGCAGACAATGAAATCCATTAGAAGGTATTTAGGCTTTGAGGAGGCAGGAAGACAGAAGAGCACTAGAAGGAAAAGCCACCCGAAGGAGGCTTTCTTTAGTTTGTCTAGAACGTGTAAAAATTCACAATCCTAAAATTTGCAAATGGCTCTAAACTTTTCTGTATAAATGGGCTAGTCTCTGTATATGGACTATAACACAGTTATGTATTAATAACCCTATGACCACACATTCTAATTTTGATCTTTTATATATACTGTCAATCAACCAGTCACTTATACAGCAAATTCTTCAGCAAGTAAACAGTAAAATCTTCAGCAAGGAGTGGGCGGAGCCAAGATGGCGGAGTAGAAACAGTTCCTCCAAGCCTCTCTGCCCCCAGATTCCCCACAAACTATGTAAAAAAAGGACTCTGAACAACTTCTGGAGCCCCAGCACCCACAGAACGACACAGAGAGGCTAACCTCCCGCTGAGGACAGCCCAGCAGCCCTGCAGGAAGGACCAGCGCAGCGGTGTGGGAGCCGGCAGCGCGCAGAGCGCAGAGCGCAGGAGCCGAGCTGAGCCCAGGTCCGCCTGAGCCGAGGTTTTAGCCCCAGGGTGGCAGGGCCAGCAGCCGGCTGGAGGAACCCCAGAACACCAGTAGCTGTGGCGACTCTAGAATTATCAACATAGACATGCCTAGGACAAAGCAAGAGGTTAGTGTCCTATGGACTTTGGGACCTGTATTTGGGGAATGCGTCAGCTCCCTCCCCTGGGGGCTAGAAGCCGCTGAGAAGACACGCCATTTTGTAGTTTTCATAGGCATTTCCGGCTCCCAGCCTACAAATCGTGGGGAGATCCAGCGATCAGTCTTGGGGGGTAATCGCTCTTGCTTTAACCTCCCTGGATCTAGATTGTGATCTAGGGTGGAAGTTGTGGGTGGGTTTACAGCTTACCAGAAACAGAAGTTGCCCCCCACACGTTCGGGACGAAAATTCCTCTAGCTGGCCTTAAAGCCATAGTGTGGCAACAAGCCCAAAAGTCAAGCAATTAAGTGGCAACATGCCAAGGCAAAGGAAACAGAAAAATGCAACCCTAGACTCCTATTTTGGGGGCATAGAGCGGGAAAAGGACTGTGAGGTCAGAAGTCCTGCTCCAAAAGCCCCAGGGGAAAACATGAGTGGGTTGCAGGCCATAGAGGACCTTAAGAAGGACTTTAAAAATCAAATAAGAGAAGTGGAGGAAAAATTGGGAAGAGAAATGAGAAGGATGCAGGAAAAGTATGAAATGAGGGTCAACAGCCTGACTGAGGAAAACAACACCTTAAAAAATAGACTGGCAAAGGAGGCCCAAAAGGACAATGAGGAGAAGAATGCCTTAAAAAGTCGAATTTGCCAGATGGAAAAAGAATCTCAAAAGTTCACTGAGGAGATTCATTCCTTCAGAGTTAGACTGGAGCAAATGGAAGCTAATGACTTTATGAGAAATCAAGATGCTGTTAAGCAGATCCAAACAAATGAAAGATTAGAAGGCAATGTGAAATATCTCATGGGAGAAACCACTGACCTGGAGAATAGATCCAGGAGAGACAATTTAAAAATTATTGGACTACCTGAAAGCCATGATCAAGGAAAGAACCTAGAAATCACCCTTCAAGAAATTCTCAAGGAAAACTGCCCTGATGTTTTAGATCCAGAGGGCAAAATAGAGGTTGAAAGAATCCACAGATCACCTCCTGAAAAAGATCCCAAAAAGAAAACTCCCAGAAATATTATAGCCAGGTTCCAGAATCCCCAGATCAAGGAGAAAATACTACAAGCAGCCAGGAAGAAACAATTTCAATATTGTGGAAACACAATCAGAATAGCCCAGGACCTGGCAGCTTCTACACTGAGGGATCGAAGGGCATGGAATATGATATTCCAGAGGGCAAAAGAGCTGGGAATGAACCCAAGGGTCACCTACCCAGCAAAACTGAGTATTTTGTTTCAGGGAAAATATGGTCATTCAGTGGAATAGAGGACTTTCAAGCATTCTTGAGGAAAAAACCAGAGTTGAATAGAAAATTTGACATCCAGACACAAGAAGTAAGAGATGCCTGAGAAGGTAATCAGGGAAAAGAAATCAAAAGGAACTTATCAAAGTTGAACTATTTACATTCCTATATGGAAAAGCAATATCTGTGACTGATGATATCTTTCTCACTATGAAAATAATGGAAGAAGGGGGTGTGGTCATATGAATACATATGTGAATGTGTGTGTATATGGTTACAGTTATATATGGATAGAGGGCATAGGTTGAATTTGTTGGGAAGGGAGAATACTCAAGGGATGAAATTATGAGGTGAGAGAGGAAAGTGGCAAGAGGAGATGGGGAGAGACATGGTAGGGTAAACTATCTCATGTAGGGGAAGTGGTTGCAAAGGAGGGGGAGAATAAGGAAGGCTAAAAAGGCAAAACCACATTCACATTGAATTTGGTTCAGGGAGAAAATGACATACATACTAAATGGGATATCTCAACCTGCAGCAGGATAGGGGGAAGGGGGATGAGAGGAGGGATGATGGAAGGGAGGGCATCCTTGGGGTGAGGGGAGGTTGGAAGTACCCACTATAGAAGAGGGACAGGATCATGTAGGGAATGGACCAGGTGGGGGGTGGGATGAGTGGGAGGGAATTATAAGCAGCCTTGTACAATATATCTACTATGATAATGTTTTGCATAGCTAGACATGTACAACATATACTGAATTACTTATCTCCCAAGAAGGAATGGGTGACAAGGGAGGAAGGAAATGTATCTGAAATTCGAGGTCGTAACATTAAATGTTTCAAATATATATAAATACTATTATCAATACTCTTTTGCCTATAATTGGGAGACAAGATGTGCAGGCATTGGAACACAAAGATTCACCTTCCTCTAATGGAAAAGTCGATGGGGGTATGGGAGAAGGTATGGGAGAGAGCAGATTGGAGGAAGCGATATCTTGTGGGACTGCTATTCAGGGAGGTTGGGTAGGGGAATAACGGGGGAAAAATGATTGTAACTCAAAATCTGGCGGAAATGAATGATGTAAAACAGAAGTTAATAAAGCATTTGTTTAAAAAAAATAAAATAAAAAAAGAAGAAAAAAAAATCTTCAGCAAGGCTAACATACTATACATATCTATAATTAATGTGTTTATTGGAATTATAGATTCATTAAAAATCTGCTAATTAGTCAAATGTGTAGACATTTGTGATCTTTTGGTTTGAAAGCAATAGTTAAATGAAAAAATGATTAGAGTATAAAACCCCAAGCTTCACAAGAGGTACAATGCATCAATTAGACTAGTCTCTAATGCCGTAACTTCATAATAATTAATTCCATGATTAATTAATTAGCAAGTAAACAGCAAAATCTTCATAAAGGCTAACATACTATACATATCTATAATTAATGTGTTTATTGGAATTATAGATTCATTAAAAATCAGGTAGTCAAATGTGTAGACGTTTCTGATCTTTTAGCTTGAAAGCATCAATTGAATGAATAAATGATTAGAGTGTAAAACCCCAAGCTTCACAAGCAGTACAATGCATCAATCACTGATAGTCTACATTTAAGTCAATTCAGTAATTATTTGAGCACCAACTATGCTAAGTAAGCACTGTAGGGGACAGAGATCCAGCTCCTTTCCTCAAGATTACAGTTTAGTTGGGGAGTCAAAGTCAACATGCAGAATGATTCCAAGACACTATATAAATGTGTCATTGACATCTATAAGAACAGCTAGCATTTATACATTACTTTAAGGCTTGCAAAATGCCTTACGATGTTACTTTATTTGATCTTCAAGAGAATGCTGTGAGGCAGGTGCTATGATTATTGAAACTGAGAGACCTTAAGTGAATTGTTCAGAGTTAAAGTTAATAAATGTCTGAAGAGAATCTGAATTCAGGTCTTCCTGACTACAAGTTCAGCACTTTATCCACAATAACTCCTGTGTAAATAAACGCTTTATGACATGAATAGCTAACATTTACATAGCACCTACTATATTCTAGGCACTGTTCTAATCACTTTTACAAATATTATTTCATTTGCTCCTCAAAATAACCTGGGAAGGGAGGTGCTATTATTATGCCCATTTTATAGTTGAGGAAATGAGGCAAAGAGAGGTTATATGACTTACCCAAGGTCACAAAGCTAGTAAGTGGCTGAGGATGGATTTGAATTCTAGTCTTTCTGACTCCAGGCCCAGTGTTTTATTCACTGTACCACCTAGCTGCCTTTATATCATCATTATCTCAAAATCCTCAATTATTACCTGGTATGTATTTTGCTAAATAAAGCCATATATATTATACATTCATTTTCCTTATGTTATTAATATTAAACATCACTACCTCCAAGTCATCCAAATGTTCCAACTGAAAAAAGTTTTGAAAAACTAAAAAAATCATATATGGAAAAATTTCCATGGGAGAAAGAAAACTGGCTCATTCATTCATTCACTCATACATTCATTATTTCCCTATTGATCACAATGATGGTTTATGTTATGACCAACAGGCTTGAATAAATATACACTATTATTAGAATAACATTGTTCTACACAGCCCTGGAAAGCCACTATCTGTCAGAAAGTGTGCTCTGTGGCTTTTAAATAATTCTTACTTTATGAGTCATTGAAACATCCTGAATGAGAATATGTAGTTGCGTGGTCATTTTGGAACACTGGCAGATCAATGATAAAAAAATATTGGAAACTCCACAGGTCCTATTCCCATTCTCAGCAGTTATGTAAGTTAATAAAGGAGGTCTTGGTGTAAAATCTGTTCTGATAGCCTGTCTGAAGAACTATTAAATCAACAAAGTAGTATATATTGTCCCCAACTAATTTTGTTGTTATTCAGTCATTTTCAGTCATGTCTAACTCTTCATGACCTCATTTGGGTTTTCTTGGCAAAGATATGGGAATGGTTTGCCATTTCCACCTCCAGCTCATTTTGCAGATGAGGAAACTAAGGAAAACAGCGTTCAGTGGCTTGCCCTGGGTCACATAACTAGTAAATGTCTAAGGCTAGATTTGAACTAAGAAAGAGGATTCTTCCTGACCTCAGGGCCAGCACTCTATCCACTGAGCCACCTAGCTGCCCCAACTAATCTGTAGAGTGGTTTGTATTCTTATTAAATTAAATACTTTCCCTCCCATTGTATGTCTACAACAAGTCTGTGGAATAGGCAGGATAGGTAGATAATTACTATTCCCCTTCATAGATAAAGAAATAGGATAGGGCTACAGATTGGAACAATGATTCCATTGTTAAAGGGACCCTCCTAGGTGAATAAACTCCCTATCTCTTCCACTGCGACCAGCAACTTCTCTGCAATTTATAGTCCTGGTGAGCTGCCCAGAGGACCAAAAGGTTAAGTGACTTGTCTAGGATCACATAGTCAGTCTGTGTCTGGGTTAGGACGTGAACCCAGGTCTTCTGCCTCCAAGGCCAGCTCTCCAACCCTTACACTTATGGAGCCTATCCAAATGAAACGGTCATAGGTTAAACGTCTTGCTCAAAGTCACAAAATTAGTGACAGAGCAAGGACTAAAACAAGGCCCCTAGCTCCTGGTCCAACAGAGTCTCCTATTACAATATACCATATTTTCGTCCGTAGGATTTTCTTCCAAGCAAATTTCTAGACAATGGATAGCCCAGGAGGGACATTAATGTGTCTTTAATTATCAGTCTCTACTAATGAGAAGCCAGGTACTTTGCCTAATATGTGTGTATCCCAAAGGAATCATAAATTTAGAGCTAGAAGGAACTTTAGACATTAACTATTCTAATTCCTTCATCTTAGTTGAGGAAATTACAAAGGCCCAGAAAAATTAAATGCCTTGCACAATACCATACAACAACTATGCAGTGAAGTTGGGATACATTACACTGTATGAAAGAATGCTGCATAATATATAGCTACATGTATATATGTTCATAAATACAAATATGCACACATATCTCACAATTTTCTCATCACTTGTCATTTGACAATCTCAAAGTACTCCACCAAAGCAAATTATTTCCCTTCCAAAGGTTGTCTGGTAGCAACTCCTTCATCTTCCCTCCTCTTCATCTCAAAATGTTCTCTGGAGACACATCCTTGATGCCTTCAAATGTCTCTAAATCTTCATGAATCTATTCATTTCTTTTCCCCTGCTTCTTCCTTTTCCAAAGGTGACCCTTTTGACTTACACATTTTCAGGGATCTTTTTAATAAAAGCTTATTCAAGTCTCTCTTATCTTAACAATAACTTTCCTTGAGTCCTACTGCCTCCCTGAGCTACTGTCCTCTCACATCGGCTAAACTCCTTAAGAGAATCACTTTGGTAAGATCACAGATGTAAATTTGGAAGGGGCGGGGGCGGAGCCAAGATGGCAGAGTAGAAACAGCATTTCCAATGTGCTCTGCCCACACAAATTTCAAACAATGTGAAAGAGGACTCCGAACAACTTCTGGAGCCCCAGCACCCACAGAACGGCACAGAGAAGCTAACCTCCTGCTGAGGACAGCCCAGCAGCCCTGCAGGGAGCGGCCAGCACAGCGCTCTGAGAGCAGGCAGCACAGCGTGCAGAGCTGAGCCCAGGTCCGTGGTTTTAGCCCCAGGGTGGCCGGGCCTTCAGCCGGCTGGAGGGACTCCAGAACACCATCAATTGTGGCGATTCCAGAATTATCAGCACAGATATGCCTAGGACAAAGTGAGAGGGACAAAAAGGCTCAAAGCATGGAGGAGGACTGTGAAGTCAGAACTCCTGCACCAAAAGCCCCAAATGAAAATACAAGCTGGCTACAGGCCATAGAGGACCTTAAGAAGCAGATAAGAGAAGTGGGGGAAAATTTGGGAAGAGAAATTAAAAAGATGCAAGAAAAGTATGAAATGACAGTCAACAGCCTGACTGAGGAAAATAACACCTTAAAAAATAGACTAACTCAAATGGCAAAAGAGGCTCAGAAAGGCAATGAGGAGAAGAATGCCTTAAAAAGTCGAATTTGCCAGATGGAAAAAGAATCTCAAAAGCTCACTGAGGAGATTCATTCCTTCAGGGTTAGACTGGAGCAAATGGAAGCTAGTGACTTTATGAGAAATCAAGATGCTGTTAAACAGATCCAAACAAATGAAAGAATAGAAGGCAATGTGAAATATCTCATGGGAAAAACTACTGACCTGGAAAATAGATCCAGGAGAGACAATTTTAAAATTATTGGACTACCTGAAAGCCATGATCAAAGAAAGAACCTAGAAATCATCCTTAAAGAAATTCTCAAGGAAAATTGCCCTGATGTTTTAGACCCAGGGGGCAAAACAGAGGTTGAAAGAATCCACCAATCACCTCCTAAAAAAGATCCCAAAAAGAAGAAAACTCCTAGGAATATTATAGCCAGGTTCCAGAACTCCCAGATCAAGGAGAAAATACTACAAGCAGCCAGGAAGAAACAATTTCAATATTGTGGAAACACAATCAGAATAGCCCAGGACCTGGCAGCTCCTACACTGAGGGATCGAAGGGCATGGAATACGATATTCCAGAGGGCAAAGGAGCTGGGATTGAAGCCAAGGGTCACCTACCCAGCAAAACTGAGTATCTTGTTTCAGGGGGAAATATGGTCATTCAGTGGAATAGAGGACTTTCAAGCATTCTTGATGAAAAAATCAGAGCTGAAGAGAAAATTTGACATTCAGACACAAGAAGCAAGAGATGCTTGAGAAGGTAATCAAGGAAAAGAAATCAAAAGGAACTTATCAAAGTTGGACTATTTACATTCCTATATGGAAAAATAATAAGTGTGTTTGATGAAACCTTTCTCATTATGAAAATAATTGAAGAAGGGTACATGGCATATGTTCACAGGTATACATGGATAGAGGACACAGGTTGAATTTAATAGGAAGGGATGATTCTTTTTTTTTTTTTGGAGGGCAACTGGGGTTGGGTGACTTGCCCGGGTCATGCAGCTGGGTTTTTGTTTGTGTGTTGGGTGTCTGGGGCTGGATCCGAGCTCGGGTCCTTCTGGCTCCAGGGCCAGCACTCTGCTCACTGTGCCACCTAGCCGCCCCAAGGAAGGGATGATTCTTAAGGGGTGAAGTCAAGAGGTGAGAGAGGAAAGTGGCAAGAGGAGATGGAGAGAGACAGGGTAGGGTAAACTATCTCATGTAGAAGAGGCAAGGGGAAGTAGTTGCAGGGGAGGGGAAGAACAGGAAGGCAAAAAGGCAAAAGCATATTCTCATTGAAGCTGGCTCAAGGAGAGAATCACATACATACTAAATGGAATAATCTTACCCTCACTCACTCTCCTGAGTAGGGGAAAGGGGGATGAGAGGGGGGATGATGGAGGGGAGGGCATTCTGTGGGGAGGGGAGGTTGGAAGTACCCACTATCAAAGAGGGACAGAATCAAAGTAGGGAATGGACCAGGTGGGAGGTGAGACAGGTGGGAGGGAAATATAAGCAGTCTTTTACAATATATCTACTATGGTAATGTTTTGCATAGCTATACATGTACAACACATACTGAATTGCTTATCTTCTCAGAGGGAGTGGGTGACAAGGGAGGAAGGGAATGGATCTGAAAATCGAAGTTTTAACATTAAATGTTTCATAAGATGTCCGGGTATTGGGGCTCAGAGATTCACCTTGCCCTAATGGCAAAGTAGAAGGGGATATGGGAGAGAGCAGATTGGATGAGGGGATATCTAGTGGGACTGCTATTCTGGGGTGGTGGGTAGGGAAAAAATGGGGGAAAATGTAACTCATAATCTGGTGGAAATGAATGATGTAAAGCAGAAGTTAATAAAGCATTTGTTTAATTAAAAAAAATAAAAAAACAAAAAAAATTTGGAAGGGGCATTGGAAGCTGCCTAATACAGCCCTCTTCCTTTACAGATGTGGATTTGAGGCCCAAGGTCAAATATGCTGGTTGGTTGGTTGTTGTCCTTCATTTGTGAAAAGGACTAAAATGACACCATGGGGGTGGGGGGGGATAGGTGGCGCAGTGAGCAGAGCGTTGGCCCTGGAGTCAGAAGGACCTGAGTTCGGATCCAGCCTCAGACTTAACGCACACACAAATAAAAACCTAGCCGTGTGGCCTTGGGCAAGTTACTTAACCTCAATTGCCCTCCAAAAAGCAAAAACAAAACAAAATAAAGTAAAATAAAATGACTCCATTATGTTGGGAGTTAAGGTACACCGTCTGTGGCTGATCAGACCAAACAAGCTTGGAAATACTCTACCACAGGTCAGGCACAAATAGTCCATATGAACATTTGGAGTGGAGAGATCTCTAAATTTACATATCTCACATTTTGCACACCCTGCTGGGCAGTCCTGTGCTAATGTCTTCTATGTCTCACAATCAATTCCAAAGTTCTTCATCGAGACCTTGACAGTATCCTTGTATCATCTCTTCCGATCTCCATGTGAGCGCTCACTTTGTGTGAGTTTTCCATAAAACAGTCTTTTAGGCAGACATACATTTGGCATTCAAATAATGTGGCCAACTTAATGAAATTGTGCTCTCTGCAGTAGAGGTTAAATGATTGGCAGTTCAGCTTCAAAAAGGACCTCGAGTACCTTACCTCGTCAGGTGATCTTCAGAATCTTCCTAAGACAATTTAAATGGAAGCCATTAAGTTTCCTGGTATGGCACCAGAATGCTGTCCAGGTATCACGTGCATATAACAACAATGAGGTCAGCACAGTGTTTCTGTAGACCTTCAGTTTGGCAGGCTAACTTGTGTCTCCTACTCTTTCCTTCGGAGCCTCCCAAACACTGAGCTAGCTCTGGCAATGCATGGATCAACCTCATCATGTATGTGAACATCCCTGAAAAGTATACTGTCAAGGTAAGTAAACTTAGCCATAATATTCAAAATTTCTCCATTTTCTATAACCAACGCCTCCATGTATGGATGGTGTGATGCTGGCTGGGGGCAAATCTATTTTTTTGGTGTTAATTGTTAGGCCAAAATTAGCACAATCAGCAGAGATCTATCCATATTCTGTTGCATCAGCCTCAGAGGCTGCACTGAGTGCACAATCATCTGCAAACAAAGTCAGACACCAATTTTCTCTCCACTTCAGTCTTGACTTGTAGCCTTTTCAAATTAAATAATTTACCATCAGAGTGGTAGCTTGATGCCATTTTCATCCTCACTAAAGGCACCCAAACATCACTGAAAACACCATGCTACAAAGCATGAAAGCAAGCCCACATTCCTGTTTCACTCCATTGGCCACTGGGAAAGCTTGAGAGCATCATCCATTATCCCAGAACCTGCACAAGCATGCCATTATGAAACTGATATATAATGCTGATGAACTCTGGGAAACCAAACTTCACCACAATCTCCCACAGGCCCTTACAACTGACAGCACCAAAGGCCTTGGTCAGATTAACAAACACTGTACACAAACCTCTATTTTGCTTCTGGTATTTCTCCTGGAGTTGTTGGGCAGCAAACACCATATCGACTCTTCCTTGGCCCTTTCTAAAGCCACACTAGCTACCGGGTAGATGACCATCTTCCAGGTGAAGTATCAGCCTATTAAAGAGGACTCAGTAACTGAAAGATAGACACCCCCCACCCACCCTGTGATTGTCATAGGACAACCTATTTTCTTTTCCTTTATAGAGAGGGGCAATAGAGGCATCCTCAAACTCCTGGAGGATAATCTCCTCTTGACATATAACCTGGGAGATTTCAGTCTGCTTTTGTATAAGCAGTGGACCCCCTGCCCTGTAAATCTCAGCTGGAATAGAACAAGCACCAGGTGCTTTGCCACTAGAGAGGAGCTGAATGACATTCAAAGTTTGGCTAGAGAGGGAATGACTTCCACCTGAGACAGTCAATGGCTTCAGCACTGGTTGATGACAGTCTGTTGAAAACACTATGGAAGTGTTCAGCCTCTCTCTCTAGGATCATATCCTTATCACCATTTTATGTGCTCCAACAGCACTGAGTAACTGAAATGCATCATAGGTCTTTGGCCCATAAATAGCCTTCACAACATCATAAAAATGCTCTGGATTTTTACCATCAGTCTAAAACAATTTCATCTGCCTTCTCACTGAGCCAGGAATCCTACATCTTTCTAAGCTTTGGTTGCACTTTACTTTTGATGGAGTTGAATGCTGTCTTCTTAGAGACAAATGAACTATCCTGATGGTAAACCCCATGGGGGTCTCATTTTTCATTTAGCAGCTTCTGAATTTTTCCATTATTTTCATCAAACCAATCTTAATGTTTTTGAGTGTTCTGGCCTAAATGAGTGAATATGGTGCTATACACCAAACCTTTGAAAGCTGCCCACTCCTTTTCTGCTCCATTGTTGCCAATTGTGTGTTGGTTCAGCTTTCCCTCCAAGTTAGCAACAAACCGTTCAGGCTCAGAAAAGTAGTCTAATCTGCTGACGTTAAGTCTTTTGGCAGTCATCTTGCCTGGGGGGGGGGTGTGGAGTGGGATAACACGCTAGTTTTGACTTAATGTGAATGTTTAGCTTGGAGAGGATGAGTCTATGATTAGTCCAGCACTCTGTACCACACATCACCTTCATTATTCTCCCATCCTGTCTGTCTCTTCCCTTTACAATGATATAATCTATTAAATGCTAATGTTTGCTATGAGAGTGCATCCACGAAGTTTTATTGCATTTGGATACCTAGATGACAATGTTAGTGATGAGAAGGTCATGAGATACACAAGTCTTCAGTAGTAAGTGACTGTTGCTGTTGCTCTTTCTAACCTCATTCCTCCCAAGGACTCCCTGCCACATTCAATAATCTGTGCCTACTCTGACATTAAAGTCACCCAGAATTACAAGCTTGTCCTCTTTTGGCAAATTGATGATAAGGGTCTCCAGGTCTTTGTAAAATTTTTCTTTGACCTCATTAGGGTTCATCATGGTGGGAGCATACACACTCTTCCATTGTCATCAAAATCCAGTGGCAAGACAAAAGTTGAGATGACTGGTGATGGCTCAGGATACAGTGTATGGCCTTGGCATCTTTGCTGTCTAACCAGGCTCTAAGTGCTCCACAGCACCTGCTTTCACCACCTTTGTAGCCCACTCAAACAAGCTGTTCACATCTGCACACTCAGCCAGCAGATGTCTGCACGTGCTTGGGGCAGAAACTCCCCTAATTCACTGCCAAGTGTGAGGTCAACCTGCTTTGCCCTGTCTGCTGAAAACAGTTTACCAGGGTGTAGTCACTGTGCATACTGCAACTTCTTGGAGCCACGAGTGAGAGCTGGACAATTGGTTAGACACCAAAGGTGAAAAGCAGCCCTAAAAAGGGCTCAGCAGTTCTTACACCAGAGGTACTGGTCTTCCTAGAACACCCGTAAACCCCAAATACATAAGTAGTAGAGACAGCCTTTGAAACGAACACTGTGATATTGGCCTCTTTGCTTTTCCTAGGACATGATACTCCATTTCCCAATTTTGGCTGGCCCTTATGCCTGGATTTCTCTCCCTCCTGAATTCCTACAAGTCCCACCTAAAATTCCACCTACTTCATGAAGCCTTTCCCATTCCCCCTTAATGCTAGCACCTTCCTCTGTTGACAAGTTTTAATTTCTCCTGTATAAATCTTGTTCCTACATACTTATTTGCATGTTGCCTCCCTCATTAGATTCTGAACTCCTCGAGAATAAGGATTATTTTTTGCCTTTTTTTGTATCCCCAGCACTCTGCACAGTGCCTGGAAGATAGTAGGTGCTTTATAAATGCTTGTTCTCTCCTGCCCACAAACATTCACTGCCTCCACTTAGACACCACCAACTCAGACTCCTAATCCTTTTCTGGGCATCTGTGGTAGCATATTATCCCGGTTTTCTTCTTCTTCCCTGGGCTATTCCCTTCTCTGCCTTCTTTTTTCCCAGGTAACATTCCTCCTCCCAACTCTACAAGCCACTTTAGTTTATTTCTCCGCCCTCCCCACTCTGCTCTTGCTTCACACTCTCTGCTCTGAAATTCTTCTACATTCTTTGTTACAAGGGATGACTCTCTGGTAGGATTTGGTAGGAGGAAGAATAGCAAGATATGCAAGAGATGTGGGGAAAAAAGAGCTGTAAAAAATTTAATAGGACATCTTTAGCTTTCTATAGAAATGTCTAAACCCTTCTTCATTTGTAATAAACTCTAAGCAGAAAATTGGGCCTTCTTAAAAAAAAGAAAATACCTAAATCAAAATAACACATAATGTGGAAATATGTTTTACATGTCTTCATATCATATTTCATGCCTTCTCAATGAGTGAGAGAGGATTAGAGGGGGAGGAGAGAATTAAGAACTGAAAATACAATTTTTAAAAATTAAATTAAATTTTTAAAGAATGCATAATGGAGCCAGCTATTAAAAATAAATGAATAGCATACAACTCCTCATAACAAAATACATTATCTGCACTCTCCCAAAAGGTCACAATGATAACAACTGACATGTAATATATAAAACCCACTAAACTTTGCAAAGTTCTTTATCTCACCTAAGCTTCCCAACAAACGTATGGCATCAGTAGCACAGGGATTCTTATGTGCATTTAGATATGAAGAAAATGAGCTTGAGAAAGGTAACGTGATTTGTCTGTAATCACACGGCTCATTAAACACCAAAAGGAGTATGTGTACCTGAGTCTTCCTGATTCCAAGTTTTACATTCTCTCTACCATAAAATGATGCCTCCCAAATGCTAACCATTAACATTTAGCATCAGATCAGCAAAAGCACTAAAAGTGATCACAGAAGGGTTTTCTAAATAAAGGAGCTCAGGCTTTTCTGATGTTTCACAATCAGCTCACAAACAAAATCTTTATGCTTTCATTTTAAAAGCCCACTTCCAGATATTCCACAATGTAGAAGATGAATAATAGCATTGGAGTTTTAAAAAATCTGTATCAGTGGGTCCATTTCTTATTTGTTTTTTTAATAGTATTTTCCCCAATTACATGTAAAGATAGTTTTCAGCATTCATTTTTGTAAAATTTGGGGTTCCAAATTTTTCTCCCTTTCATTCTTCCTCCCTCTCTTCCCTCCCCCCCTCCTCAAGACAGCAAGCAATCTGAAATAGATTATACATATGTTAAGCATATCTCCACATTACTCATGTTGTGAAAGAAGAATCAGAACAAAAGGGAAAAACTAAGAGAAAGAAAAAAACAAAATAAAAAATAGTGAAAATAGCATGCTTCAAACTGCATTCAGACTCCATAATTCTTTGTCCTGATGTAGTTAGCATTTTCCATCACAAGTCTTTTGGAACTGTCTTGGGTCACTGTATTGCTGAGAAGAGCTAAGTCTATCATGGTTGATCATTGCACAATGTTGCTGTTACTGTGTACAATGTTTTCCTGGTTCTTCTCACTTCACTTGGTATCAGTTCATATAACTCTTTCCAGGTTTTTCTGAAATCTGCCTGTTCATCATTTCTTATGGCACAGTAGTATTCCATTACATTCATATACCACAACTTGTTCAACCATTCCCCAACTAATGGGCATCCCCTCAATTTCCAATTCTTTGCCAGGTTCCATTTTTTTTTAGCCTAAACAGCTGAATCCCACATGTCATGAATAACCCTGAAAAAAGAAGTCCTTCATGAGTTTAAGCTGAGATGGGAGAATTTTGTTTTCTCTATACTAGTAGAGAACATTTTGCATTAGCAGCAATAAGTCCAGGAGAACGGCTTGAGTATCGGAGCACTTGGTCCAGGTCCCCATTCAACTGTTTACCATGTGACTTTAAGCAAGTCATTAACTTCTTTTTGAAAATTAACTTCACTTTTCCCATCTGTGAGAGGGTGATAATTTTATTTGGCCTCTTTATCTCACAAGGTTACTTGGAGGATCAAGTGAAAAACCACACATTTTCTTTCATGAAAATACCAAGTGCTATTCAAAAATAAAGTTTTATTTATTCATATGAATTTTGTTTTGGAAGGTTCCCTTCCATGTACGCCCTAGGGCCCCGGAATAGGAAGATCTGCCTCAGTGACATTTATTTTCACCAACACACTTGAAACTATGGGAACTGCTTCTAAAGCCATTTGATCATCCATCAGGTACTTATGCTATGTCTAAGTGTGTAAGGTAATGTGCTAAGAATTGAGGGGATAAAAAGATGAAATCATGTCTTGCATTAAGCAGGTGACAAATACAGAAATAATTCAAATGCAAGGCAATATGTGATGTTCCCTAAGAGACAGAGCATTATGGAAGTTCAGAGAAGAGAGACTGCTTTCTAAGCAGATGTGAGATCACGGACATATTTAGGAAAAGCTTTGTGGAGGACAAAGCAAGTAAATTAGGCCTTAAAGGATTGTAATGGAAATGCAAATTTAAAGATCTTCCCTGCCCCTAGCTTAAATGCACCTGGAGCCTGTGGTGGGAGGCTTGTTTTTCAGGAAAGCCCATACCTTGATACTTTGTGATTGGGCAGTGGGTCCAGAAGGTTGTTACATTCTCTGAGCCAGGAGAAGGCTATATAAACCCTGAGGAGAGGCTTTGCTTTGGGGCTCACTTTGAGAAGTGTTGTGTGATTTGACCAGATGAGACTCTGGGAAGCCGTTGTTGAAGCCCCCCGGCTTTGAAAACCCAGATGTTGATGCTTCCCTCTCTGGTAACTGTGATTTGGTATTGATATAATGGTTGGACAGTTTGGAAGCCTGTCTGTTTGATCTGTAAGTTCTGTATACTCTGAAGTTCAGGGTGCTGACCTTTCTCCCCTGAACTAGGTAATGTATGTTTGTTTGATTAAAGTAAGCTTGTTAACCCATTTTGAGTTGCTTTCCTTTACAAAAGCAGATCTAAGAACCTGTGTTGGCAGTCACCCTGGGGATATTGGGGTGCTTGCTGCTACAAGGATAGAAAGCTTTGAAAGGCAGGGATGCTGGGATGAGAACTCTATGACCAAAGAACATGGCAGTTACTGCAAGAAAACAAAGGGAAAATTTAGGGGAAGTTTGGATAGACCAATTTGGCTGAACATAGGGCATAATGTGAGGGAAAAGCAGATTAGCTTACAGAAGTGGATATGTTGGGGGTAGATGGTAAAAGGCAGTATGAGGTTGGGGCAAGAGGTGAGATGCAAGACACCAACTGGGATAGACTTCAAACAGAAAGATTAAAAGAAAGCTACCTCCGTCACATTTGACATCTGTAATGGGATTCCTTTTTTTTTCTTTTGTTTTAAATTAATGATGATAATCCAGTTTTTTTAGCCTTACTCTATATTGTAAATATGGGGTTTTTTTTAGCTCTTTCTAAAATGTGCATTGTGAGCTGATAGACACTCATGTTTCAAAAATACAAGTTTTCAAAAAGAAAAATGGCAGAAACAATCCCTTAATTCTCTGAATTCCCCAATTTCATTTTTCAAGGCTACCCTTCTTTGTTCTACTTCTCTGCTTTATAGAGAACTTCTTGGACTAAGTGAAAACCCAGCAGAGTCAGGAACTGCCATAAAATCTATAGTAAGATACAGAAGGTGTTTTTTCTAGTGTAAAGAGTATTGGATTTGAGGGTCAAAGACCCTGGATTCAAATTATGGTTCTGTTAATGTAACTTACTGGGAAATTCATTAACCTCTAACTCTTGGCAGTTTCCTTATCTGTAGAGTAAGAGGGCCTGGGCAAGATAATCACCACTACTGGTCATTCCACCTCTAAATCCCATGATATCAAGATATCATGGCTTTTGTTCTCCAGCTGCCTCAGTGAAAGTGACAGAAAGTGACCATGAGGTACTGATCAAGGCTGGAAAGCAAAGGATATCAGAACCGCCAATGGTGGCAGCAGGTTTCTCCTTGCTGGGTTTGGTTTGTGGAGTCCATTCCCCTGGACCTGAGTGGTCCTGGAATGTCCCTGATAGAATAAGATAGTCAACACCAAAAACAGGGAATTTCAGTCTTCTTCAAAATCCACCTGGATCCTGACTCCATCCTGATGCCCCGATATCCACGTCCCAGGTTGCCCTAAAATTCTAGGTTATGTAAAAACCGTGCCTGCTGGATTCATGAGTCAAGATCAAATAGATATTCAATTGACCATTAAGAAGGAAACAGCAGTGGGGAACTAAATAAACTCAAACTGGGCATTTCCTAAAATTCCTAGATCAAGCAGCTTCTCTACTAAGGGAATTCTGGGATGAGAAGACCGGTAGATTACTTTAGTTTGATAGATGTTATATTATTTTATTATGCAGCATATGCTAGATATTATGTATAACTTGCTGATCAATTCTATGCTAACAAGTGAATGCAGCACCCAAGCACATTTACCTGCTTCTGAGGAAGAGTCAAGACCATTCTAGTCCCATGACGAGAGATCAAAAATACAGTGAGTTCAAAAAAGAGGAATGGTTTTGGCCAGGATGTTGGGAGGAAGGAATTGATTCTGACTGAATAAATCCACAAATGAGATTGTGATGATCCATGGAGACAAGGAGAACAGATAGATGGAAGGATGGTAAGCTCAGCAACCATCAAGAACAAAGCAATTCCTTAGCACTTGTGCCTTTTGGATGAAACATGTGTAAAATGACCCAATGAGCATAGAGGCCACATCCCCGTTGCTCAACAGGATCAGATGAATGGAGTGGTTGTCATTTCCATCTGGTTGTTTAAAAAAATGAAATAAAATGCATCTCCCTTAACTACTTCATATAGCCACACACAACTATATATATAGATATAGATATAGATATAGATATAGATATAGATATATACACACACACATATATATACACACACACATACACACATATATGTGCATTTATAAATATATGTATATATACACATATGTACACATGTATATACATGCACCAATATATGTATTATATCTATGCATGTATAAACTGATACCTTCATATGTATATGTACATGTGTGTATATACTGTGTGCAAGGGATAATCTGTTACATCCATGTACATATGTATGAGTGTATATCCATGTATGTGTACATGTATATGGTTTGTGTGTATGCCAAAGGCTATAAGGGAGATGGGTGGTGTGGGTAATGTAAAATATATCTAAACCTAGGCATCCTGCTTTAAGAATGATCTGATAACTTGAACAGGACATGGATATACCTTGAGCATATGCAAAGCAAACCATATGTATTTTAGACCAGGTTGGGCATCAGAGTCTAAGGCCTGAATCCTGTGGGTGATTCATTTGTAAATAGAATGACCACTTGAGGCTTCAGCTGTACCTGGCTCACAAAAAAGCGTTTGTGGGGAGGAAGGGGAGAAAACATGTGTAAACATGAATGTGCCTGATTCCCAAGGTAGAGAAATGCATCTAAACTTTGAAGAATGTCATGATCTGTAGGAAAGTGTGGGGCACACTTGGGTAAGGCCAAACAGTTCATTTTGGCTAGGGCACTGAAGGAAAGCAGATTAGTCCACAAAGTGGCAGACAGTGGTTAGCCTCAAATTGTGAAGGAGGGCAAGTGTAAGCAGGGAATAAAGCCACACAGTAAAAATGTGAAGCTTATCAGTTTCCACATGAATGGACCAGAGGAAAGAGAAGCTATCCATAAATAGGCTCATGAGATTAAGAGCCTGAAGCAACCTTAAAAACCATGAAGTTCTATCCCCTCATTTTACAGATTAGGAAACTAAGGTGCAAGGAGGTTAAGTGACTTGCCCAGGGTCACTAGTAAGAGTCTGATGTGGGACTTGCTAGACCTTTTCAGCTTTGAGTCCAGTGCTCTAACCATTACACAATACTGTTTCTTTTTAGCTAAAGGGAAAAAATGTGATAAAGTTATAACCAACTTTACTCCTTCCAACTTTACTCCAAACCAAATTTACTCCTCCCCCCAGAACCCCTAGGTGGAGAGGTGGTCATTTTGTTTCTGTCCTTTCTGCAGGAATCAGAAGTAAATCTGGAAATGACTGCCAGGAAAATTAAAAAAAAAACAAAAACAAAAACCCAGACCAAGAGCCTGCCACGTTGATATCTCCTAGGAACAAAACATGTCTGATATCTGAAGACTTATCAGACTGCTCAGAGATGGAATACATACAAAAACCAACTTGAGAACAATTACGAAGACACATAAGAACTGACGAAAGATAATATTGTATAAACTGAACAGTAAAGTGCTAAGGAGACCTGAGAGTGAGATGGGGCTAATCAGAAAAAGCACAACACTCTGACACAACAGTCATAAATGATTTGGAGGGCCTGAGACACTTCCACATAAACCACGAGCAGATTTCTTCTAAATCAGATTCTGAAAGACTAAAATATTGGTTTGGAAAGATGCTAATTGAGTCTTTTCTTCCAGCTATTGTTCTTTCCAAGGAACTATAGGAATCTGCATCAACTGCAACAAAATGAAGAAAATTCCAGATGTGGAAAGTGAGGAAGAATCCCCAGGGGAACTTCATTATGAATACTTAGACAATTCTCCTCTTGTTATACAGATTGCGGCAAGCTGTTCATAAGCACACGTTCCAGATGAATTTCATTATTATAAAGGATCTGGGGTGGGAGAGGGGTAAGGACATCTGAATAAATCTTGATCTGATAAGTTTCACTTTCACTCAGATGCACTAACTCCTATTAACAGCTTTTAAATCATAACTCTCCAGTCTGAAAGACTACACAATCACTTCCTATATCCCTGTGGCTCAAGAATGTGGCACAGAATGACAGCTAGCATTTAGACAGTGCTTGAACATTTGCAAAGCCTTTCACACATGTTTAAGTCCTGTAATCCTCAAATCAGCTTCTTGAAGTAGGGGCCTTTATTATTCCCATTTTACAGATGAGGAAACTGAGGCCTATGAGCAGTTTAGTGACTTGTCCAGGGTCATAAAGCTTTACATGTCTGAGACTGGATTAGAACTCAGATCTTCCTGACTGCAAAGGACAGAGCTCTGTCTATTATGCCACCTAGCTGCCTAAAGATCTCTTTATCAAAATACAACTTTATGATAAAAAATAGTATCTTATACTTTTCAAAGGGCTTTCACATCCATTATTTCAGTTGGTATCTGTGGTAAACAATCTTGCTGAAAGTGTGTGTATGGGGCAGGGGGAAAGGAGAAAGGGGAAAGGGAGAGGGAGAGGGAGAAAAGAGAGAAGAGAGAGAGACCAAGGTATATAGAACCATGGTTCTTAAGTAGCTATGTACAGCAAGGAAAAACTTTTGGTGGTTTTGGGGTCCCTTGTGGTACAAACATACACAGGGTACTATGAAGAAAGGGACATCTCAAATATGAATGCATATATTAAAAGCCAAGAGAAGGTCAAGAGGATATAAGATAACAGCTGAGATACAGCAGACACCTAAATAAATGTCCAATTTTGTTCAAGGATAAGAGTAAAGATTCCAATCTCTACCCCGACCCCTTTACCTCCAGTTCATTCAAGCATTTCCCTAACAACTTCAAACTACTTTCTTGACCTACTTCACATAATCTAGGAGTTGGGTATTGGATTATTCTCTAATTTATGGGTTCTAAACCTGGGGTCCAAGGACTCCCAAGGTATCTATGAATTTGGATAAGTAAAAATATACATATATATATATATATATATATATATATGTTATTTTCTCTAACCTCTAACTGAACTTTAGTCTTTTCTTCAATTATGAAATGAGAAGTGGTCAATAGGCTTCAGCAGTTAGTCAAAGGGTTCTATACCAGAAAGGTTAAGAACATCTGCTCTGTTTCATGTATGTAAATGTCACTCTAATAGAACCATAAGAGTTCTTTCCAGACAGGGCTCTCGACCCAAGTCTCAGTGCTTCTAAAACTGAATCAGACAATGTCAGAGCTGGGGAAGAACCCTTGGAGATCGTCTAGAGAAACAACTTTATTTTACAGGTGAGGAAACTGAGCTCCAGAGGAAATAACATACATTTTTCACACATATACAAGCTGCCTTGTCTCCTTCAAAAGAATAAAAATCCTTAGAAAACAGGGCTATTTCACTATTGTCTTTGTATCTCAGTGTCTGGCAAATAAAAGGCTCTGAAGAAATGCTTGCTATTTGATTAACATGCCTAAATTCACATCACTGGTTAGTGGCTGAGACAAGATAGATGGTACAGAGAAAAGAGCATTGGCTCTGAAGTCAGAGGGCCCAGCCTCAAATCCCAAATCCGACACTTCTGGGCAACTCCATCTATCTTCCTGCGTCTCAGTCCTTCTCTCCCCTGCTACCCCTGGAAACGTGGAATATTCTTCCCTGTCAGGATCACGGTAGCCATTTAATTAAATTTCAGTTGTTTTTCAGCTATGTCTGACTCTTCATGACCCCATTTGGGGTTTTCATGGCAAAGATACTGGATTGGTTTATCATTTCCTTCTCTAGTTCATTTTACAGATAAGAAAACTAAGGCAACCTAGATTAAGTGACTTGCCCAGGGTCACACAGCTAATAAGTATCTGAGGCCAGATTTGAACTCATAAAGATGAATCTTCTTGCCTCCTGCCCAGTAGTCTTATTCACTATGCCACCAAACCACCCCATTTAATAAATATTTGTAGAATTGAATGGAAACCTCCTAATGAATGGGATTATAGCAAAGACCTTCCCACATGCTAAAGGATTTAGGATTACACAATCCTAATGCTTCACATTCCAAGAGGCCTGACACTGAAATCACAGAACTCTCTGGTATAGTTATTGGTCTATGTTCCTTCATAAGCCATTTGTTTATAGGTGTCAAACAATACAAAAGGAAAGAAAAAGGTGTGTGTGTTGGGGATGTGTGCCAAATTGCAAGGCTGAGTACTCAGACTTAATGACTTGTTTACCAATATGATCCTTATCCTCTCCTAAAATGCAAAGCACTAAATTGAGTAATCCTTGTTAACCAAGTTTGACTGGCCAAAATACTTTTGATTCCATTTGCTTTAGGTACATATTCTCACAGTCATGCAACATTTCCAAGCAATCTTTCCAAAAGCCCTAATTACTAACAACATTTTAACACCATATTTGTACGTTTCATGTAATGAACGAAGGATAAACGGGTAAACTCTTAGAACAAACTATTTTAAACTGCATTTTCATGTTAAAAGCAGTCTCATTTTTAACTTGTGCTCTGACCCATTTTCAAAATCCTTCATGAATCTTCATTCCTGTGATGCTGAAAATAGGTCTCACAAAGAAGTCATAAGTTACTGACCAAAGCAATGACCATCCACAACTTCAAAGAACTGATGCTCCTCATTGCCTGCTATCCACCTCCTAATAGGTGATGGGAAGCCTTTTGGATATGGTAAACAGGGAAGTTTGTTTTGCCCAATTATGATTATTTGTTTCAAGGATTGTGTTTTTCTTTTTTTCAAGGGAGGTGAAATTTAGGAGAAAAAGAGGGAATTTAGAGATACTGTAAAGAAAAAAAGAAAGAAAAGGCCATTGAAACGATTTTTAAATGTACAAAAATACAGAAGGAAAGAGACAAGTAGGACAGCTTTGAAAGTAATGTTTATTCCTTTTTTTTTTAAAAAAAAAAAGCAAGCTGTACATAATAGAGAAACATGGCTTCATAGTTTCACATGGCTCACAGCACAGTCTCACTCCATGGTCTACTTTGTAAAAGGAAATATTCATATTGTGTGTGTGGACGTTACGTTTAGAATAACAAAAATAATTTTTAAAAAGTCATGAGTTGGGGCGGCTAGGTGGCGCAGTGAATAGAGTGCCGGCCCTGGAATCAGAAGGACCTGAGTTCGGAGCCGGCCTCTGACACTTAATCCACACAAACAAAAACCTAGCCGTGTAACCCTGGGCAAGTTACTTAACCCCAATTGCCCTAAAGGGGCGGCTAGGTGGCGCAGTGAGTAAGAGCGCCGGCCTCGGAGTTTGGGATGACCCGAGATCAGATCCGGCCTCAGAAAATGAGCACCCACGCATAAATAATGACTAGCCGTGTAACCTTGAGCAAGTTACTTAACCCCAATTGCTTTAAAAAAAAAAAAGTCATGAGTTACAAATACACAGAAGATACATATAACACTCCTCTAAGAACCTGTAACCTAGCAGGGTGAGAATAATATGCTCCTAGGCAGGTGTTTCTGTTTCTGACAGTGAATTCAACAGAATGAAAATGTAGTTGTTGTCAATGACATCACCCCAACACTGCTAGGTATTTGGGGAGGCACAAAAGATGAGCAAGAAACTCTTCTAAAAGCTTTTACTATAAGAATAAGGAGATAGGACAACATTCACAATTAAGCACAATATGTGGCAAATATGGTTATGTGGCGTAGAAGAAGTATAAAGGGTAATGGTGAAGATTGGAAAAAAGCAATATTCTAGGCAGAGGTGGGCCTCAAGGACACAGAATCCCCACCCCTGTCTGCTGTTTCCGCATGTGTGTTGGTGAGGCAAGTAAACAAACAGGGCTTCATTAAGGAGGTAGGTTTGATATAGGCCTTAAAGATGGGAGAATTTTATCTATAGGCAGAGATGGTCTTCCAGCTGTTCTCATTTTCACTCTCTCTCTCTCTGTCTCTGTTTTTCTTTCTCTGTCTCAACATAGGCCTGTTCTTATTTCTTGCTTTGTTCTCGATGTCCCTAGAAACTATTTTTAAGAAAGTCAATTTAGCCCAAATAACTATTTAAGAGAGACCCTAAAACAATGACAATATGATCAAGGAAGAGGTTAATGGTGTGGGCTGAAGCAAGAGTTCACTGAATTCTTGACTTATATAAAGAGCCTGGTCTGTGGATAAGGTGATTGTTTGTTTGTTTTGTTTGTTTTAGAAACAAAGATGGAAGGAATGAACTGAATTTCCTAAAGGGCTCTGAGATAAAGCTCTAAATCTAACTTCTGCCCACTCAGGACGCTTTCCTACTGGCTGGGCTCTACTGAGGTCTTTTGTGTGCTCTTTGGTGCTGTTGTTCACACCTGAAAATGTCATCAAGAAAAAGCAATTCTAATTTGCAGATCATATACTGGACTATATGCTATCATGTGGGGAGGGGGGAGGGAAGTAAAGGAAATTTGAAAATCAAGGAACTATGGAATTGAATCTTGTTAACTGAAACTAAACTAATAAATTAATTTAAAAAAAAAGAAATTTGAGAATAGGAAAAATAAAAGCAATTCTAACCATTTAAAGAGGTCTAGCGCTTTAAAGTGCAAAGGGGCTAAATACGGACACTTACTCTTTGTTCTGCTGTCCATTTCTATTTTTGCTGACTCCTGAGTTGCTGCTGTTGGAGGTAACTTCTTCCCAACCGTCTGAAACAAACAAAAAAATATTAATAAGATTAGATCAATTAACCTGGAGGTCTGAACCAGGATTACAAATTGAATAAAAATAGTAAAAATATCTAATTTTGACAATAAATTTTAAAATTTCTGCCTGATACGTATTATATACCAATTTCTGAATTATGACAATTGGGCAAGGATCTAAATTTAAAATTTATGTATCTCCTGTTAGTACTGGGGAATATTTATTCCCTTTCTTCTTCAACATACTTTATTAATGTTAATCGTCCATCTAAATAAATCACATGAGAGGAAATGGGTACAATTTTCATATTTTAGCTTAATGATTAGTTTTTAAAATTTAGACTAATTAAGCTAGTGTTAAATTCCCAACTCATAGTTTCTTTGATCCCATATTGCTATTTTTTTTAAAAACCAGATTTATGATTTTGATATTATAAAACTAGTATCAAACTCAAACAGAAACAGATGCCTGCAGGTTCATATTGAAAATCAATCAACCAATAAACACTTATTAAGTTACTATTATGTTCAATGAGAAGGTAGGTGGCACAGTGGATAGAACACCAAGTCTAGAGACAGGAAGATCTGAGTTCAAATCTAACGTCAGACAGTTATTAGCTCTGTGACCCTGGGCAAGCCACTCAACCCTGTTTGCCTCAATTTCCTAATGTGCAGAACGAGCTAGAGAAGGAAATGGCAAATCACGCTAGTATCTTTGCCAAGAAAACCTCAAATGGGGTCATGAAGAGTCAGATATGTCTGAAATGACTGAACAACAATAACACTATATTCCAGGCACTATGTTGTATTGTATTTTTATTTATTTTATTAAACATTTCCCAACTGCATTTTAATCTGACTCAGGCTATACTCCAGAGTTTACTCCTCCCAGTGAGGAAACTCTCTCTACCAATGTAAACTGGTATTTATTCATGAACATATCATCTTAGGGACTTACCTGAGGCACTGAGAAATTAAGTGGTTTTCCCAGTCTGTAATATCAGAGACAGTACTTGAACACAGGTCTCTCTGACTGAGGCCTGCTCTTTACACAGTACTATGCTTGGGGTCTTTTCACATCTCCAACTACTAAATTATATTAAAATATATTGGCTTATTAATTTTCCTTTTTAAACTTAAAGCTAATTCTATTATCACCAACTGTTACTGAATCAACCACAAGTAGGGCTAAGCAATGTCTCACTTAAGGATGCTGCTATGTGAACAAGCATTTCCTAAAGCTCATTTTTTTTCATAAAAGTGAAGGCAGAAAAGGGGAAGGCCTTTTTTTGTGGCTACCAACTTTTTATCATGGTTCTTAATTTCCAACCATAGTTTCTATGGATACAAGGCAGATAGAATAATAAAACTCACAGCCTACACCAAAAGTTCAGCCAGCCAAGTGATAAATCTTCTCACTAGTTGTATAAAAACCTCTCTGAACAAAGAAAACCCATGAATGAAAGAAGGGAGGAAACAAAATTAACGTGTCACTCATGAAACCAGGACCAGAGAAGTTTTCCTTTAAATGATAATGATTTGTAACCCCATTTTAAATCAGAAAAATGTCCTCGTGCTCCAAGGGTAAAAATGTACATTAAATCTGAATAAATCACGGAATATAGGTAATTCAAATTTTCAACCTTTCATGAATTTTTAAAAATCATTTGCCAAATATCCCGTACATTTTACATGGTGACATTTTGATTTGGTGCTATGAGGCTGAGTTAGACTTAAAAAAAATGAAACACTCGAAGTAATATTCAACTCCTAACTACTACTGAACATGCATACTAAAACCCTCTTCTAATTCTGGAATGTTGAGAGAAGAAAGAATTTGATCTAAGCTTGTCATGGGGTCAAATCTAGAAAAAGGCTGGCCTTAGGGTCATCTTTTAAAATATTATCTGCAACGGAATTTCGGAAAGTTCCACTTGCAATCCATTTTGTTCTAAAAGCAGAAGTTTTTTGTCTCTTTTTGTGACTAAAAAAAAAAAACCCTACATGTTTCTATTTCTAATCCATCAAGCAGAGCAAAAACAAAGGCAAAAATTTAACAGGAAATGTTTCAGCCATTATTTGGTCATCAAGGAATGATTTTTTTTTTTCACTATTCTATAAAAATGAAAACATCCAGTGCTTTGGGCTCTTATCTGCTGGCTGATCTGGAAAAAAAAAAACAATTCTCAACTTATATTTTTTGTGATTTTTCTACAATTTAATTCATAAATATTTAACAATTCTGTATTAAGAAGTTACTATGGTTTTTGTCCCAAAGAGATCAAATAAAAGAGAAAAAGACTTATCTATACAAAGATATTTATAGTAGGCTCTCTTTGTAGTTGCAAAGAATTGAAAATTGAGGGGATGCCTGTCACCTGGAGAACAGTTGAACAAGTTGCAATATATGATTGTGATGGGATGCTATTGTGCTATATGAAATGAGGAGAGCAGTTTCAGAAAAATCTTGGAAGACCTATATGAACTGATATAAAATGAAATAAGCAGAATCAGGAGATCAGCATATACAATAACAGAAATATTGCAATGATGATCAACTGTAAAAGACTTAACTACTCTGATCAATGCAATAATCCAAGACAATTATGAAGGGTTCATGATGAAAAAAGATATCCACCTCTAGAGGAAGAACGGATGTACTCTGGGCACAGAATGAAATGTAATTTTCTCCCTTTGTTTTTCTTGCTTTTTTTTCCAACATAGCTAATATTTCCATATAACTGCCAATTTCCAAATGTTTTACATTATTTAATACCTATAACAAACATCCTATTGTATGCTTTTTCAGTGAGTTGGGGAGGGTCTAGAGAAAGGGAGATGATTCAGAACTCAAAATTAATAATAAAGTTAAAAACAAACAAATAATCATTAAAAATAAAAGAACTTACTATAATCAATGCACTATGCTGGGGTCGGGTGGATACAAAGGTAAGATAAACAAGATACTGTTTTGTCCCTGAAGAGCACAACCCTCTTTTACCAGTTTGTGTTTCTATGGTGACAAAGCGTGTTCCTTTACATAACTGACATCCCAGTTCATTAGTCTAAGATATGTCTACCGTATTCACATACTTCTCCTGAGAAAGATATCGAAGCACAAGCTTTAATCTGCTGTTTCATATCCTCCTTCACCTTACATGTGAGAGCACAGCCAGTGACACAAACATCTCCAGCACAACTTTAATCTTCATCTCTCTAAGGACTCCTTTCCATCTGCTAACAGACTAAGTGTCTCTACCCGGCCAATCACACAATAACACAAACAACTAAAAAAAAAAACGCCTTCCCTCTGCTTTGTCCACACACTGTCATATCTCTTCACCTCTTTTTTGGCCATTTTTTTTGGGGGGGGAAGGCAATATGTCTACAACTGTATTCACTTTTTCAGCTTCTGGCAAATTTGAAACCTCTCACTATCTGCTTTCTAAAAGCATTTTCTCAGAAAATCATGGGTGAATTCCTGTCTTTTCCATTCTTATCCTTGACTTCAGCAGCAGTTGACATTGTTGACCAGCTTCCCTTGGATGACTGGATTATTTTTTAGATATTATGTTCTGGATAATTGTTTCATCTCTGACTTCAAAGATAACAATCATTCCTATCTCTCCAATGGATTGTTTTTCTCCATCACTGACTTTTCATTCTCATCTTAAGCATTTAAGATGGCTTCTCTTCCCCCTACCCCAAGTTTATGTCCCTGCCCCTTCTCTCCTCTCTATAAAATTTAATTTGGCCATCTCACTCATCACCAAGATTGAATACAGGTAGCTGTCAAATTCCCATCTCCAGTCCATGGATGCTCTCACAAGCTGTTCCAAGGGTCCACAGGACACCTCTAACTGTGCTTCTTCCCAATGGCCCAACCGCAACATGTGAAAATTGAGTTTGTTATTGCCCCCTCCCCAAACTTGGTTTTCTCTGATGTCCCTGTGGCCGTTCATGCAATCCCCGTATCTGCCATTTCTTCCATCTGTCAGGTTCACAACTTTGTATTATCTTTGACTCTTCTGACTTCCTCACAACTAAAATAAATCAGTATGCAATCCTACCAGTTCTTCCTCTATAACCTCTTTGGCATTCATCCCCTCCCTCTCTGTTTTCATTGCCACCATCCTAATACAAACCCGGACTTGATAATGGTCTCTTAAAAGGTCGTCCCACTTCCACTCTCCCCCTCCCCAGCATCATCCTTTACATATTCCAGCCATACACGACCATCCCCACTCATCTGCTCAAAACTATGAAATAACAACTCACATTTACATGACACGTTAAAGTCTACAATGGGCAGACCTTACAGGTAAGTAGTACAAGTATTATTATCTCCAATTTTACAAAGAAGGAAATTGAAATTCTGGGAGGTGAAATTATGGTCACACAAGCAATAAGCAGCAGAAAAAGGACCTCAATCCGGGTTTAGATCCCTAAATCTATTTCTCAGGAAAAACTGAAATGTCTCTGCCTAACACTTAAGGTGCTGCAGAGTCTGGCATCACTCTACACTTGTAACTTTATCTAATACCTGCCATACCTGGATATATTTGATGCACATCTCTGCAGAACCAAACTGGACCATTCAGCATTAGTACAGAGTAAAGCACTTTCCTTTTCTAACACATTTGCTTAATAATTATTGACCAGTGTCTGAAGCACTGGTTGGGTTGTGGCAAAGATAGGGGATACATCCCTTTTAAATGTCCATGTTTTATGTCTATGGAGGGAGAAAGGTGTAGTGCTGATAAGTGGTTGTCATACCTCTACTTGAATACCCTGAATGGTGGAGAACTCCTTACCACCGAGGCAGCCTATTTATGCAGCTCACATTGTTCGCTAGGTTTCACTAGGCAGTGAATGACCTCCCTTCAATTCTCACCTCTTTTGTTGTTTAGTTGTTTGTTAGTCACATCCAATTCTACCTGATGCCATGGACATTATTCATGGGGTTTTCTTGGCAAAGATACTGGCATGGTTTGCCATTTTTTTCTCCAGCTCATTTTACAAATGAGAAAACTGAGACAAACAGGGTTAAGTGATTTGCCCAGAGTCACACAGTTTTGTTTTGTTTTGTTTTCCTTTTTGGAGGGGGGAAGGCAGGGCACTTGGCAACTTGCCCAAGGAAACACTGCCAGTAAGCGTTAAGTGTCTGAGGCCGAATTTGAACTCGGGTCCTCCTGACTCCAGAGTCAGTGCTCTATTCACCTAGCTGCTCCCTGATCATACAGTTAGTAATTGTCTGAGGCCAGATGTAAACTCAGGAAGATGAATCTTCCTGACTCTAGGCCTGGTGCCTTATCTACTGTATCACCTAGCTGCCCCCTACCTCTATAGCACAACTCAAAAGCTGCATACATCCTTTAGCAAGCCTTTACGAACTTCCCTCAACTGGTTATGGCCTTGCCCTCTTTAGATCTCACACAACTTTTACATCTCTAATGTAATTTGTGCATTACATTATTTGCACATGTCTCTGAATGTATATGTGTGTGTGTTTAACCTTCCCTTACTCAACCATGAGTTCTAGGAGGGCAAAGACTGCATTTTATCTAAACTTCAGATCTTCCCTAGCACCTAGCCCCATATATACCTCATAAATGTGAGTGATGAAACTATTACTAATGTGTCAGACCAACAGTTTCTAACAGACACACAGCAAACATCTTTAAGGGGAGCTGTGACTTTGAACTCTGGAGTCTTATATGCCCTTTCCCATTAAACATGTCAAAAAATTCAGGGGGTACATGAGAACTGTCTCCAGGTATGTGGGATTTTTACATAGAAGGGACATCAGCCTTACTCTGGTCTGAAAGGAGAGAACCAGAAGCAAAGAGGCAAACTGAGGCTAGGAGTCAGGAAAATCTTCTTAAAAGGTACATAAATGAAATGGGCTGTCTCAGTGGTAATGAGTTCCCCCCCATTCAAAGTATTCAAGCAAAAGCAAGACAATCACTTACCAACACTTATGTAATCATGTTATACAAGAGATTCCTTTTGGGTACAGATTAGACCAGATGGCCACTGGGATCTCAATTCTAAAATTTGTATTTCTGTATTAGTTGGACATTTCTATCCCTCCACAGACATAAAACATGGACATTTAAAAGCTATACATACCTATCTTCTGCCACAACCCAGACAGTGCTTCAGACACTGTTCAATAATTGTTCAACAGTGCATAAATATGAACCAAAAAAAATCTTTTGGAAGATGTTCCTCAGCTTAAACCACCTGCCCATAGTTATAACAGCCAGCACTCGTGCTTTTAATAATAGTAACAACCACTAACATTTAGCACCTACTATGTGCAAGGCACTGTGCATTTTAAGATTAAGTGATATCTCTACGATCACAAATTTATGAAGTGCTTGAGCTAGGACGAGAATCAAAGTCTTCTGAGTCTATACCCAACATTCTTTTCCCATTTCCATGCATCCGAGACCAGAAAGACCTTTATCTGCCTGTCAGGTATTCCTCCCTGGCAATGATTTTTAAAGGAGTGATGGGAATAAACAATGAAGTATGGAAAACTTGAAACTCTACCAGTGTCTCACATACTACACTGTCTCTCACCTCCATCCCCTTCTATCAATCAGTCACAAGTACTGATGTAAACATTTATTAAGCACCTACTAAGTGCCAGGAACTCTGCTGGCCATAAGCCTGGTCTGGCTGCAGGTCATTTGTCAGAGTTTCCAAGGAGAGCAGAGTACTACTGTCCTCCTCTAATATTCCCTCTAAAAGTTATTTTAAAAAATGGGGCTTATTCCACAGAACACTAAATAAATTAATTAATTTCTAAATGTCTTCTACGATAATTAAAGTCTCTCCCTCTCCCAGAATTCAGAATAAAAAGAATATGGAAAACCTTTGACTTACCTTCCCCTAGTCCTTTACTTGCCCAGGTCTGGTTTCACTTGACTTAGGTGGAACTGAATATTTATTTTAAAAGGGAGGAGTGAGAGATGCAATGCCACCCTGGCTACCTACAGATAGCATGTAGGAGGATGGTAGGCCTTCAGGGAAAATAAGCTGAGAAACAGGCCTGGGTACCCCTGATGTAGACCACATAGCTTCAACTCTCTACTGGCAAAGCAGAATGGGGGGAGTGGGTTCTCATATCTCTCTAGTCATCACTTCCTTGGATCACTTGACTAGCCATGTGACCTTGGCCAAGTCGTTTAACCCCAACTGCCCTCCAAAAAGAAAAAAAAAGGTCATTTGACACAAAAAGATGACATACAAATAAGCATTTTATGAGAAGTCTTACAGAAAACTCCTTCCTCACCTCCCAGGAATCCAGCTAGAACTACTCAGTACTATAAGGGAAGGACCAGAATGTCTTAACCAGCCTCTTCTCTCTTACTCCATGTACTACAAGTGTAAACCTCACCGAACACATGCTTACATCTGTCTTTACCGTCTACAGACCAAATGACAAACTACTGCCTGACTTGGCGAGGAAGAGAAAGAGAATAAACTGACAGGTATACAAATGAACTGTCACTCTTGATTAATCCTATACACACATTAATCACCAGGCTGGAATACAACCTGCTTATTACCCAACAAGGATCTGCCCTAGTTTCAAGTTATGCCCTTCCTTTATTTTTAATCCCTGTCAGTCCTTTAAAAAAGAACTGACAAGAAGGAAGGGAGGAAGGGAAGAAAAGAGGAAGGGAGGGAGGAAGGAGAAGGAAGGAAGGAAGGAAGGAAGGAAGGAAGAAAGGAAGGAAGGAAGGAAGGAAGGAAGGAAGGAAGGAAGGAAGGAAGGAAGGAAGGAAAGAAGGAAAGAAGGAAGGAGGGAGGGAAGGAAGGAAGGGAGGGAGGAAAGGAGGGAGGGAGGGAGGCATGAAAGTAGCTTACAAGGTACTTGCTATATACCAGGTACTTTGTTGGGGACACAATCATAAACCAACAAGACAGCCCCTGACCTCCCCGAGCTTACACACCAATGAGAGAAGACAATAGGGAACTAGAAGGGGGGTGGTATAGAAGCACATGTGGGGTAGCACTGGCAAGATAGGATGAAAGCTCACCAATGAGAGCCCAAGGTCCAAGGGGGAATCTGAGGTCTAGAGGGAAAGGAATGAGAAAAATGGCTTGGGGGCAAGGTCTCAGGGGCAGAATCTGAGTTTTGATGGGGGATGGGATGGGGTGACTAGGAAGATGGCCAGAGTGCAATGGATATGGTTGGGATCTAGCTAAGATTAATACAGGCTAAGAAGCATAACATAGAGGATAAAGGGCTAGCCTTCAAGTCAGAAAAACCTGGGTTCAAGATTTATATACTGCTATATAACCTGCTATATACTAGCTGTGACTAATTTAGGCAAGCCCCATTTCAACCTCCTGGTGCCACAGGCAACTCTCCTAGACTGTAAGTTATAGATGAGTTTCCAACTGGCATCAGGGGAGAGAGTTCTCTACACGGATAAAACCACAGGTCTAGACCAAAACCAACCAACCAAAAAACAGCCAAACCCCCAAAGTGATGCATAATTATATTGTTTAATCATCTCTGAGGGAGGAGAAGATATAAGTAACCTTAGTTAAATAAACCTGTCTTTTCCTTTAGTGTTCTTCCCAGATGTATTAAAAAAAAACTTTGCATGTTGTTTTAACAAAGTAAGTTTCTTCTTTATTCCTAGTTCTTCGAATTCTAGTTTCTAGCTTGTAATATCTCTATCAGTACAGATAACCATCAAATGCCTTCAAGAAGTACCAGAAATAATTTTTGCTTTTTGTACTGAAATGAAGAAGCCACTACCTGCAGGGTAGAAAAGTCAGTGCATGAAAGCTATAACCCTTTCCTATGTAATGAATTCCTGCTCCAAGAAACCATTGTTATCAGTTTTAATTCTGGCTACTGGTTCTGCATTTTTATAAGACCAGGATGCTGACAAAGTCAGGTCAAACCTATGTGATGACAGCATCGCCCTGAACTCATGCCAAACTGATCACGAGCTACTCTCAACAATAAGAGCACCAACAGGAGGAGCAAATTTATATCACACTTGCAACTCAAGATGAAAATTGAAATACCACATACACAGGGAGACAAATCCATAGAGAAGGGGAAAAAAAATCCAGCGTCCTGGAAGCTCATGCCACAGCTGCCAGCAGCCCAATCTCACTTAAATACAGATTTTAAACAAAAGAAATGTTACAGCCCATGGGCTATTTATAGATACTAGAAATGAGCTTCCTACTATAAAATAAAGGACACTGATGGGCCTTTAAGATGGGCCATCGCTGTGCTAGACAACACATCTACAGTATTTATTCAGCAAGCTGCATGTTCCATCTCTGAGAAACACAAATACCCACAATTTTTCTTATTCCTAGCCTACCATTACTGTTTTAAAAGTGAAGAAGCACAGGTATATACATTGTCAATAAACACCCCATGAGTTAATACCATAGCAACAGGATTTATTTTTAACACATCTACTACTCTACTCTGTGGCTGTCAGAAAGAGAGTCAGTCAATGCAAACTATGACTTGGCAATCATGGCCTAAAGGAGAGACCACTAGAGAAAATTAGCAGGAGAAACAGCAGAAAGCCATTGGTATGCTATATAGAGCTTGAAGTAAGGAGTTAAGAACACCACCAGAATCAAATCAACATTTACTGAAAGATCTGGTATATATGGTACAGTGAGTCCTTTAAAACTCCTGCAGACTCTGATCTCCAGATGATGGCTTCACAAATTTGCCATCTTCTCATGTAAGAAGCTATAAGGACTCACTTCCTACTACTTCTCTGCCCCTAACTGTCCCCTTCAGATACTGTTTTCTGTGAAAGAAACAGCAAAGAGTACTCATAGATATTAAAGCTTAAAAACCACCCTAAGAATTTAGGACACTGTGTATGGAGACGGCATATATGCATATACATGTGTGTGCACATATGTAAATAAGGGAGTATATATTTGTGATTTTACAGTTAATAAAGAACTTCCTCAAAAATTATTCTCACCAATTTTATTTCTAAATCACTGTCCCTGAAAGTGATATATTTTACATCTAGAATCAATATGGACTATTATTGAAATCTATTGCTAGACATAGGTCATTGGGTCCAACTCCCTCATTTTACTGACATGAAAACTGAGGCCTAAATAGAATGAATGACTTGCCAAGATAAGAAACTGAAGTTAGAGGGGCGGCTAGGTGGCACAGTGAGTAGAGTGCTGGCCCTGGAGTCAGAAGGACCTGAGTTCGGTTCCAGCCTCTGACACTTAACACACAAACAAAAACCTAGCCGTGTGACCTTGGGCAAGTTACTTAACCCCAACTGCCCTCCAAAAAGCAAAAAAAAAAAAAAAAAAAGAAACAAGAAATTGAAGTTAGGATGGGAACTTTCTGAATTTATTTTAAAAAATTTTATTGCTACCTTTTGTTTTCACATCAGGTACTAGAGCATCACCCTAACTCTCCCATTTACTAGATTGGCAAGTGTTTGTGTTTGTGTGTGCATGTGTGTACACATAATATATCACACACATACACATTCACACACATATGTCTATACATATGTAGATATATGATATCTATAGATAGATAGATATAGATATACTCTGCCCTCTCCCTTCCATAGAGCTATCCCTTAAAACAAAGAATTTTTAAAAGAGCAAAGAAATTCTTCAACAAAATCAACAAATACATCAACCAAGTCTGATGTATTCTACAACCACATACCTCCCATTTTTGCAAAGAGAGGGACATGCATTCTCATATGTCTTCTTTGGGCTCAAGCTTGATTTATACTTGTTTTTCACCAAAAAGGAGAAATTCTCAGCCAATGCATACATAGGCTGAAATGACCAGAAGTAGCTTTTAACTGACGGAAAAAGCCAGTGAAAGAAGTATACATCATCTTAGGGAGGAGACTGAACAAACAGGAAAAGCATGAACAAGCTTCTCCTCAATGGAATGCTCTGTTATTTAAATGAAAGGATTTCTTTTACTCTGAAAGTGACCTTAGAAATCATGGATTTATTACAACCTTGATCTGGACCTTCCAAAATGAATACCAGTAGAAGCTGAGTAAAGAATCTCTAAAGTCCCTTTTAATGCTAGAATTTCATGATGCTATGATTCAATCAATGATCTACTAAAATAAAAGGCCATTTTCATCTTTTAAAATAAAGTTTATTACCGTGTAAAAGAAAAATCCATTTGTAATAACACATGATAGAATAAAAATGACCAAAAAACTTGAATAGTAGCATTTCTATTATTTCCTATTTAAGCGCTAAAAAGTTCATCTTACATATAGTTCTGATCTCAATAGCAACAAAAATGAATTTAAGCTTAAAAATTAATTTGCAGATTATTACATAAGACCCAAAGCTTGCAATCATTCAAAATGCCAGTTTCCCTGATATACAAAATTTCTCAGAAAATACACTGTGTGGGCAGCTAGGTGGTGCAGTGAATAGAGAACCAGACCTGGAATCAGGAGGACCTGAGTTCAAATTCGGCCTCAGACACTTAACACCCAAAAAACCTAGCTGTGTGACTTGAGCAAGTCACTTAACCCCCAATTGCACTCCAAAAACAGGCAAAAAGAAAATACACTGTGTTAAATTCTTCTGTTCTTTTGCTACTCTACTATGATATCTCCCTTCTCCCCATATGAGCCAAATGCCTTAAATGCATAGTCTATTTCTGCTGCCTTAATTTTCTTTACTTTTACTATTTCCAAGAAGTAGTTAAGGAGCAGCTAGATAGTTCAGTGAATAGAGTGCTGGTTCTGGAGTCAGGAAGGCCCAAATTCAAATTTGGCCTCAGACACATAGCTATGTGATACTGGCCAAGTCATTTAACCTCTGTTTGTCTCAACTGGAGAAGGAAATAACAAAACTACTCCAGTATCTTTACTAAGAAAACCCATGGACACTATGGTCCACAGGGTCACAAAGAGCTGAACACAGCTGAACAAAATTAAGTTAAGGCATACTGGGAGGACCAGCTCTTAGGGCCCAACAATTACAATGTATGGCCACAAAATATTACTAAAGTGGAGGAGGGTGAGTGGTAGGGAAGGGAACATTAAGGGTACTGAGTGGGTAGTCTGAGTTTGATTCATCTAAGGTTTTCATAAAACCATCATGAAAAGCTTGACGAAAAACTAAGAAAATGGGCACCACCAAGCTGCCATCAGACTGCCAAAAGGGTCCACAACCCCAAGAAATCTTTTTCCTAAAATCATCCCCAGCTCTAAAATTAAATGTTCTATAGAACCTTGACGTGCTTGCTCCCTCCCCTAGGACACTATCCGTTTTTCTTCACAGTTGAATCCCACTTATTCTTAAGCCCCAACTCAAGCCCCACCTCCTCCATAAAGCCCTTCCCTAAGGACTCTAATTCCTGTGGCTCTTAACTGTATATTAGTCAGTAAAAGACAATGTGTGATACCTGGGAAAGAGTGATGGCTTGGGAGGCAAAGATGCTGCAAAGATGCAAATTATGGCTTCATAGCTTACTAACTAAGGGATCCTGGAATAAATCACATCAGCTCTCTTGTGTTCATTTTCCTCACGTGTACCATGAAGAATTTGGTCTATAGCAAAGATGTGAGTGTGTGTGTGTGTGTGTGTGTCCTTTGGCAGTTTGTCAAAACCTAAGAACCCCTTCTCAAGGCATAAGATAAAATAAATACATAGGATTAACAAGGAAACCAGTTATACTGAAGTAGTTATTAAAACATTTCTTTTTAAAAACAAATTCAAGCACTCTAGGCTAAGAACTTCTGGACAAAAGGACTTCTAAGCTTTCTCAAGGCCTAAGTCCTATGCCACAATGACCATCTGGTACTTAACACATACTGCTTTGTGTCGCTAGCTCTATTTTTATGTGTCTATGTATAGTTTCCCCACTGAGATGACAAGATCTTTGAAAAATAATAATAGCTAATATCTATGGAGAGTTTTTAAGATTTGCAAAGCACTTTACAAATATTATTTCATTTTATCCTCATAACAACCCTGAGAGGTCTATGCTATTACTACCCCCATTTTATACATGAAAAACTGAGGCATAAAGAGGTTAAATGACTTGCCTAGGGTCACACAGCTAGAGCTGGATTTGAATCCTGATTTTCCTGATTCCAGATGTGCCCTGGGCAGTATACCTTTTCCCTCTTTCCTTTAACCAAAGCCATTTATTTACTACCCATCTTATAAGATTATTGGTAAGGGTATAAGTTTATAAATCAGTTTGAAGATAATTTAGAGAAATACCCAGCTATCAGTCACACATTTAAAGAGATACCTCCTCATTTCCTACTTGGTAGCACTCATTTTGGACTTCTTTGACTTGTTCACCATTCACCACCCCCCTGCACCTAGGACATCTCCCCACATGCTTTTCCCATTTTGTATGTTGTCTTCTCCCATTAGACTGTAACCTCCTTGAAGGCACAGGCTGTCTTTCTTTTTCCTGTTGCTATCCCCAGTGCTTAGCCTAGTGCCTGGTGTGTGTGTGTGTGTGTGTGTGTGTGTGTGTACACACATATATACATATATATATACATATGTGTATGTATGTATGTATGTAACAGGCACTTAACAAATGTTTATAAACTATGACTATGGCTGACTGAAAAGAGAGAGATAAGAGTAGATGACCAGACTTTAGAGAAAACCAAGGGTTAATTTAAATTAGTTGAAAACACATTAATCACTGAGAGAGAGATGACAGAAATAAATACCATAAAATACCACTACATTTACTCAAGGCACTGCTGTGGGGAGGGGGGAATGGAAAGAAATATATGTGTGTGTGTGTGTGTGTGTGTGTGTGTGTACACACATATACACACATATGCATATATATACACACATATTTATATGTATATATGTATACACACACACATATATATGTATATATATATGTATATATATATTAACTAAAAACCACATCTGAGATAAACTTGGGAGAGGGCCCTAATATCTGGGGTGACTAGGATATCCCTCATGCAAAAAAAAAGGTGGTGTTTGTGTTGAGTCTTGAAGGAAACCAAAGTGGCAGAAGTGGGGACGGAGTATGCTCCAGACTTGGTGGATCATCTGTGAAAAGGCACAGAAATGGGAAATGGTATGTCCTATATGAAGAAGAGCAAAAAGGCCAGTTTGGCTGGAGAGGGAGAGTTCTGGGGGAAAAACATAAGAAGTTCTGTTTTGGATGTACATATTGAATTTTAGATGCCAATGGTACACCCACTAAGAAATGTCCAATACACAGGTCATGATTTAAGATCTAAGACTAGGAGACTGTGCCTGAATAGGGTAATGGAACAGAGGTCTGATGTCTAAAATCCAAGGACTGTATGGTTCCACATAAAGAATCCATGCCACAAAGGATCTTATTTCATCAACACAGGGGAATGCTGGTGGCAGTAATTTTTTTTTTCCACCATGAGTAAATCACTTTACCTCCCTTGGCCTCCATTTCCTCAACTAAAGAGAGTGAGGGAATACAAGAGAAAGGGAAGGGGGGTGGAAGAGAGAGGGAGGGAGGGAAGGAGGGAGAGGGAGGGAGGGAAGGAGGGAGAGAGGGAGAGAGAGAGAGAGAGGGAGAGAGAGAGAGAGAGGGAGAGAGAGAGAAAGAGAGAGAGAGAGGGTATATGTGTGCCTGTGTGCACACACCCTCGGGTTGGGGGTAAGGTGGGACAGAATGGACCTGACAGCTCTGAGGTCCCTTCAGCTATACATCTATGATCCTATGAGATCTTAAGAGTCACCTGAAATTTCTATTTTTTTTTTTTTGCTGCTGAAAGTTGAACACAAATGAAATTGTAATTTCAACTAAGAAAAAGTAGCATCACTTAAAGCAATTGTGGAAAAATTCTTCATTCTGCATTTTGTGCATAAGACATGTTTATTAATTACATAATTCTAATTCTAAATATCTCTGCTGAGAAAGAAAAACACCCAAAAGGTGTAAAGTTTCCTTTGCAAATTTCTTTACATAAGCCATTTTTAAGAAAATAAGGAACTTGCCTTAATCCAGGCTACACAGTGGGAAAAAAATCTAGGCAAAAGTTTTGATTCAACAAGCAAGACACTAAATTCTGGGGAATAGAATGCTAGAAAATCATTGTTTCCAACACCATTCGATCCTTCTTCCACAATTCCCTCTAAGGAGCCTTCTTTCAGTATGGTCAGAGGTGAACTCAGGAGATATTTCTGTTAATTAAAGTTACCAAAAGCTTCTTCCTTCCATTAGTCTGATTATTACCTTAATCACCTTAGGAAGCAGTACTTATAGAACTGATCAGATATCCCTTAAAAATGGTTAGGTCTTCAATATAGGTGATATAAAAGTCAATAGAGGTGACATGAAAAGATTTCGGTGTAAGACATTAGAAACAGACTGATAAGAGTGTCTCATTCAAGGACTTCTGACTTAAATACTGCCCTAATATTATTCTATAATATGTAATCTAATGAGCAAAATAGAGCTGGGGGAAGTGGCAGTGACTTACTATGCTTCCATAAAAAAACATGCATGATGTACTAAGAGGTAGTAGCATGCTCATCTGAATCTGGAGCCACAAGACCTGAGTTTGAATCCCAGTTCTATAACTACCTAAGTATGTCACCTGGCTGATATTAGCAAAGTCACCTCATCTCTCTGGGTCTCAGAATCCTCAACTATTTAACTGTCTTTGGGATGGAGATGTTTAGAAGAGGCAATGACTTTGACATCTCTCTAAACATTCTAACCTCACCCCCACTCTCCTGGAAAAAAAGAAGTAACAGATGGAAGGACCATCCCACTACTTAAATCTGCAAAACAAGAGTTACACTAGGTATCTTCCAGCCCCACTCTTCTTGCACTCAAATGACTATTTAAAAGTTGATGTACTTAATCTTTAAATCTCTCAGTGCAAAGGAAAGGAATTTATAGCTCCTTGGTACATAGACAATCTGGAATACTTAATGTTTGTCATACTCTACTGCCTCAAATAATGGGGGGGGGGGCAGATAACAATGATGTGAGTTATGAAATAAATCTACCTTATCAGTATCTCTCAGCATATCAGTAAATTTTTTTCATTTTAATCACATCTAAAGAATCCTTCCTTTTCCAGTAAAAGGATATTTCTATTAGAGAGAAAGCCTTTAAACATGCTTACTGCTTGAAAAGCCAGGGTTCACTTACTGCAGACATAATTATTCTCTTTGTTTTTCCATTAGATTTCTGAAGAATATGATTTTATTTATATTCAAGGTAAGCACTCTGAGAAATAACTCTTGAGATAGTTGGGACTGATGGGGATGGGATCTGAACCCCAAAGGGAAAAGATCATGTGTTTGGGATCTGGACCCCCAAAAGGAAAAAAGCACCAGGACTCTCCCAGGAAGACCAAGTCTCTGCTTTTGTTTGCCTGGGGAAATTGGCCCTTCCCAGTTAATAAACAGCCCTTTCATTCATTGTCTGCACCTGGTTCCAACCTAGACCAGCACTCCTTTAATTCCATCTAGACCCCTTCTCGGTTCCTCAGTCTTCTGTATAAAAGATCCATCTTTCCTCCATTGAAGTGCTCAGATTCAATCTGGTCTGCTTGTCCTTAGAAGCATCACAAATCCCCAGATTCTGAAACAATGCTTAGATTGCTTAAGAGTCTGGCTGATATGACGGATTTTTAGAAACACACCCACCCTCTATGGTGGTCTAATAAACCTTGTCTTTGGCTGAAAGAAGACTTGGGTCGAATTCATTCCAGGTGGGACCCACGGGTTGCTATTTCAGGGTCCCAGCACTCCTAAAGCTCAACAGGACAACTTGAAATTCAACTTGTTAATAATAAAAGTTTACATTTGCATAGTGATTTAAGGTTAACAAAGCACTTTCCTGACAACAACACTGTGAGGTACATTATTAAGCCCATCTTATAAAAAAGGAAACAGAGACCCAGAGAAATTAAGTGACTTATCTATGGTCACCCAGCTAGTAAGTCAGAGTCAAGACTTTGAATTCAAGTCTCTTGATTCCTCATCCAAATTCAGTGTTTATTCTAGGGTGCTAGACAGGAAGACATGCATAAGCTCAAATTCAACTAAGATACATGCTAGCTGTGTGACTGTGGGCAAGTCATTTAGCTACTTTCAGTCTCAGTTTCCTCATCTGTAAAATGGGGATTGCAGGGCTGTTCCCATGGTCAAGGGAGATAATATATGTAAAGCATTTTAAAGAGTTACATATGTACTAATTATCATTGTTATAAAAATTATACAACCAAGTCTATCTAATAGTAAAAAATTCCTAAGCCACTCTCTCATCATCACAGATAGTCAAGTAATTCACTGATGCTCAGCAAAACATTCTGACAAATAAGATGTGTGATGTATGCCATTAAAAGGTCATTGTTTCTAATGCAGTTGTTAAAATTTTCACTACTTTGAACACAACCCAGTAACTTCAGCTAAAGTAAATAAAATGTGGCATAGTAAGGTAGGGGCAGCTAGGTGGAACAGCAGATAAAGTGTATGGCCTAGAGTGAGAAAGACTCATCTTCCTAAATTCAAATCCAACCTCAGACACTTACTAGCTGTGTGACCCTGGACAAGTCACTTGACCCTATTAGCCTCAATTCCTTATCTATAAAACTAGCTGGAGGAGGAAATGGCAAACCACTCTTGTACTTCTGCCAAGAAAGCCCCAAATGGGGTCAAAAAGACTGAAATGACTGAACTGCAACAGAGTTTCTGAGAGATGTCAGCTCTCCATGAATTGAAAATTAACATATTCATTGTTTGAATGCAAATTAGGGTTTCTAAAGTCCTTAAAACTTGGAAAAATTTTTTTCCCACTTCCCTTAGTGGTAGACATTAGACAGCATGCCTTTCAAAACTGCTTCTATATTAATGTAATTTTATTGATTTGAAAATGTAAAATGTAAAATTATTGATTTGAAAAAAAAATGTAAAATTATTGATTTGAAAAAAAAAAACTGTAGTCCAGTTAGTATGATGTCAACATAACCATTACTCTGTATTTATCAAATTTCTGAATTTGTGGAAGTTTTCCACTTCTAAATTCAGGAAGTTTTAATGTCTTTTCACTAAAGTGTGACTATGAACAAGTCACTTAATCTCTAACTGACCCAAGGCAACTTCTAAGGTTCTTAACCTGATTCCCAAGAACTACAACAACATCAAAATGGGAAGAACAAGAAAAAATAAAAACTGAATACCATATGATTATAATGGCCAAGGTGCCCCAAAGAAGGGAGATGGTCTTCACAGAAATGAGGGACTAAGGGATGTGGAACACTTCATAGATTGTGGGACTTGGCAGTCAGTGTACTTTTTGCTGATGAGGGGTGACCACGATCAGTTTTGCTGATCAAGGTCCCTGGGCTTTAGCATACTTTCCAAAGGGGTTCATGATATATATATAAAAAAAAGTAAGATCCCTTCTTCCAAAATCCTCCCCTCACTCACCCTTTTCCATTCTTTATTATAAGGAATGCCTTTCCAGGAGGGGAAGGAGAGACATATTTTGGGAAATACAATTTAAAAAGATATCAATAAAAATATCCCCCCATAAAAAGCAATAGCCTAGATATAACCTGTCAACAGGTTATCTATGCAAGTTAAATTTCCCATAGTTTCTTTTTTTTTTTTTTTTGAAATGGGAAGGCAGAGCAATTGGGGTTAAGTGACTTGCCCAAGGTTACACAGCTAGCAAGTGTCTGAGGCCAGATTTAAACTCAGGTCCTCCTGACTCCTGAGCCAGTGCTTTATTCACTGTGCCACCTAGCTGCCCCCATAGTTTCTAAATCTACAATTTTTTTTTTTGCTTTTTGGAAGGCAACTGGGGTTAAGTAACTTGCCCAAGGTCACACGGCTAGGTTTTTTTTTGTTTGTGTGTGTTAAGTGTCTGAGGCTGGAACTGAACTCAGGTCCTTCTGACTCCAGGGCTGGGGCTCTACTCACTGCACCACCAAGCTGCCCCGTAAATCTACAATTTTTTACGTAGAATGACAAGTAATTTAAGCTTCTGAATCATCCTGCAAAGATTCCATTAAACTCACTATCATCCAATTCCCTTTTTTCTCCCTCTTATGACTTATTATACTGATGATTTAGCTGATTAAATCATTGTTGCTTTCTGGCTAGAAATCCTACTTTGCAGTAAAGAATATATTTATGTATAGGTATTTATCTGTTATCTTGCTATATTCAATTTTTAAGTATTTTATTGGATATTTTTGCAACAATATGTTAGCAATAGCAATATGGATTTCTTTTTCCACTTTGTCTTTGTTCAGTTGAGGGATGAAAACCACACTGGCCTCACAGAAGGAACTGGGCAGCTCACAGCAGAAGAAACACTGACTCAGGAGTTAGAAAGGGGTTGTGTTCAAATCCGACCTTTGATGCTTATGGCATCATTTGTAAAATGAGGAAGTTGGTACCACACCAACCTCGACCTTATAATTCTATGGAGTAGTCTATAGTATATAGAAGCAACTTACTCTTTAAGATCTTGGTAGAATTAACTTGTAAATCCATCTATGTCTGGCACTTTTGCAGGGCTTAATAGCTTGATTAATTATTAATTATCAGCTATTAATTAATAGCTTGAATCCTCCTTTTGAGATGTCTTTATATACCCCATCCACTTCTAGTTCTGTTAAATCTGGTTGTTTTGTAATGCTAGAGATAATCATATATATGTAATAAAACATATGTTATACTTACAATGTATATTATAGACACATAATAAAATGTTATGACATATTTTATATCAATATAGTATATATCATTTGTAATATAGAGAACCTAGTGAACTCTCAAGAGCAAAAAAAAAAAATAACTTGTTCCTCATCATCTTGTCTCCCCACCTTTCTCCATGGCCAGCCCTTTTGGGAAAAGCTTAAAAGACAGACTTTATTAAAACATCTATGTAGTATATTAAAATACTATATATTATATATAAAGATAGTAATATAGCACATTATATGTTGGTTTATTATCTAGCATGCAATAATACTACTACATAGTATACAACATATTATACATTAGTATTTGTTATTTTGTTGCTTGCTGTCTAGTCCTTTCTGGCATATCTGTCTCTTTATGACCCTCATTTGGGGGTTTCCTAGCAAAGATACTGAAGTGGTTTGTGATTTCCTTCTCCAGTGGATTAGAACAAATAGATGCTAAATCACTTGTCCAGGGTCAAAGAGCTAGCAAATGTCTGGGGCTAGATTTGAATTTATGAAGAGAAATCTTCCTGATTCCAGGCCTGGCACTCTATCTCTACTGCCCTACTTAGCTGCCTCTATACTAATATGTTGTATATTATTCTACCATAATACACTATATATTAGTACATATGATATACTATATACTAGCAAGTATAGCATACCATATATTAGTATATGTATTACAAATATTTATATATATTACTACATATGCTATATATAGTAATTACATCATACTACATAGTATACTAATAGAATGCTACATATACTATGTATAGATATCTATATAGATATCTCCACAGATATAGATAGATATGTTATAGTGCAGCGCTTCTTAAACAGTGGGTTGCAACCCCACATAGGGTCATGAAAAATTTGGTAACAGTAAAAGGTTTCTGAATGCACAACAAACAAAAATTAAGTACAAATCCAACACATAATCTGAGTTATCTCTGGCAGAGCTTGCCCATGTTACATGGTATTTCACTGCAGCCTTGGTTCTGAACACAAGCATGCCCACCTAGCATGGTGCATGCCCTCACACCAAACAACGCCAAAGAACAGTGCCGAAATACCAAAAGGGTCACTAGTTGAAAAAGTTTAAGAATCCCTGTTTTAGTGTAACCCATTTTTTAAGCTTTGCCCAAAACCACTGGCCATGGAACAAGGGGGACCAAAATAATGTCAGACAGTTTCCCCTCTCCCCTACCTCCTTAAAGAGTTCACTGGGCTCTGTATGTGTCCTGGCCTTGATCTGGGAACAGACCACTCACTCATACTGCCACTGACCAGATTCTTGAAAAAGAGCTTAAGAGGTTGGGAAAAGAAGACAAGTGGATGGAGGAGAAAGCCACTGAAAGTGAGGAGAAGCCTTTGAGACAATATTGGGAATAGCTCCTAAAAGATAACCCTTGAGATGCTGCTGAAATGCCACGACAGATCTAGTCCTAGCAAAGGAGACCCAGAGCCTTAGGGCTGGGCATGCTTCCCTTCCCTTTCCTTTGGGTCAGGATTGATCCTATGGCCCCTTTCATCCATTAGCAAAGTTGTTTGTACTCTTACTATTCACGAATCAAAGTAGCCAGTTATCAAGTCTGTTTGTTCATACTGGTTACTTTAAATTTATAGTTAACCTTTCCGTATTGAGGGGGTTGTGTGTGAAATATTTTGGCACTTCCTTCATGACAGAAGACATCTGAATCATTATGGTATTAAAAGATAAACTATGTTGATATTATACAATACTGTACAGATATTTTATGCATTTCCAAGTTTCTAAATTTCTGAGTTTCTAGATAGAGTCTATGGCTTCTGCAAAATTCCCCCCAAAATTCCCATTTAATTTCTTATGCTGACCTGCAATATGTCAAAACTGTGATGCAGAAAGGTTAACTGCAAATTTTGTTTATCTAGAAATTCAAAGCTGTGTTTTATATTCATTTAGGGGCTCATGAATCCAGATAAGGGAAACAGATTATTCAGCCTGGCAGTAATGATGACTAGACTTTAGGTCAAAGTCATTAAGGCAAATGGTGGAGATCAGTATTAGACTTAAAACAGTAGTCTGGCAAAGAACTGAAAAATCTATACCTCTAAACAGAATATGTGAACTGATGATGGCAGTTCCAGACTGCAAGTGAACCAAGAAGAGGCATTTTTCTTTGACCTCTGCCTACAGACAGCCAGTTGACAACACTGGATTTGAAAAGAAATTCATTCTCCCATGATGGGGAGGGGGAATAAGTTGGTTCAGAAAGGGAAAGCCATGACCTTGAAGGAGCTTGAACTGACAACTCAAGGTCTACCAGTGAGTTCTATAAACATGCTCAGAGAAGTCTTCTGACTCAAGAGATGACTGACAACCTGGCCAGCCTTGCTAACCAATGCTGCCATGTAGCACTTAAATTTTTCAGCTTAGTAGTATGCCAACAATATTCTTGATTTCTTTTACCCTTAAGCTCTCACTTTTTTCATACCTAATTTTATTAATTTGAGTTTGATTGCTTTATTTTTTAATTGGAATACTTGCTATCTTAAAACAATTTTCAGTTTCACAAAAAAGCTTTTGGGATTATCATTTGAATTATTTTATTTTTTCAATTTTATTGCTTCCCACTATGATCCTGATTATCTTTTTTTCTGTTGATTTGTTGCTTTGTTCTGCTAATATTTTAAAGAGCAAACTCAATTCTCCTCTCACTGTTATAGACATTCAGCAGAACGTACTTGACTGTGAACATGGATAATGTCCAGTTTAAAAAAATTGGGGTAACTGAAAAGATGATGGGACAGTGCCTTAAACATAAATAGGGAAGTTTATTTAATGGAGGAAAAATAACTTTCTATCAAGTGTCTGAGATAAGGGGTTATACATATTGTATATTGATATAGTATATATTATATGTAAAGATGATCTATACAGCACATTATATATTAGTTTAATATATAGTATACATCATACTATACAATTGACAAATGTATGGCCAAAAGTCATTCCCTAGTAGGTAATTGGTCAAAAGATAACAACAAATCATTCTCCAAAAAAATTGCAAACTATTAACAACTATATGAAATAATGTGCCAACTCACTAATGATAAATCAAAAGAACCCTGAGTTTTCACTGAGCACTTGGCTGATGTGACTAAAATCAAGAATAGTCAATATTGGAGGGATTGTAGAAATATAGGCACTTTGATGCATTGTTGGTGGAACTATGACTCAGGACAGCAACTTGGAATAATGTACAGAAAGAGGATGAAACATCCATCCCCTTGCAGAGATTATACTGCAATGAAGATACATTAAGGATGACAATGATAAAAAATTAATGTCCACTATGGATCAAAATACTTGTAACAGTATTTTTTTTTGTGGAAGCAAAAAAACTGGAAACAAGGTAGGTACTTATCAACTGGGGAATGGCTAAACAAATTAGAGCACATAAATAGAATAGAATACTAAAGTCCAGAAGAGCAAAGAAAGTTTTATGTGAACCAATGCTATGCAAGTAAACGTAGGAAAAAAAGACAATATTCACTACTACTACACTGTAAATGGGAAGAACCACCACAAAAAAACCCACCACAAAAGAACCACCACAAAAAACCAGAACAAAATGAATGTTTAAGATTACAAAGAACAACATTGACCCTAAAGAAGTATGAGAAGATACAATTACTCCACTCCTTTACAGAGTTCCACTGGTGTAGAGTATTGCATATGTCAATTTTTTGTGTCATATATCGATCGGTTTTGCTGATTTTTTTTTCGATTTTTTTCCTTTTCATAAAAAACCTATTGTATGAGATAATTCTCTAGGAAAGGGAATGAGGAAGAGACATGGGGAAATTTAGGCTATGTAAAAAACAAAAGATAACAATAAAATTCATTTGAAATTATTTAAAAATACAGCCAAGTTCAAAAGAAGGGTAGAGGTTTCTAGGGAAAGATGACAGGTTCTGTTTTATACATGTTGAATTTGGGCTGCCTACAAGAAAATTAGTTTCAAATGCTTACTAGATATGTCTAAAGGCTATTGCTCAGGAGAGAGACTAGAGCTGTATGTATGTATCTCTGAAATCATCTATAGAGAGATAAAAAAATTAAACCTATGAGAGCTGAAGAAGTCATCAAATATGAATGTAGAGAGGAAAAGAGAAAAGTTACCTTGACAGAACCTTGGGGTATACTCACAATTAGGGGTTGTGACATGGCTGATGATCCAGCACATAGACTAAGGAAAAAATTGTCAGAAAGAGCTTATATCTTTCAGTCACTATATCATTATTTATTGATAATTTTATTGTGTTATGATCTGTAAAGGTAGCATGCAAAAATTCTGCTTTTAACCTACTTTGAGCACCAGCCCAGGATTAATGTTTGCATAAGTGCTATATATACTCCCCAACAAAAGATATATATTTGCTTCCCCCCATTGTTATTTCCATATATTTATGAGATCATATTTATTTAATACTCTATTTAGCTGTATACTTTTTTTTGGCTGGGCTAATTGTATTGAGATAGGAATAGTAACTAAGATTAAAACAGGATCTGTGATTTCATTATTTTAGGAAAATCCTAGATAAGGAAACTCCCTCTAATAAATGAGGCAACTGAACTGTTAATTGATGAGGTAGATAGAGCATTGCACCAGGAGTCAGGAAGACCTAAGTTCAAATCAGACATCAGACACTTACTAGCTATGTGATTCTGGGCAAGTCATTTAACTTCTATCATCTCAGTTTCCTCAACTGCAAAATGAGGATAATAACAGTGCCTGCCTTCCAGGATTGTTTGTGAGAATCAAATGAGATGATGTATTTATAAAGTGCTTGGCAAGCAGTAAATGCTATATATAGCATTTACTACCTGCCAAGCACTTTACTTTGAAACATATATATATATATATATATATATATATATATATATATGTTTCAAAGTGTTTTGAAAAATGGGCAAATCATGCTATCACTCGATCTGATAAGAGTATCAAAATCTCCAAATATTATTGATTTTAGCTACTCCTCCTGCAATACTATGCGACTTTCCTGTATGAATTTTACTGCAGAACTATCAGATACATTTACACATGTATATACACACATACAAGTACACATTCACAACCACCGTATTCTCATTTTGTAAAGAACCTTTTAGCACATGTCCCTTTTGTCTCAATGACTTCTAGTTGAAATTCACCTTTGTCTTATATATCACTAATTCTTCTATGGCTTCTTGTGATTTGGCAATAGCATGATAAATTATAGAGCAAATTCTCTCATTTCAAATATATTTAAATTTTTCATCAATTAAACGTGTTTCTTGTAAAGAGACTGTTACTGGGTTGTTTGTTTAAAGTGTGTTCTGTGACCCTTTTTGCTTTATTGGAGAATATGTTTATATTTAGCACCATAATTGTTACTTTTGTCTTGTTTTAAATCATAGCTGTTATCAGTTTCCCAAGTTAGGAAATATATCTAATTATGTAAAATATTTGCAAAAAAAAAAGCTGAAACCAGAAGTGTTTTCTAGTACTTATTTAAAAATCATCTGAGTGATTCAGTAAATCAAAGTTTTACTGACTTAACATCCCTATGTTTAAAAAGACAATAACAACCACAGGACTCTACTTGTTTCTTCCTGCTCTGAGCTTTCATTTTATGTATACAGAAAAATGGATTTTTGCCCCCATAAAAAGAGCTATACACCAGAAAAGGGCTGAGTGGAAAGAGAACATGATCATGAAAAGAGGAAGAGAGAAAAGCAACAAAAGCATCCACTATGCAGCAGAATCCTTGGTAGGAAGACAGATCAAATTAAATAAGAGAATGGCAGGGAAAAGATCATACAGCAGAAAGTGATACCACCAAGCACTATACCACACAAAAAGTATTTCCTGCTGGATCCAAACTGTTACCTACTGATAGTGATGCCCAATTTCATTTCCTCAGCTATGCAATGACCAACCTGAGTTACATGCTGATGTAATCATTTTGTCTTCAGATGCGTTTCCATAGACCCTGTTTTCCCCAAATAAGAAATGCGGTTTGAAAAGTTGGTTGTTGTCAGGGAAGCAAATGTTTCATAGTTTTGATCCCAAGGAGCAAACACAAAAACCATACAAATAAGCATGGCCACCTTTGACAAAGCTCAGCATTCATACATCAGCTGAAGAAGAAAACCCAAATTTCAAGGCTAAAAAGATGTTCTTCTCATTGCTGCAATGGTAACTGTAATAAGAACAGAGGTCGGCTGAAATCTTCAATTCACTTTGAATAGATTTGCAAAGCAGCTTCAAGGTGGGCACTGTCAAGATGGAATATCTTGAGGTAAATGCATCTTAGTGAAAGGCTTTATTCATAACCTAGTACCTGTACAAACCCGGAGTGCCTGCCAAAATCATTCTTAAAGGCTTCTTTCTGTATTCGAAAGTCAGTGTGAAAGGGAATGCCTTCCATATACTAGATATAGTCAGTTCATTTCCACAAATATTCATGGAATGCCCGCCACTATGTAGTACATGAACCAAACCAAACAGTCTTCTCCATGCTATTAAGAACTCTCCTTTCTATGCCCTTAGCTACAACAGAGTGACTTTAAGAACAACCACCTGCATTTCAATAGCACATTAAGGTTTGTGAAGCACATAACCACCCTACACAAGCATAAATATCCCCATTTTACACAGTGAGAAACTAAGGCAGGGAGTCTTTAAATGGCTTTCCCACTATTAGATGTGAGAATTGGAATTTGAACCCAAGGCCTTCCTGGCTATATGTTGGAGAGGGCTCTTTGAATGAATCAATCAATCAACCAACCAATCAACGAAAAAGCATTTACTAAGTGCTTTCTATATGCCAGCAACTGGGTAACAGGTATTGTGGGGGAAAAAGAAAAGAAATGAGCAAGTCCTTTTTCTAAGAGCTCACCCTTGAGTATGTTTGGTTTGGTTTATGTACTAGACAGAGATCAGTTTTAAGGCAGAAAAAGAGGCCCAGGGGTCCCATAGGACATCAGCAAATCAGATGGCATATCCAGTGTTCTAGAGATTCTGCTTCCAAGACAGATGGTAAGACCCAAAGGTTTTAGGCTACTGATGGGGTGCTTGGGTGGCTGTGCTTGAACCCCAGTTTGTAAAATCATATTTTTCCCTAGCCTCAAATCTTCCTAACCTCAAAACACTATCTCAGGCAGTTTTTCTCTAGTTCAAGGGCAGTATACCTTAGCAAAATACTTATCTCTCTTCCTGATACAGTAGAGCCAGCTGCACCTATAGAATTTAGTAGGTTGACCCAGCTGTGTACTGGCTGAAACAGCTGCGTACTGGGTTATACCTATTGTATGTATCCTAGATTCAGTCATATGTATACTCCCTAGCTCATTATATACATCCTGAATTCCTCTCTTGTTATGTATGCCTTAGGCTTGGGATATACTAAACTCCTAATATCCATCTTATCAAACATGACATTGATGGGTGGCAGCTTGATCAGCCCTGACCGCTAGCTGACTTTCAAGCCTAAAACCAGACCTCCATGCAGCCCCACCTTGGGCTATTTCCCAGTGAATTCTGGGTAATACACCTGCACAGTAGATATTAAAAGTGCATGTTCCTTTAAGAACTGACCACTCCTTAATCACTCCCTAATCCTGCCCTGACTCACCTAGTTAGCATAATTGACACAGGTTATACTATAGAATATCCTATATAACTTTAACTGTACCCCTCTAATGTTGCAGGGTCCCTAAGAACTCCTGCCCACTGTATAGCATAACAATAAATCTTTGCCACCTTGACTTACAGAATGCTTGAGTCCATGAATTCATTCCAGATTCTTTCCAGGGACTCTGGTTATTGGGGTTCCTGGACTCCCTGAATTCCCTGACCCCTTGAACCATGTCAGCTACAATGACAGGGAAGAAAGTAAATCCCTGCTCACCCCTACACCACAGGAAGGCTTGGCAGGCACCCCCAGGTCACTGGATTCTGATGTGTCCAGCTCTGTGACTCCTCACTTCATCACTCTGCTGGGCACCTGAGCAATGCTATTATTTATTTGTAACAGTCTAGAGGACCTAGACCACATAGACCTAACTAACACAGGCCAATGATTTGTTTACTATTCACAACACTGTTCTTCACAATGGTTAAACAAACATAATCCATTCTTTATTTCATATCCTCCTGTGTTTATCCAACACAGTAGTTTTAATGCTTGATAACTAAATTGTGATTGGTCACACTTTAGGGTTAGACTTCCCTAGCACTAAGACCACTCTGACATATTTGTGCTCACTCATATTGCTTATTGCCTGAAAAGATCATCCCCATGATCATGTCCACACTCACCTGTCTGCCCAACAAATAGCCTGATTTGACCTATTTGTAGCAAGGGCGAGGGCAAATTTCTTGGCTAACCTCTCTGATAACCGAGAAACATACAGCCTCAAAAGATAAAACTATTCCTCTATAACAGGCATCCTTAAGCTGGAGTCTATGAACTTGTTTGTTTATAAATACTGTGATAACCATATTGCAACATAATTGCTTTCCTTTGTAATTATATGTATTTTATTGTATGCAGCTAAGTAGCACTGTGGATAGAGCATTGGAGTCAGGAAGACTTCCAGCCTCAGACTTCCTAGCTCTATGCAACTCGATCTTCCTAGTCTATAAACGGGGATGATAATAGAATCTACCTCCCAGGGCTATTGCAAGGATCCAATACGTTAACACATATAATCAATCACTCTGCAAAACTTAAAGCACGAAATAAACTATCTAGTTGTTGGCAGTAATAGTAATAGGGATAGTGATAGTGGTAACGGCAGCTAGTAGAGTAACAGTAGTAGTAGTAGTAGTAGTAGTAGTAGTAGTAGTAGTAGTATTCATTTTAAAAAAAATTATTCTGAGAAGGGTTCCACAGGCTTCATCAAACAGTCCAAGGGGTCCATAACAAAAAAAAGACTAAGAACTGAGATAATAGCATGTGCTCTGAGAATTATAGTAATATAATTAATATATTCTAACGCACAAATGAATTGGATTTTGCATTCCAGCAGCCTCCCTTCCCCTATCATGTTTATGATATCTGTGTTCTTTTTAATTAAGTTTAATTTTTTTCAACCAATAAAAATCCACCTTCTCTCCCTCCCACTTCACCCCTAAACATTATCTGCATCCTGACTTTTATAAGCAACACCTTCTGATTGAACAGCCCACGTAGAGTTCATTAATATGACATTAAACTTCCTCTTCCAAGCTGTGAACAAAGCTGTTTTTCACTTGTAAGAATGCTCTAATATGGGCCTTGGCTGAAACTCTCTAGAAAGCACTGACCCCATATAAGACAAATAATATCATTTCCTTAAGGGTGTTCATTAGTTCATATTCCAGTTGACTGGATAAGTATGCAAATTTAAGTATTTTTCAATTATTTATTTAAATCAAATATTTATTTTTTAATATTTTATTTTTACCTGTAAAAACAATTTTAACATCCTTTTAAAAGTTTTTTGAGTTTCAAATTCTCTCTCTCCATCCCATTCCTCATCCAAAAGAGAGTAAGCAATTTGTAAATCAAATGTTTAGAACCATTTTATCAAAGTCCAACCCTAAATCATTTTGCTACTTCTATTCTCACCATAAAGACACCTACAAAGTTTTGTGAAAACGCAGACCAAATGCTATCTTGCTTCACAATACGAATGGTTCACTGCTCATGAGAAATGGCTTAACTGCAGATTCCCCATCTCCCTCTGTTACATGAAATAAATTTTAAGATTTCACAGGAAGAGGTTCTCAACCACGAGAGAATAGCACCCCTCAAATATTATTAAAATACCTCTTTAAGCATCATTTTTTATTCACCTGTTGAGCAATTAGATTTCTGTTGCTCAGTTCTTTATAATTTTCAATTAAAAATAAAAAATAATAGCTAGCATTTAAAAGTGCTTCAAGGTTTACAAAGTGATTTATAAATATTATCTCATTTTATCCCCATAACCAATCTGGGAGGTAGGTACAGTTATTATCCCTGTGTCCATCTCCATTTACAGATGGGGAAACATTTTTTCTTATATTCTTAGATTATTACTATTTATACATGAGATAATAATCTTGTAATAATATAATAATAATAATAATAAATATTTATCATGTGACTACATGCCAGAAGTTATGCTAATTGCTCAATATACAGACAACATTCTCCTAGAACTCAAGGAACTTGCTAATTTACCTAGATTGTAAAACACAGAGGACAAAGAGTGTGTGATTTAGTTTTAGACTCTAACTCTAACATATGTTAGCTAATACTATCTGAAAATCTCTTAGTGTTCAACATATAAGTGAATGGCAGAGGCCCTTTCAGTTCTAAAATACTACAGCAATTGTGATTACTAATATGATCTGATTTACATGCCCCATCCCCAGGTTTTTGTCCTTTCTTCCTCAAAACAAATCACATCCACCCTCCCTCTTCCTCTGGAGTAGATGGCCCAAATTTAAAATCTCTTCAAACTGTGTCTACACAGAGAAACCCTAGGACAAACTTTTAGTTTTAGATACAGGATGTTCCAGAAGTCTTAAAACAGTTTAAAACTATTTGAGCTTAACAGCATTAAATCTTAATATCTGTAAGAGTATTAAGTATCTAAGCTTAAAGACTGAACTAATATTTTTGGGACACTCTATATTTAAGACAAAAGTTTTTCATGGGAATTTCTTTCATCTTTAATATTCTATCTTCCTATATGCTTGGGAGAAGAAACATCTTACCATGCATGTTTATGCATTTTAAAATCTTTTATTCACTTATTCTTCATGGATCTATTTTAATATTGTCCATTTAGAATAAAAATTCCTGAGAGCAATGAGATCTTTCTGAGTATGAATCTCACCTTTCACAAATACCTAAAAAAAAAAAAAAAAAGCCTGATTCTAAGCTTAATGCCACTGATACTATCATAGTCACTGAGGCTTATCTAAGGCCTGATTAGAGGTTTTAAAAGACAATGCAGAAAGAAACATATATACTTCTTTTGGTACATAGACAATGGAGAGATGCATTTTGCTTGAGTATACTTGTTGCAACAAGTATTTTTGGTTTTTCTTTCTTTTTTTAGCTCTGGGTGAGAGGATCAAGAAGGGGAAAAGGTGGATTTTTTTTCTGATTCAAAAAATAAAAAAATTAATTTAGAAAAACTGGGGTTGCTGTTAGAGATGATGATGATAGATGATGCTAAGGTAAAAAAAAGAGAGAGACGCCTAAGGCTCATCTAGTCTATACCTCTACCTTGGCTGATCTGTGCCCTTTAAGTAACCATGTACAAAATGTTATCCATGTCATTCTTGGAGATTTTCAGTAAGAGTTACCACATCTTCCCTATTGATACATCCTGGTATTTTTCAACCTTCAATATCAGGAAGTCTGTTTCTGTTGAAACACAGATATGCTGCAGTTTAAACATTACTTCTTTTCAATCCCCAGAGGAACTGAAGAACAGCTGGTCATTTATTTTCCATATAAGAATCCTTCATATCCTGGAGAGAGTTATGGTGAATGCATACATAAGAAAATATTCACAGCAGCAATATTGATACTAACAAAAAACTGGAAACAAAACATGTGCCTAATAGTTGGGATGTGGCAGAAAAAAAAAAACAGTTGAATGTGAATATAATGGAATTTTACTATACCAGAAGGAAACATGAGCATAATTCAGAGAACTCTGGGAGAATATTCTAGAAGTTGCAGTGTGAAGAAAAAGAATAATATACATAATGATTACAAGAGCAATTAAGCCACAATGAGTATGCAAACAAAACTCAGGTCAAATACACCAGGCAAAGGCGGCACCAGACTTTTAAAGTTAAAGCACGCGTCCTTTTTATTTTTGTTTCTTCTTGCAAATCAGTAAACTCTCAGAGTTTGAAGGTAACATACACTATCAGTTATAATGACATATTCCATGAGAATGTATCCTGGTTGTTTGGCTGTTAAGTGTGCGGTGTATGTGTGTGCACATGTGCGCGCGCACACACACCCGCACTTGTGTTATGTCCAAATAATGGAAACTATGATAAAAGATGGGAAATTCAATGTTGGTGGGTATGTGAGGAGATATGCATGTTAATTTATTGTCAGAGATGTGAAATTGTCAACAATTTCAGAAAACCAGTTGGAATTACATAAGAAAAGTTACAAAAAAAATTTTTCCCAAAAAGTCCCTTTCTTCCTTTAAGACAAAGTTCAGGTACCATCTTCTGTGGGAAGCCATTTCTGATTCCTCACACCCCACACCCCACATGCTAAAACCCTCCTCTTCAAACTACCTTATATTTAATGATTGTGTGTCTGTGTCAACCCACTATGTATTATATGCCCCCAAACAAGCAACACTATAACAGTCAAAAGTTAGAAACAAAATATATTGACCCAATGATTGGAGAATGGTTGAAAAACTTGTAATGTATGACAAAAATTAACTATCGGTTTTCCATCAGGAATTGACAAAGGTGAAGAATTCAAATCAACTTGGAAAGATGTGTATTATCATAGAGAATAAAGAAAGCAAATCCAGAAGGGCAATAAAAAGACCACACTAAAAAGCAACAAAACTCAGGTCAAAGACAATGGAGTCTTTAATATTGTTAAAGTCTTCCATTAAGCTCCAAATTATCCATTTGTGTTGGCTTGCACAACTGTACAAAGAATATACACTTTTGGGCCTGTTTGTGTTTATCTGCTTCACTAAAACAAAATTTGTCAATTAATACATTTTTAAAGCACCTATAATATATTGAGCCTAAACCCTCATGCTCCCCTTTTCCACCATGCTAAATGACCTCTGGTTCCTGTGACTTTCCCTTCATTGTTCTTGTTTTTCTATTCCATTAATAATATTCATTCAAGGCACCTGAATCAGTGCTTCTCAGGATATTCCAACTTATAACCACTCATGGTCATTTTAATTTTAATTTCAGTATTCAGTTCATGTCAATAACCTTCATGTTTCCTAAAGTTAACTGCCTTAAGTAGGATACTGTACTGTACACACGCTTAATAATTGTATGATCTACAAAACCATTTTCATTACCTGGAAACAGAGAACTATCTCCCCCACCACACCTGGACCCTCTTTGACAGTTTATTTAACTGCAAAAATCCATTTTACATTCTTATCCAGAAGTTCTTCCTCCCCTCTTTGCCATTAGTCAAAAGACTCAAACAACATAGGATCTAGAATTTTATATACTCTTAGACAATTTCTGTAATGACTATATAGAAAACTTGAGAGACTGTAGGATGCTAATCTTAGAAGTGTGGCCTATGTCCTGCTTATTCAATGAAAAGTATCCTCTAGCCAGGACATCTTCACATGGTGTTCATGAATTATTATTTTTTTAATTGGTAGCTATTTTAATAAATTGTTTTTCTTTGTAAACCTATATATTTTATACAATTGAAAACATTATTCTGGGAAGGGGTCCATAAGCATTACCAGACTTCCAAAAAGGTCCATGACATAAAAAGGAAAGGTTAAGAACCCTTGTTCTTATATTGTAAACAAGTAATGTTATACAGATATTGCTGTAGTTAACTACTGGCATGTTGCTGTATAAAACTGTCACCTACAAGATATGATGGCATGCAATATTCCTTTAAAAAAAGATGTTAGTTTATAAATACTACAATTACCTCTATTTCCAAAAGTGCCAGAGAATGGAAAAGTAATAATTGTTAGACTATGGTGAAGACCTGAAGTTACAATGTAATCTACAATTTTGAGACTGTCTGCTATAAATTCTTCCATAATCAAATTTTACTAATTTTACAAATGTCACCCAAGGGATTCTAGAGAAATCTGAGAGAGTGCTGAAAGACAGCAGATTGTGAAAGTGAGAACAAACAAAGAAAAGGTATAAGGGAGGGGGGAAGTAGAGGAGAAAGGAAGGCAGTCTAAGGGGGAGGGAGTGGAGAGGAGAGAGAGGGGAGAGAGAGAGAGAGAGAGAGAGAGAGACAGAGACAGAGACAGAGACAGAGACAGAGACAGAGACAGAGACAGAGACACAGAGAGAGACAGAGACAGAGAGAGACAGAGAGACATAGAGGACAATGAGACTCAAGTAGAAAGCTAAAATAAAGGCAGACCAAGCAGATGCTCCAGAAACAAATGGAGCAAAAAGTATTAAAATCATTGATGGGTGAAAATGCTTACCGAAAAGCAAATGAAGAATTGAATCAGTTTTCTATAGTTCCAACCTGCTTCACCAAAACTAGGTGAAACACAAATGCTTTAAATCATATTTAAATCCCCAAATCTCCAATTTCACTTCTCCAAACATGGCCTGTCCAGTACCTAATAGAAAAAAGGTGGGTGACTCTGATGGGGTATTCCCAGGGATCACAATCTCAGCAATAAAACACCTCTGAGGGTTTACAAAGAGCTTTCCTCACAATAACCCTGCCAGGTGGGGAGTCGAGGTAGTGTATTCCTTATTTTACAGATAAAGGAATTTAAGCTCAAGGCTGAGTGATTTGTTCATGGTCAAAAAATTAGAATCAGAGCTAAGATTCAAGTCCTGGCATCCTGATTGTCTGGCTAGTTAAATTACGCTATTTGTCAAGTCATGCCTGGGTTGTCAATCACAGAAGCCAAGGATATTATATTGTGGAGGGTTATTGTAAGAGTTTATCTTCATAGTCTCATACTGATTACATGAAATGAAATTAAATGCCCCGATGGTCTCTTTAATGAAGAATAAATTTATAATGCCATTGTTATGTATCCTCTTACTTAAAATGATTTCTTTTCCCCAAAAAAAACTTTGTTGATTTTTTTTTATTTTGATACACCACAGACATATCCCAACATACTGAAACTCCATTTTCTACTCCAACCCCAGTCACTGAATCCCCCCCCCGCCTTGTAACAAAGATGGGGGAAAGGAGTTGAGCAAAAGAAGGATGAGAGTGAAAGGGAAGCAGTCTCTGGAGATGTGTATATATATGTGTGTGTGTGTGTGTGTGTGTGTGTGTGTGTGTGTGTGTGTGTGTGTGTGTGTGTGTGTGTGTGTGTGTGTGTGTGTGTAGGTTGTCCAATGGGTAGAGTGCTGGACATGGAGTTAGGAAGATGCGAGTTCAAATCTAGCCTCAGACACTTGTGTTACCCTTGGTAAATCATTTCACCTGTTTTGATTCAACTATAAAACGGAGATAACAACAGCCTTTACTTCACAGAACCCAAAGACATAACATATGCAAGGTACTTTGCAAATCTTTTGTTTGTTTGTCTGTTTGTTTTGCTTTTTTGGAGGGCAATTGGGGTTAAGTGACTTGCCCAAGGTCACACAGCTAGTTTTTTGTGTGTGTTAAGTGTCTGAGGCCAGACTTAAACTCAGGTCCTCCTGACTCCAGGGCCAGTGCTCTACTCACCGTGCCACCTAGCTGCCCCAGTTCTTTGCCAATCTTAAAGAGTTCTACAAATGCTAGCTGTTATTTATTATTATTATTATTATTTATGGTATGATAATGAAGTATTAGAATTGGGCAAGAGTGAGGAACCTGAGACCTTAAGGTCCATGTGGCCTTCTAGGTCCTTAGGTGAGGCCTTTTGACTGAGTCCAAGTTTTACAGCTGAAATCTTTTTATTAAAGAGATTTGTTCTGTGAAGTCTGAATTCAGACAAAGGGCCACACTTGAGGACCAAGAGGGACACATGTGGCCTTGAGGTCCAGATTCTCCACCTCTGGAATAGGGTTAATAATGGAGGTTAATAACTCAGATTTGTGCAAGTACTTTGCAAATTGATATACAGATCCAGATATAAATCTATAATCATCTTCACAACAACCCTATGAAAGCATCATCACTGTTTTATTGATGAGGAATTTGAGTGTCTAGCATCTCCAGCATAAGTAACAGTGAACATATACAATTCTTAAAAGTAAGTAAAAATAGCTCCCAACATAGGGAGGTTTTAGGATCCAGAAATTAAATCTATTTTCTTGATATGATTAACTTAAATTTTCTCTTTTTGAATCATTCTATATTTAAGTTCTTTAAGTCTACAATCTCTTTGAGAAGCTGAATGCTGATCAATACAAGGAATTAGGGTCAATTATTTCAATCATTTCATTGCTTAAATAAACCATCTTTCTTTTGTGTTTAATATTACAGTCTATTTCTTATAATCCATTCATTGCCATCTCTTGGTAAGAGGGGGTTGTGTTTGTAATAACATATTCCACAGCTGGGGAACCTGCGGCCCTGAGCCATGTTATTTGGATTCAATTAAAAGGCTGCACTTAGGGATCCAGAAGGCCACAGGTTCCCCACCCCTGATATATACCCTTTCCTTGGAAAACTCTGATTTCTTAAGAGTAAGTTGATGAAGAAGCAGCATTTTACCTTATATACTTAGTATAAGGTCAAGAAGATAAGAATTTTCCCTTTCTCCTTAATAATATACTTCAAATTCATCTTCCAAGGGAAAGCTACCGAATGACTTTAATTTAAACTTTAATAGTAAAAACAGAAGCTTACTTTCAAAGTCTTTACACATGTATTTTCTCTTATTTTGTCTTCATACAAATCTGTGAGTTATATAATACAAGTAACCACTGTCCTCATTTTTCAGAAGAGGGAGCTAAGACTTAAGAGAGGTTAAGTGACTTGTTCAGGGTATCACAGCTAATGTCAATCATAACCAGAACTCATAGCCTTGGACTCCAGATGGAATACTGTTGCCAAGCCATACCACACTTCCTCAGTCTTTGAGGAATTAACCACCATCTTTCTTTCTTTCTTTTTTAGGGCTCATAAAAAAGAAATGGGAAGAAAACTCCAAAGAGGGAAAGAAGTTTGTTTTTTTTAATCTCTGGTAGCTTAAAAGTAATGCTAACATTAACAAGAGCAGTCACCCTAATGCCTTACAAATTAGAACAGAATGTGTGGTACACAAAAATCTCCCCTAGCTCCTCATTTTAAATTGCTGATTTCTTTAAAACCTAATGCTTTCCAATGGATACACTGGTGATTGACGGATGGAATCTGATGCTAAATTTGTTTGGTAGTGTCTGCCCTGGTTGAGGGGAAATAAAGCAGGGAGATAAACACACTAAGTTTTTCCACATTTCACTGACATCACAGAATCATCCTTCTACCACTCATTTTCCAAATGACCATTCACCACACTCATTTTGCCTATATATATATATCTATCTCTATTTCTAGCTTTTATTTCTCAAAACTAAGAGCAAGTACAATCTGGCAATGAGGTAAGGAAGACTGGGAATTTTGTTACATGTAATACCATTAACATGGCAGAGTAAAACTGATGACTGGTTTCAAATTAATATTCTTCATCCTTAGTCACCTCTTAAAACTTACAGGACATAACCTGCTCCTACCCTTTGTACTATCCACTATGCACTCCCCATTTCCAAGTAGCAGCAATTTTCAATTCACTAGAAAACTTTTAAGTTCTTCTACTGGTAACAGATAAATAAATTTTATTTAGGTTTTCTTACATCCTTTTTCTTTTCAAAATAATAATGAATTATAGAAATACTAATAATCATAAAAAAACAACAAAATATTTTGAATAAACTCCACTTAGGTTGCCCCTGTTCCCATCCTATTCCCCTCAAAATAAATTTTTTTAAATAGGAGACAGGAACAAGGAAGACATATGACACATTGTGGAAGTTAATTCTGTGGTCAATTCGGGGCATTTGGTTTCATGTTAAAATGACAGACTTCTGCTTTTAGGTATAAAAATTTTCAAAAATTCACACAGAAGGGGAAATCTCTGTTAATAGTTAATAATAATAATAGTAATGGGGAAAAATCTTATCAAAGAAATTTAGCATCTCTGTTTATTTGTATACATTAATGTAAAGAAATTACTAAGATCTGTGAAGTAAAATTTTTCTTGCTTTCGTTACCTCTGTGACAAGTCGCTGTTCATCAGACTTCAAGGACTCTGACAGTTTCTCCAAGCACATTGAACATGCCAAATATCTGTGCCCCCCAAAATGAAAAGCTACAGATCCTTTTCTTTTCAATAGACAAGAACTTCTGTCTTGGGCTAACCTGAAAATCAAGCTCTGAATTTCTGTCTGCTAAGCAAACATCTGTAATTGCTAAACATCTTTGAAACATGGTGTAACAGTTATTCCTTATGCAAACTGCAAATCTAAATTACCCCCTTCAATATGAAAACCAAGACACAGAAATTGGAAACATCTGTGAAAGTTAATGACCAAATTGACCAAAGGGTGGGGGAAGGGGGGAGCGAAAAGGGAATTTTAAGAGCTAAACAGTTCCAGGACAATATTTGCCTTCAGAAAATAATCCTTCTCTTCATCAGTTTGTCCTCAGCAGATACAGCATCTCCTGACTGGGATCCTAAAATAACACATGTATCATTTTAACCTCCTGGTGCAAACACATGAAAAGTTTTGCCACAAAATGATATATATGATAAATTATAGTACTGCATTAAATCTTTAGCTAAAGGCAAAAAAAAAAAAAAGAGAAATACCTCCTCTCCCATCGTGAAGTGAGCTCTGCCTTCTTACAGTTTAAAAAGGTCCAAGAAAGGCCCTGGAGTCCTCTCACTTCCTTCCAAGAGCCAAGGGCACAAAGCCTAAAAGACCAAGCCTAATACTGAGTCACACTTGGGACCAAATGAGCTAGGAGGAAAACAAAGCCAGGATTTGTTTATTAACTCAGGAAGCCCGGAACTATTCTAAGTTTGAGTTGCTTCACAGAAGGTCCCCCTCCCTTCTCCTCCTTCCAGGGAGGTATCAAAGGTTTGCTTTTTGTTTCAGGTGTGAAATGAACAAGTCACCAACTGAGCACTTGTTGGGAGCCCACGAGCCAAAGTTCTGTCCAAAGGCCAAATGGAAAACATTATATTTTGGCAAATACTATAAGCAATTAAAAAGGGGAAGAGGGAGGGAGGGACCCAACATGGCATGTGAAGAAAATTCTAAAACTTGAATATATTTATATACAATTTTGAAGGACTAAAATTAGTTTTCATTACTCAAAACAGTTACTAAATTAAAAGGACTAGAGAAGAAAAAAGTTTAATTATCAGAGGAGAAAGGAGGAGGGACTTCCTAACTCCAAGGCTGTCTATCCTCTATTGTTCTTGACATTTCTTCAAGGCGGGGCAGGGGTTGGGGGTAGGAAGTTTAAATAAATCTTCCATATAGTCTGCCATTATTAATACAGGCATTTGTTAGGAACCTACTATGTTCCAGGCTGTGGATATAAATGCAAAGAATAAAATTATCCTAGCTCCTAAAGATCCTCCATTATTTAACGATATACAGAATACCTATTGGGCAGCTAAGAGGCATAGTAGATAGAGTGATGGGCCTGGAATCAGGAAGATTAATCTTCCTGTGTGACCCTGGGCAAGTCATTAACCCTGTTTGCCTCAGTTTCCTCATCTGTCAAATAAGCTGGAGAGGGAAATGGCAAACCACTCCAGTATCTTTGCCAAGAAAATCCCAAATGGAATTCCAAAGAGTTGGACACAATTGAAAAACTGAAAAAAAAAGCATACATATTAAATGAATAAATAAAAATAAATTACAAAGTAGTTAAATACAGCACAGTTTGAGATGGAGGACACTAGCAGTTGTATCCTAATATACTTATGTCAAATATTTAACAGCTATTTACAGACAAACATATGTTTTTGATCACCATTTTTACAGACTTAGGTCACATCTTCTATAAGACCTGGGTAACTACAGATTCTCAGATAATATCTAGTTGAAGGGTGATTCTTATGATTACGTTTTTTATACAGTAAATTTAAAATTTTCTGTTTCACATATGCTTAATGGTTAATTGTCAAGTTCAGGACAGCTTCTCCCCATTACCTGGCAAATTCTCTGATTTAATTCCCTACTATCCAAGCTACATAGTATTCATTTATTGGAAAAGTATTGGACTGCCTACCATGTTCCTAACTTGAATCAAATCCAAACTCTTAAGCCTGACACATCCAAGGCCCCCAACAATCTGGATTCAACCAATCTTTCTAGCCCAAATTCTGACCATTCAGAGATAGCCTGGCTTGGTGGAAAAAACGATCGACTTAGAATCAGGGAAGATCTGGATTTTCAAATCTGACCAACACTGATACATTTGCTCACTCCCTGCCTTGAAATGCACTGTCCCACAAGCTTCCCTTGCCTGTTGAAACTGCTCCCATTCTTCCAGATTCATCTCAGATGAAAACTTCTCCATGAAACTTTCCCTAATTTCCAGTCTGAAGTGAGCTCTCTCTCCTCTTTCCCTCTCCTCCCTTCCCTCTCCTTCTCTGTCCTTACCTCTCCCCCTGTGTTTTTCCTCTCTCCCTTTCCTCCCTTCTCCAAACATCTCAGAGTACTTTGGGCTGGAAGGTAAGACATCTGAGGTCCCTTCCACAATTCTGAGCTTGGGTGCTCAATAAATGCTTTTTGAATTGAACTGAATTAAACAGTTTGGGAGATAAGTCTATTAATGAAGGGGGGAGGAGTGAGGGGGGGGATAGCATAATACAAAGTAAAGACTGCTTTGATTATCCATTCTTTTAGATGGGAACCTATGTTCTTTAACAAAGCTAACTGGGAACTCACAAAATCTTGGGTGATTCCCAGGAAGGTCCTGAAAAACACACCAATAATCAATGGTTTGCTTTCCAAATTACTCAATGGCAGTTCTAAAAGAGTACACAGAACAAGTCTCTATTATCCCACTGAAGAAGCCGGAAAATTCTTGACAGCCACAAGATCGGTCGATTTCCCAATAGTTTTAGAGAGAATACATGATCCCAAACAGGACCACACACCACATTATCATTTAGATAGAAATAAAATAGAAGTTTTTGTGTGGGTGTTTTTAATCCAGAGAAATTTAGCTAACAATTCAATTGTCACTGTTTCTAAAGAGTATAATATGGAATCAGAGGTCCTGGGGTCAATCCTAGCTGCCACTAGGATTGACTCTTGTGTGATCCTGGGCAAATCACTTAACTGCTGTCTGCCTCAGTTTCCTCCACTGTAAAATGGGGATAATGGCATCTAATTCACAGGGTTGTACTAAGGAGCAATGTTCAAATCAGATAAATCTGTAAAACATTTAGCACAGTGCACTGCATACAGTAGCTATGTAATATATACTTACTTCCCTTCTCCTTTCCCCAAGAGGGGAATATTAGTACACCATACAAATACATTTAAAAATTGAACATCAAGTAATCATTTTTATTTCTGTTCCTAATTTTTTCTTCACAGAGATACCACAGGCAAGGACAGCACCTAAAAAGAGGTCTGAAAGATGTAAAAAAAATGCTCACAGAAGCCAGAAAACTCATCAGTCTGGAAATTTCCTACCCTGTGTTTATGGAGAGGCTGGATATGGTCATAGAAAACCACGGGACTTTCAAACAGCTCCCTGCTCTGTCATCATGTTACCCTCAACCAAAACAAGGGACAATCCCCATACCCAGGGCCTATCACCAGGACAACAGCAACTCAGAACAACACTCACTAAGTACCTATTACATGTGATGGAGAGAACACTCACATAAAGAAGATGTCATTCCCTGCCCTCCAGAGCTCACAAAGACAGGATGATGAGGATGAGGATGACAGATTTATGGAGCACTTTAAAGTGAGGAATGAAGGTCTGGGAGAGTTGTGAGAGTTGCTGGAACAAGGTTCTAGAACAAGGTTGTACAGCTAGGTGGTACAGTGGATAAAGTGCCAGGTCTGGAGTCAGGAAGACTCATCTTCATGAGTTTAAATCTGGCTTCAGACACTTGCTAGTTGTGTGACCCTGGGCAAGTCACCTAGCCCCGTTTGCCTCAGTTTCCTCATCTGTAAAATGAGCTAGAGAAGGAATGGAAAATCACTCCAGTAGTCTGTCAAGAAAATCCCAAATGGGGTAGCAAGAGTCTGACACAACTGAAAAACACTGAAAACAAGTTTCTAAAGCACTCCTATTTCATCAGGCAAACAACATACCCTAATAGTTTTTAATTTCCAGAAGATGAGAGATATATGCTCCTCTATTTTTAAAAAAGGGTTAGGGGAACCATTCCCTATAATTATTCCATGGATGGATATTTTTCTTCCCAATATCTCTGACAATATTAACATTTACACTATGATAAATGAACATTTCTTTCACACAAATATGATAAAACTAGTCAGGTAAGTGTCGAAGAGAATGTTTATAATCTCTACTACTGGGGAGGCCAGATCTTTTGAGGTGTGGAATTCTGAGAAACAGAAGGCATAATGGTGATCTGGTGTCCTCTCTAAGTTTGGAGGAGAGGAAGGTATGGGATGGGTGTATTGCTGCCTGAGGAACAGCAAGCCAACTCAGACCGGAAACAGAGTTGGTCAAAGCTCCCGTGACCATCAACATGGGCCACCTGCACTTCAAGCCTGGGTGAGATAGAGGTCATTAAAAAATATTATGAGGGGCGGCTAGGTGGCACAGTGAGTAGAGCACTGGCCCTGGAGTCAGAAGGACCTGAGTTCGGATCCAGCCTCAGACACTTAACACACACATAAACAAAAACCTAGCCGTGTGACCTTGGGCAAGTTACTTAACCCCAAATGCCCACCAAAAAAGTAAAAAAAAAATTTATGAACTTCCTAAATTATTAAAGAATTCAGAACAAATGACAAGGAGAAATAAAACCTTACAGATATTAGTGGAAATGTGTATTTTTAAGAATATTTCTTTTGTAAGGAGCCAGAAATGGATTAAGAAATTAAAATAATGAAGGGGTGGGGGGAAACACTGGCAACAGATGAGCTGGAAACTTGGATATGAAGAGGCATTAGAGATATGCCCCTGGAAAGGGGGCAAGAGACCTGGATTTGAGTTCCAAACCTACCACTCACAAAAGGTATGGCAGTGAGCAATTAATTTAACTTCCTGAACTTTCCTGGGAAAGTTTTCTCTGCTCTATGATAAAAGGTTTGGTTGAATGATCCCTAAGTTTCTAGAATTCTAAGACTGTCTCTATGAATTGGAACAAAATATGTCTACTGGTTTCAAAATTAGAGAATTTATTTAGCAACAGCAGAAGGAGAGAAGGGCTAAAAAAATTTCAAAGGGGAACTAATCACCTACTGACATAAACTTGGATAGGATTAACAAGGAACATAAGTATTGAAGAAGAATGAGCAACTAGGTGAAGGAATCAGAATGCTGTGAAGACACATTCCATTTGGAATCAGGGTTGCAGTGGGAGCCCAGGGTGCTAACCCACCTCTCACTCCTCCCACCAAAAAATACTACAAAAAACTTGCTTTCATTAAGGAACGGAAACTGAGAATGAGGACTCTCCAATCCAGAGGTAAAATGTCTTGCTACTGAAAAGCAAGATTTACTGTAGCTAAACCATGCCAAGATGAACTCAGTGACTAAGCCAAATACCTGTGATTTATATGACTATAAATAATCTGTGCTCTGAGATTCAGTCATACCATGGGGAAGTCATTTTATGCCCTAAGTGGTTCTTTCAAGAATCATGATTTAGATGATTCATTATGTAATTCCATTAAATTTAACAAACATTTATTAAAGGCTTACTATGTGCAGTGCACTACAAAGGAATGGTATTGTGTAGGAATGTGAAAATAGGTTGGGATCACAGAAAGCTATCTAAAGAAGAGGATCCAACCTCCCTTAATTAATTCCTTGGGTGGCAGGAGCAAGTACCATGGGCTCAAGAAAAACAAATCATAACAGATTAACTAATTCACATTTAACAAGGTTACTAGACCAGTAGATCAAAGGAATTCTGTGGACCTATAATGTGTATATTTCAGCAAGGCATGTGGCAAAAGCTCTCAAAAGAAATCACTGTGGACAAGAAAGAGAAATAACAATTTGATGATAATGCAATTAGATAAGTCCAACTAGGTGGTACCGTGGACAGAGTGCCAGGCCTGGAGTCAGGAAGATCTGAATTCAAATCCAGCTTCAAACTCTTTACTAGCTATATGACTCTGAGAAAGTCACTTAACCTTGTTTGCCTCAGTTACCTTATTTGTAAAATAAGCAAGAGAAGGAAATGACAAACCACTCTGGTATTTTTGCCAAGGAAATCCCAAAAGGGGTCATGAAGAAGCTGGACATGACTGAAAAATTACTAAACAACAAAAATTGACTGACCAATCAAATTTTTAAAAGTGCTGACTAAATCAAGGTCAATTTGACTAATGTACTGTTGGTGGAGTTGTGAACTGATCCAACCATTCTGAAGAGCAATTTGGAACTATGCCTAAAGGGCTATAAAATTGTGAAGAAATTATTTATAGCAGCTCTTTTTTGTGTAGCCTAAGAATTGGATATCAAAAGGATGTCCATCAACTGGGGAATGGCTAAATAAGCTTTGGTGTATGATTGTAATGGAATATTACTGTGCTATAAGAAATGACAAGTAGGATGATTTCAGAAAAAACATGGAAAGACTTACATGAACTGAAACAAAGTGAAGTGAACAGAATGAGGAAAACACAGTACACAGTAATAGCAATATTGTTTAATTAAGAACTGTGAACGACTTAGCTATTCTCAGCAATACAATGATCCAAGAAAATCCCAAAGGACTAATGAGGAAGCATACTATCTGCCTCCAGATAAAGAACTGATACTGACTGAATACAGACTGAAGCATGCTATTTTTCACTTTCATTCATTTTCTTTTATTCAAGTCTTCTTATACAAAATAACTAATATAGAAATGTTTTGCATGACTGCATATGTATAACCTATATTTGCCTACAGTCTCAGAAAGGGGAAAGAGGAGGGAGGGAGAGAATTTGGATCTCAAAATTTTTTAGACATTTAAAAAATGTTTTAGCAAAATATATATATACACATATATATATACATAGACAGATACACATGCACATGTGCACATACACATATACATATGTGTACACATACGTATACCTAAACTTATACATATATATGTATTTCAATTTGGAGTGTGTTCCCTAGTGAAATGTCCTAGGCACACCTGTATCTAATGTTATTTGTTCAATATTTTTATCAGTGACTTGAATACTGCTATGAATTAAATTCAACAAAAGTTGAGTGATGATGGCACTGCTTATCAAAGCTCCCAAATTCTAAGAGGTGGGGGAAAACATCTAAGATGTTATGGTAGGCCTAGGATACAAAAAGATGTCAACAGGCTAGAACAATGGGCTGAGTCAAATAAAATGAAATTTAATTGGGAAAAATGCAAAGTCCTATACTTTAATTATATGCACCAATTGCATGAGTACAAGACAGGGGAGGCACAGTCCCTGTAGGGGAACAGTTCACAGGGAGAAAGACCTAGGGATAGTAGCAGATTGTAGATTCAATAGGATCTGACAGTGTGCTATGACATAGGGAAAAAGCTAATGAAATCATGAGTTGAATTAATAGTAGTATCCAGAGTGAGGTGAGTGTCTTATTCACACATTCTGCTCAACCAGCTCTGGAGTCTCTTATTCAGGGAACAGCACAGTTTAGAAGTGGTATCGACAAACTTCATTATGGACATTTTGAATGGAAAAAGAGGTGTTCATGTTCATTCAGTGAGTCATTTGATTTTATTTCAAATCCCCTCACCATTTCAGTTGAACCCATTTTCCATCTAAAATTTATTTAACAGAATTTCAACTACTATCTTGGCTTAAAATATGTAGGTAAAAAATGTAGGTTAGCTAATGTAGGTAAGGAACACATTTTGCAAAACACTTTTTCCCCACTATTCTTATGGTAGGTAGCCAAAGTATTGTAATCTCCATTTTACAAACAAGGAAACTGAGGCTCCAAGAGCCTTGATCACACAGCTAATAAGTGTTTAATGTAGGATGGGGATCCAGGTCTCACAAATTCAAGCCTGGTGCTCTATCCACTGATGTCACACTGACGTGACATGATGCGAACAAAAATCACAAATCAAAGGGTTTACTATTATATACCCAAGATCCCCACAGATCTCTTTATGACTACTGTGAAGGGCCCCCTTTTTCATGTGGCTTGGCATGGGGCAGGATTGCAAAATGGAAGATACAAAGCATTTTGTTTCCTCTCCTTCTGCATCATTCTCTTTTCAGAGAAAACAAAGGAAATAGGCAAAACACAACATTATTTAAATGTTCTTCTTTAAACTCATTGAAATTCTAGTGGTAGAAAATTCTCCCAAGACTAATGTGGCTAATGTGGGAATTTGTTTTGCATGACTATACGTATTTGTAATGGGTTTTGTTTTCCTTGACTTCTTGGGGGGGAGGGGGAGTAAAGGGAGGGAATTTGAAAGTGGGAAGGGAAGGAAGGAAGGAAGAAAGGAGAAAGGGAGGGAGGGAGGGAGGAATAAGGGAAGAAAATAAGGGAGGAAAGAGGGAAGGAAGGAGAAAGTCAAGGATAGAGAGAGGGAGAAAGGAGGGAAGGGAGGGAGAGAAAAGAGGGAGGGAGGAAGGGATGGAGAATAGAAGGAAAGCAGAAAAGAAGGAAAGAAAGGAGGGAGAGTGGAAGGGAGGGAGGAAGGAAAGGAAGGAGGGAGGGAGGGAGGGAGGGAGGGAGGGAGGGAGGAAGGAAGGAAGGAAGGAAGGAAGGAAGGAAGGAAGGAAGGAAGGAAGGAAGGAAGGAAGATTCTTCCAAGATTTTTACAACTCAGCAAAATGTTTCACTCTCATTGAGAATATAGAATATTACTTCAACTGGCAAACAAAACAGTATTTGTCCAATGTGCTTTCACTTTGAATCTGGGAGCCCTAGGTACAAGGGATCTTTAAGCTCTCTTCCATCACTAACATTCAGTGGTTATACTTTAAGGGAGAAGGAAATCAAATCAAGCCGTAATGTCCACTGTGTTAGTGCCTGATGTGTTTCCTGCCACTTTATCCCAAACAAATGTTTTCAAATTATCTGGAATATCTAAAGAGGCACACTCTTCTGTTAGTAATTACTGAGTTCTGACAATTTGCCCCTTATTTCCCAGAAGCACTTGGTAAATATCCCATTGTTAAGCTATGAAATTGGATCGACAAGATTTTCATAGAATATTTGTTGGTTGAAATCTTCATGAATGATCCATGCCTCCCCTGCAGCAATGATTTGGGGGTAAAATAGTAAGTTTTAGAGTTAGAGGACATCTAAATGAGGAGTCCGAAACCTTTATTCTTGGAGAAACAAAAATCTGAACCGTCTAAGTCCCTTCTTCAAGGTCACAACAGGACCTTAAGCAAGAGAGGTGTGAATCCTCTTGGTAAGATCCCATGTCCTAAAAACGACACATCAGACTTCCATTGACAGTATGAACTTATATTTCCTTATTTATAGATTACAACACACTTTCATATACATTAGATCTCAGTTGTTTATTCAGTTCTACAAATGTCCTCAAGTCTCATGGGTGGTGGTCTTGATTGTCCTTATAAGGTACCGCATAGTCTTTCCTTGAAATGTCCCCACATCCCTAGTATGGTACTCTGCATGCATCAGGTGTTTAATGAATGCTGTTTATTAAAGCTCCAATAACATAATGCAAAGAAGTGGTTTATATGAAGTATCTAGATAAGGAAAATTGGTTGGGAGGAGGAGGGGGAGGGAGCATTTTAGAAGCAGGAAAAAAAAAGAAGTCCTAAATAACTTTCTAAAATATAGACATTTTATGCATCATCCATTCAAAAATAAGTATTTGGTACTAAAGGCATTGTGCAATACAAATAATTTATGTGTATTATTCATGCATATTTCCTGCCAACACAAAAACTGTCTAGTAGCCTTATTCTGAGGCCTCATCACAGAGTAAAGGTGACCTTGGTCTTTATGCCAATGAGGTACAAGTTCTGGCCCTACCAAGCTTAAAAAGACTCAAATAACAAATTGAGCAGTGACTATTATCTGAAGACTGACCTAGCCAACTTCAAAGACCAGTGGCCAGAAAGTTGGTCATCAGGTGATGAATTGTCCTGATCACATCAACTCATTAAACATTTAACAAAAGCCCGAAGGAATTGTGATACATGGCAATGGTGGGGGGGAATCCCCCACATGAAATCAAGTGTGACTTGAAATATTGAAAAATCCAGAAACATGCATTTGTGAGCACACTTACAGGTAATCTTTTTAAATACTATGGGGCACCACCAATTGGGAAATGATTGAAGAGATCATGATACATTAATCTAATGGAATATTATTAAACTGTCAGAAATGATGAATATAGAGAATACATGAAAAGTAGAGGAAGGCTTAGATGAAATAATGCAAAATAAAATAAGCACCCCCCCCCCAAAATACTCTATTACAGCAACAATATAAATGGGAAGAACAAGAACAAAATCACCTCCAAATGCTGTATAATTATAATAAGTGAGCTTGGCCCTAAAGGAGAGATACAAGAAAACACCTCCCTCCCCTTTTTGCAGAGGCTGTGAACCAAAAGACAGTATCAGCTATTGTTCAGCTTTGCTGAACTGCTCTTATTTATTTTATAAGAGATGGCTCTTTGGATGAGAAAGTAAAAGATCAGTAAATGAAAATAATATGAAAATAAAACACGTTTTAAAAAATTTAAATACATATGAAGTCTCATAAAAACATTTTACCAACCTACAAAATGTGCCATGGCCCCACCCATGCTTACTGACACCTGAGACCTTGTTTATAGACACTTGCCACCTTTCAATGCCACCCATCTTTCTAGAATAAAAGAATACAGCCAATATAATCAGGTTTTCTTGCCCACAAGCTCAAAGCACTAGGAGAGTCAGAGAATGAACAGAACGTGGAGGCTGATTATAGTCCATTTCCTTTTGGTAAGACTGCCCATATTCCTGCACAATCAAGTTGGAAGGGTAGCTTAGGGGACAAGGTATCCTGACATATCCCCAAACTAGGAGAAAGAAAGCCAATGACTCACATTCAAAAGTAGCTACCAGAGGTTGAAAAAAAAAAAACACCACCAAAAACAAAAAGCCAATATGCCCATACCCAGCGATACTTAAATACCTGGATAGGTCTATAGTCTCAATATGACACTCCATCCAGGGGTACAGAGCACCATTCATCAACATTTCATCCCGTAGGACTGTGGCCCATGTACTAACATCAATCCTCCACTGGGGCTCCACCCCTTTTGAGGAGGGGAAGGAAAAGAAAGTAATAAACATTTTTTTAAACACCTACTACGTATGAGTCAGGCACTATACTAAGTACTTTACAAATATTATTTTGTTTGATCCTTACAACAACCCAGGAAGGTAGGTATTGGTATTCCCATTTTACAATTGAAGAAACTAAGGCAGACACAGGTTAAGTGACTTACGCACGGTCACATTGACAGCAAATGTTCGAGACTGGTTTTGTCAGGATTTCCTGACTATAGGCCCAGTGCTCTATCCACTTCTCTTTCTAGCTGTTGCTTGGGGCTTTCCTCCACGTCTTTCAACACTGCAGAAATACCAGTGCAAAACGTGATCTGTCCATTTGTCCTAGCTCTTTCTACATGACTGGTCCCCACTTCTTTTCCTGGTCATCCAGACAAAAGACAAAGATACTATCTTTCTGACTGTATTTTTTTTATATCACTTTGTCATTAGATCACATAAAGTATGGAGATGGGATTAAGGTGTAAGAAGAGTAAAAAGGTAGGAAGGGGTAAGATCATGACAAATTTTAAAAGCCAAACAGAAGATTGTCATGTTTGAACCTGAAAGTAATAGAGAATTTATTCATATGGGAGTTGACAAAGGCAGACCTACGTTTTAAGAAGATGACTATGGTACCTGAGTGAGGATGGACTGGAGCACAGAAGAGACCACCCAGGAGACTACTGGAATAGACCAGGTGTGAGGTAATGAAGACTGGCATGAGGTGAGTAGGAGTGATGGAGGAGAGAAGGGGGTATATGAGAAAGATGATGTGAATAGAGAATCAATACTGCTGTTGACACTTGTTTGGATACAAGGATTGGGGAGGAGAGAGAATGAGTAGCTGAGGGAGACACCTAGGTTTAGAGCTCGGGTGACCAGGAGGATGACAGGATCCTCCCCAGTAACTAGGAAGTAAGGAATAAGGTGGGGGGTTAGTGGGGAAACATATTGAGTTCTGTTTTGGACAAGTTGAGTTCAGATGCCTACATGCCATCCCATTAGAAATGCCCAATAAAAGAGGTGGAGATAGAAGACAGGAGGTGAGGAGAAAGATTAGGGCTTCATAAGTAGATCTGAGAATCATCTGCATAGAAATGACAATCAAATCCATGGGATCCAATGAGATCACCAAGCAAAATGGTACAGAGGCAGAAGAGAAAAGGCCTCAGTCCAGAACACTGGGGGATACACAGGTTGGTAGGCATGACCCGGATGAAGATCCAGGAAAGGACACTGAGGAGTGGCCAGACAAGGAGGAGGAGAACCACGAGGGAGCACTGTCATGAAAACCTAGAGAGAAGAGGATCGAAAGGAAGAAGAGGGAAAACAACAGTGTCAGAGGCTTTGAGTTAGCACCAAAGGAGGGACTTGAACCTGGTTATCAGTCAACAAGCACAGGGAGCCAAGGGCTGAGGATAGAAAAGCAAATAGAGTTCCTACAAGTGTCTATCTTTTCTGTTCCTGTAAATTACAAGTTATTTTGTAACTATTATTTTGGTAAGCCTTTCATTGATTTTCCCCCCATCCTTCTCCTCCCCTCCAAAAAATCCTGTCATTTGTTCCAAAGTCTGAATATTAAGACACTGTGATCCTTGTTATAGAAAGAATACTTATAAATATCCTATTTGTCTTGAAAACTCTTAAAAGTATTTGCTTGTCTTTATGGGGTTCTTTTTAAGAGATTAGACATGACATGGAAACATCATTTGTATGGCTGTTGATGACTGTGTATCTGTTTTAAAATGTGCAGGTGGTAGGAAAACCTGCTCATGGATATGGGGTACCGGAAAGATCAAGAATGTAAATCTACAATTGCATATAATAATCCACCTGTATTTCTAAGAGGTAGCATCTTCTACAATACTGCATTTCATGGTGTCATGCTATTAAGTGGTATCAAGTCAAGTGCCTTCAATATTAATGGCTCAGAAAATTTTCTTAAACTGATTTCAGGTCCTATGCAAGTGGTTTCTACAATTTGTATAACCAGTATTTTGTAAAACTTGTTTATGCTTCAGTTGTATATAGTGTTTTTAACGTGTGTGTGTATATGTGTGTGTGTGTGTGTGTGTGTGTGTGTGTGTGTGTATGGAGAGAAGGGAGGGAGAGGAAGATGGGAGGGAGAGACAGAATATATTTTTTATTTAAGAACCTCCAAACTTGAATTCCAGTCTGTGTAATGCATTGTAAAACAATATATTTCTCTTTTGAGTACCATTAAAGTTGTACAAAGGTTTTCATCGGTTCCATTTTTCTACTGTTACTAAAAATCATGTAACACTGACTTTATCCTACATATAGTTGGCATTTCAAATAAATGGATTGTATAGGAAAAAAAGTATACATTCTGATGGGTGGACAACATGTCTAGGTTCATATAAAATATATAAGGAATAAACAGGAAGTTAGAAGAAAAAGGGAGGCATTAGAAGCTGGAGAAAGGGGATTGACAGTTCTCCTGATTCCCACTAGGCCATCCCTTTCTGTCAGGCTACTGAAACTTGGCCTCTCTTAGGGGCCGAGGAGCCGAAGTGGGGGATGGAGGCATCGTTCGTTCCAAACCAGAGAGTCCTGATTCCAGTACACAGGACAAGAATCTAAGCAGGGATGGGGTTCTTTTGTCCTTTCAAGTACATGCTGACATCAGGATCACCACCACTTCCCACCAGCCCCTCACTCCCAGCAGCTCAAATTTAAGCAGCATGGGAAGGCAAAATTTCAAAGGAAAGAAACATCTGGGGAATTCACTTCTAGTCCTGAGCAAGCATTTCTGGGATCCCTGAAATGCTTACCCTTCTCCCCTAACAGTGGGACACTCCATAAAATGAAGAATCAAAAATCTAAGGAAAAGAAGGGACTTGACCAAAGTCATATTGATTTTAAGTGGTAGAGGGAAGTACTTCTGAATCTATATTCAATATGCTGCTGCCTCCCTCCCCATTTACCATTCTAATTTCAGTCAGATGCCTTTGTTAAACCAATTATTAAATTTTGTACAGAAAACTTTTTTTTTTGGGCAGGGAAGATTCCATCTGAATTTAGGAAGCAGGTTCCCTTGAAATGACTGACCTTTTAAAACTGACGTATTTCTGATCTCTTCAACTTCATATTTTCAAACTGGTCCTTCTGCCCAACCTTGGGAACTCGAGACCAGGAGAGTCTGACAGCCTCAAAAGGGGAAGGAAATGATCCCAAGGCTAAGAAAGACAGAGGTGGCCCTAGTAAGGCAACTGTTTCCCTTTCCTAGCTTGGCCTCCCATCCCTGGGAGTGTCATCACTGTTTATTATAGGTCCTAGGTTAGAGTGGGAGTCTTGCTAAGCTCAGCCTTTGTATGAAGAACACAAGTTCCGCAGACACCCCTCTCTCCGGCCTTGTTTCCAGGTTTGCCCCATCATTGCTTCACATCCCCTAGGCCTCCACCACTGACTTTTTTTCTCAGATTCCAAGGTCAATAGAATAGGGGCAGCACAGATAAAGGGAAAAAATTCCTGCACTGTTGATCTTTAGATTTGCATACTGTGCAATGTCCTAACAGGTAATTCCCCTTCCCTGGGAGACAAAGCCAAGGTTAGCCTCACACATACTAGGTAGGGCTCTGACAACTCCAGAAGCCACTATCAGGCTATACCATCCCCGAGAAGCACATCCCTCCAAGTTTCTATATCTTATCTTAATAGACTCCTGCACATCACATGCCCTAGACTTCAGCTGAGTCAAGATTCATTAAACCATATGGCTGATGGAATCCAAAAACAGATCTGCATAGATAAACTACTGAAGCTTTGCATTCCAGGAAAACTAACCATCATTTTCACTTCCAATTCTGAATTCTCTCCCTCTCTCCCAGCCTATGAGAAATTAAGAAAAACAACACTTAGCACAACAAACCCATACAATCCTGAGAAACAAATTCCCTTGGGAGCCATGTCCAGAACCACTGTTTTCAAACCTAGCACCAGAGAAAGAAAAGCATATCCACACAGCAGGCATTTTACATGTGTCAAAAAGAAAAATGACAAGGTCTGCCTCCATGGGCAGACACACACAACGCAAGACACAGAACACCTTCTTTTTATTACTCTGGCTTCTAGCACACATGGTATAGGAATCTGGCCCAAACTGTCACTGCCGGGCTCTTCTTTAAAACAGGTTGACAGGCTAGTACTCCATATCAAGCACCATTACAGACGTTCATAATCATTAAGTGACTTTCATTATATTGGTACTTCAAATAAATGCGTCACTAATTTAGAAATCAATGAGGATTAAGAGGTCACACCTAACCATGGGCACAGAGGCCTCTTATGGGATAATGTTCTGTTCCCTGCCCACCCCCCCAACTATAGCTTAGGTTCGGTCAGAAGGAGACTAGTATCCTTCCCATAAAGTCACGAATGAAAATGCAAACAGTATTTTTTATCACATAACACAGGTGAGGAAGATAAAAGTTTCAAGTTTTGCAATCTGTTAGACCACCTCCATCACTCAGCTGCCTTCACACCCTAGAATTTTCCTGTTCAGCTGGGGAAGTCTGACCCTGGAAGATCCCCCTGTCATGCCAGCCCTCGTTCTCCTGCTGGTAAATTCCTCCTGAGGTGCCTCCATTCTGGGGACAGGCCCAGGCTAACCACACTTCATTCACTCTCCTATTGTTTCTGATTCTCCTGGACTTTGCCATTAAGCCCCTTCACCATTACCTTCTTTCCCCAACTCACCTCCCACCCACCTCCACTCTTCTTTTCATCTCCCCTTTGTATGTCGTTGTTTTTCCTTCCTTCCCTGCCTCCATCAGCATGTAAACTCTTTGAGAGCAAGAACTGTCTTTCCTTTTTGCTTGCATTTGCACCCCCAGCACTAAGTGCCTAATATATATAATATATGCTTAATAAACACATGCCGTCTGTTGCCTGCATGCTAAGACTCTAAGTTGTCCAATAACTCTAGATGTGCATTGAAAGAGGGAATCTCCTTACACTATTTCCACTGCTCTGTAGAATATTCAGATGGATAAAATCACAGAACTTTTAAAGTGTCAAGGAATATAGGAAGCAGAAAGGTTGCTGCTAGGGACATCCCAATCCTTTTGCAAGATGAACCAGCTGAGCAACTCCCCCAATCTGTTTCTTTTGGTGAAGCCTATAGGAAAAGTTTTCATTTGCCTTGATGTCTTCTTGGCTGATGGAAAGTTTTAGGGAGTTCCTTACATCAATGATATCACAAAACCAGACTAAATTTAAAATAAACAAAACATATAATAAAATAAAAATATAATAGAAACCTACACTCGTGCTAATGGTCGGTTGTTTTTTTTTTCCAGATGGGAAGGGTGGAAAATATCATTTCCACAATGTTAATTAATTATAATACATTTAACATTAAGTATCTAAATCAACATGCATCTTATCTGATTACAGTTAGCCCTTAAAGTTAAGACCTATAAAAACTTGTACAAGAAAACATACATTATAAGCAAATCATTGAACAAAATTATCTACTAGCTTAGAAATGTGGATGTGGATTTCCCAAAATCTTTATAGGAAATGATATTTGCAGCTTTGAGTGATTATCTGGCCTAAATTTTCATAACCAGTTATCAAACCAGTATTACAGGGAAGCCAGGGCTCCATTTCACCCTCTACAAGTGACATTTATGACTAACTTAACAAATACTGTCAAACTATGATTCATTTTGTTCTTCTATAAAAAAAAAAAAACAATGAGTGTAACTCTCAAAGGCAATGTCTCTTACTTCAGACAGAATCTTACATACAAAACAACTCCCCAAATGTGTGGGGGAAAGGAAAAAATATTAACAAAAATTACTGTCATCATCTAGAAGCAGTTAGAGGTGGCAGACCAGATAGAGCACCAGGCCTGGAATCAGGAAGACCTGATTTCAAATCCAACCTCAGACACATATTAGCTGTGTGACCCTGGGGAGGTCACTTAACCCTGTTTGTCTTAGTTTCCTCATCTGTAAAATGAGCTGGAAAACAAACTGCAAACCATTCCAGCAGCTCTACCAAGAAAACCCCAAATGAGGTCAGAGTCAGGCATGACTTGAAATGACTAAATAGCAAAAAAATACATAAATTCTGGCTCTAAAAATCTACTCCACCACTCATGGCATAAATAAACAGAGTGAATGAGACATGGGTCATTTCAAAACACCTCTTGGTTCCTAAAACGTTTTGCCAGTCAAGAAACATAAAGGAAAATTAAAACTTTTCTATAGGCTTCACCAACAGTGATAGGTTGGGGGAGTTGCTAAGTCACGTTCATCCTCCAAGAGGCCTGGGAAGCCCATAGCAGCAACCTTTCTGCTCCCCATGTTCCTTGATACTTTATACTACAAAAAGTTAGTGATTTCATCAGTCTGAATATTCTACGAGCAGTAGAAAAAGCATTCATCTAATAATCACTGGACCTGAGTTTAAATATCGACTACTTGTGTGACGTTGGGCAAGTCACTTAATCTCTTTCATCAATTCATTAAGTCAACAAATAGTTATTAAGCATCTACAATATTGTCCGGCACTATTACTAAGCAATGGGGATTTTTTTAAAAGGCAGAAAACAAAACAAATAGGCCTCAGTTTCCTTATCTGTAAAATAGGAGGTTAGACTAAAGTCTCTTACTAAATTGGATTAATAATTTGATCTCTCTCTCATCTCTGTCTCTCTCTCTCTCTCTAGCTCTCATTCAGATCCCAACTACACATACTATAATAGATGGTCTGGATAAAAACAACCTTCATCCAGGAATCAACCTTTGGGTTTTCTGCAATTGGTTCCTCAATAACAAGATAATCAGTTTGTATGAGAGACCCTACTTTCTACTTTGTTAAGATCTGCAATGTGTTACCTCCATTGCAAGATGAAAAATCAGAGTGGGACTTCACCAGAGACCTTGATGAAAAAGAAATTCCTGTGACTTCATCTACTTAATAATTCTAAAAGCAATTAAAAACCTAAGCAACAATAGGGGTTGTAGGTAAAATCTGACAACAATTATATTCTATGCCCTAGATTCTCAATATGAAAGACATTTGTAAAAGGGTTGTAAGTCTGGTGCTTCCAACTGTAATATGTACCCATAAAACCACGGGTTCATAAATTTAAAACAAATTTAGAGATGGAAGTTCATCTTCTCATTTTGCAGGTGAAGAAATGAGGACCAGGGAGCTAAGTGACTTGTCCAAAGTCCCACAAAGTGAATGACAAGGAGGAAAATTCGAACCTATGTCTCTGACCTCTGGAACTAATGCTCTTTCCACTATTAAACTGCCTTCAAAGGTCTGGAAGAAAAGAAGTTATAGCTAAAATAAGTCACTTTTTAAAACTTAATCTTGACCCTATTCATTATTTTAAAAAATTACTATTTTTCTTCTTTTCAGTCTCAACTAAAGATTGAAGGGAGAAGTCTTGAGATATTTGGGATATTCTTAAAAATTCAAACTAGGGGGGCGGAGCCAAGATGGCTGAGTAGAAACAGCTCGTCCAAGCCTCTCTGCCCCCAGATTCTCCACAAACTATGTAAAAAAGGACTCTGAAAATCTTCTGGAGCCCCAGCACCCACAGAACGACACAGAGAAGCTAACCTCCCGCTGAGGACAGCCCAGCACCCTGCAGGAAGGACCAGCGCAGTGGTCTGGGAGCCGGCAGTGCGCAGAGCGCAGGAGCCGAGCCGAGCCCAAGTCCACCCCGAGGTTTTAGCCCCAGGGCAGCAGGGCCAGCAGCCGGCTGGAGGAACCCCAGAACACCAGGAACTGTGGAGACGCCAGAATTATCAACATAGACTTGCCTAGGACAAAGTAAGAGGTTAGTGTCCTATGGACTTTGGGACCTGTATTTGGGGAATGCGTCAGCTCCCTCCCCTGGGGGCTAGAAGCTGCTGAGGAGACAGGCCACTGTGTAGTTTTCAGAGGCATTTCCGGCTCCCAGCCTACAAATCGTGGGGAGATCCAGCGATCAGTCTTGGGGGGTAATCGCTCTTGCTTTAACCTCCCTGGATTTGGATTGTGATCTAGGGTGGAAGTTGTGGGTGGGTTTACAGCTTGCCAGAAACGGAAGTTGCCCCCCACACGTTCGGGACGAAAATTCCTCTATCTGGCCTTAAAGCCATAGTGTGGCAACAAGCCCAAAAGTCAAGCAATTAAGTGGCAACATGCCAAGGCAAAGGAAACAGAAAAATGCAACCCTAGACTCCTATTTTGGGGGCATAGAGCAGGAAAAGGACTGTGAGGTCAGAAGTCCTGCTCCAAAAGCCCCAGGGGAAAACATGAGCGGGTTGCAGGCCATAGAGGACCTTAAGAAGGACTTTAAAAATCAAATAAGAGAAGTGGAGGAAAAATTGGAAAGAGAAATGAGGATGCAGGAAAAGTATGAAATGAGGGTCAACAGCCTGACTGAGGAAAACAACACCTTAAAAAATAGACTAGCTCAAATGGCAAAGGAGGCCCAAAAGGGCAATGAGGAGAAGAATGCCTTAAAAAGTCGAATTTGCCAGATGGAAAAAGAATCTCAAAAGTTCACTGAGGAGATTCATTCCTTCAGAGTTAGACTGGAGCAAATGGAAGCTAATGACTTTAGGAGAAATCAAGATGCTGTTAAGCAGATCCAAACAAATGAAAGATTAGAAGGCAATGTGAAATATCTCATGGGAAAAACCACTGACCTGGAAAATAGATCCAGGAGAGACAATTTAAAAATTATTGGACTACCTGAAAGCCATGATCAAAGAAAGAACCTAGAAATCACCCTTCAAGAAATTCTCAAGGAAAATTGCCCTGATGTTTTAGATCCAGAGGGCAAAATAGAGGTTGAAAGAATCCACGATCACCTCCTGAAAAAGATCCCAAAAAGAAAACTCCCAGGAATATTATAGCCAGGTTCCAGAATCCCCAGATCAAGGAGAAAATACTACAAGCAGCCAGGAAGAAACAATTTCAATATTGTGGAAACACAATCAGAATAGCCCAGGACCTGGCAGCTTCTACACTGAGGGATCGAAGGGCATGGAATAGGATATTCCAGAGGGCAAAAGAACTGGGAATGAACACACGGGTCACCTACCCAGCAAAACTGAGTATTTTATTTCAGGGGAAAATATGGTCATTCAGTGGAATAGAGGACTTTCAAGCATTCTTGAGGAAAAAACCAGAGTTGAACAGAAAATTTGACATCCAGACGCAAGAAGTAAGAGATGCCTGAGAAGGTAATCAGGGAAAATAAATCAAAAGGAACTTATCAAAGCTGAACTATTTACATTCCTATATGGAAAAGCAATTATCTGTGACTGATGATATCTTTCCCACTATGAAAATAATGGAAGAAGGGGGTGTGGTCATACGAATACATATGTGAATGTGTGTGTATATGGTTACAGTTATATATGGATAGAGGGCATAGGTTGATTTTGTTGGGAAGGGAGAGTACTCAAGGGATGAAATTATGAGGTGAGAGAGGAAAGTGGCAAGAGGAGATGGGGAGAGACATGGTAGGGTAAACTATCTCATGTAGGGGAAGTGGGTGCAAAGGAGGGGGAGAATAAGGAAGGCTAAAAAGGCAAAACCACATTCACATTGAATTTGGTTCAGGGAGAAAATGACATACATACTAAATGGGATATCTCAACCTGCAGCAGGATAGGGGGAAGGGGGATGAGAGGAGGGATGATGGATGGGAGGGCATCCTTGTGGGGAGGGGAGGTTGGAAGTACCCACTATAGAAGAGGACAGGATCATGTAGGGAATGGACCAG